>VZSE01001598.1:952103-1049525 GCA_013398275.1 Promerops cafer | reverse complement strand
TTTTTTTTTTTTTTTTTTTTTTTTTTTAATAAAAAGTAAAACATAGAAAGCTTGTGATTTGCAGTTAGTGTTGCACACATTTACTACTGCACTATAAACCGCAGAAATTATATGTAATGCAAAGTGGTAGCTGGGAATTTTTTTCAGTCTTTCTAACATTGAATATCAGTAATGCATCTTTCCTGACTGTAAAAGGTAGTACTTTGGTACACCACTAGCCTACTATTGGTTGTACCAGAGGACGTACATTGCTTTAGAAGTATAACATTAACTTCAAACTAATGTTCTTCATAAAATATTTTTTTTTTTACTTTTTGGTTTGCTTCTCATAGCATAGTCTAAATTCAGAATCAGGTGGTGTGGATTTCTTTAGTATTTAGGGAAAGCTACCTATACTGGAGAAGGCAATTAAAAGGAAGTAATTAGTGAGCTAAGGGTGTGGTGTCATTTAAGCCATTTGACAGTTACATTGTAAATTTAGTAAAATCAAAAAAAAACCAAACAACTACATCAAATATGAGTCCGGAAGAGAATTAATTACCTTTCAGTTTAGATGAAGCAAGAGCCAAAGGACTGACAGTTTGGCAAACGTGGGCATGTTTTGAAAGGCTTTTTCCTTCAAAAGCAACACACAAAGCAGTTAAGACTTCATTGTGTTCATGCAAATTTGGGGAAGTTTTTATTTGCCATACACTTTATAATTTCTTTTTCTGAAAATATGTAAAGAGCATACCATTTAAATTTCATTGCCATAAAAGTTTGTTCCTTTATTTAGCCAACATAAGTGAAAGTAACCTGTGTCACCTCAACTCTCTGGCTTTTAGGGAACAATAATCATTTTATGACAGAACCAGTGTGCAGGGTTTTCATATGTCCACCACAAAGAAAAATTGTATGTCATCTCAGTTTTATTATATCCATCAGCTGGCTGCCCATTTGTTGTGGAGTGTCTGCTGTGACTTAGGGCCGTGGCTCTATTTGGCTGTAATAGATTTCCTGTAGTGCATTCAGTGACTCTGGTACCTGTTGCTGGTTTTTTTCCAGGTCAGCTGGCTGCAGGTACATGTGAGATTGTTACTTTGGACAGAGATAGCAGTCAGCCCCGAAGGACTATAGCCCGACAAACAGCTCGCTGTGCATGTAAAAAAGGACAGATTGCCGGCACAACAAGAGCAAGGCCAGCATGTGTTGATGGTAAGAAGAAAAAATCTACTCAATCAGTTTCTGCCAATACAAGAGTGGTGTCTCATAAAAAAAAAATAAAACAAAAATACTCTGTAGAAGAAATTTTCTTGTCCCAACTAACAATGGCGATAGCATTGAAATTCACCCAAAGGCTAATACTGACTAATAGTATAGATATTTCAATTACATTTTTTTCATTGGCAATTTCACTTTTGTTTTAACTTGATATGCAGTTGAATGTTAAAGGCATGGTACTGTTATATTCTGCATGTGATTACAGAATCAGCAGTGAAATGGCATTCTTTTTTCCCTACTTTTTATTCCTTAAAACATTAAAAAAAGGCAGCAAGCAAGCCTCAAAGGTCTTATGCCACTGGGAGGCTAATGTGACTGCTCCTGTGTGATATTTAATGCTGTTGAAGAAAGCACTGATGCTATAATTGGAATACAGTATCTGAATGTACATCACATGTCCAGTGTTTCTTCTCTCTTTAAAATGCTATTCTGTATGATTCACTGCAGATGCACTGATAGCATGTAGCTGGAAAACTGCTCACATACAGGGAGGTATGAAAATGTTTCACTTTGAAATAATATTTTGAGACAAATGAAATTCTCTGTTATGTTAACAGTGTGAGAGTCTTCAAGAGAGCTCTGCCTTGCAAGGCTTTTATCAAGCATTAATATTATAAATGAAATTGGAGACATATTTAAAGTCATGATGTAAAATTATATGTTTTGATCTAGTCTCCATTAACAAAAGTAAAAAAAAAAAGAAAATATGCTTATGTATAGAACTATAATAAATTCATGGATTGGCTTTGAATACTGGCTGGTTTAAGTCCTCAGATAAAAATATTGCGGAGAACACCCTACTGTTCCCTCAGAATTTGGTTGTACCAGTGATTATCAAAGAAGACAGCTCAAAAGGAGATTTCAGAGCCAACCCACAAAGCTAAATATAGAACATCATGCACATTCTATTTTTGCATTTTTCTTTCACTGTTTTTAGTACTCTGTAAGATAGTTTCTTAGCTGTCTCTTTCATAATATAATACTATATCCAGTAATTCTCTTTTCATGTTTTCTTGTAAGATCATAAGATGTAATTGCTTAAGAAAGGAATGATTTTATTGTGTCATTTATAGTTGCAACTTTAGGAAAAATGCTTACTACCAATTAAAATACTCAACATATGTTTCCTATTCTAAAACAACAAAGTTCTAGGCATGAAAAAGAGTTCTGCAGCAGCTGATGGGAACAAAACATAATTTTTCCTCAGTCAGTTTTGGTCTATGGTTAAATTGATTTGCTGTAACTTGGATATCAAAGGTAGCTGCTAGTAACTCCAGTTTTTCTTTAAACCCAATAAAGTGCAAAAGGCACCTTCTCAGAGTAATTTATCTCATCTTAACTCCCTAGGATAAGTCAGATGTATCACTCTCTGTTACACAGTTTGTCTGCCTTGCCTTGATACACCTGTGAGTGTCCTAAGATGAAACAGTTGGAATGTAAATGTCACTAAGACATGACTGCACCTTATCCTTCAATTATTACTTTAGCTTGTTTTCAAAATATGGAAGCTTTGAGTTAATTTGGTGTTTGAATTTTTTTTTTTCTTTACTTATTTCTTGGGGGAAACTCACAAAGTTATTCTGTTTCAAATTCTGCTCGTGCTTTCAATGTACTTGATCATCATTTTATGAAAACAGAGAACTGAATGACAGGATCTATGGTTAGAGATCATGTAGTCAGAGAAGGTTCTTTATGTAATACTTTATGTTTGAAAAATAAGTGGGAAGTTCATCAGTTGAAAAATAAAGCTTCCCTTTAACCTTTGTGTCTAAATACCATAATTATTTTTGTTGAGTCTGACAAGGAGTCACATGGAAAAGATGAGGGATAATGGGTACAAGTTTCTCCTGGAGATATTCCAGTTAGACACAAAATGATAATTTTTCAAAATGAGAAAAATAAGCCTTTGAAACATCCCTGGTGGTGGATTTCCCAGTATTGTACACTTAAGATTCAGTTGGACAGGGTGCTGGGCCATTTTTTCTAGACTGGCATTTTTGCCTAAAAAGGTTGAACCTTGAGGTTCCCTTCCTACCTGGTATTCTTTGATTCTGTGACATATTAAGATATAGTGATATAGTTCTTCATTATTTTGTGAAATCTTTATAATTAGGATGTTGAGCCCTTTGCTAAGAATAACTACAAGATATGTAGGACATGCTACTTTATTTTCCTGAGCCCTGTTGGGGATACTTTGTAATCAGAGCTCAAAAAGAACTGTATATCAAGTTTCCAGACGAAAATGAAGGCAAAAGTCAAACCTTTGATCTGTAGGTTTTTGTCATGAATGAAGTTTAAAAAAGTAGTTTTACATACCATCAACACAATTATATAGGAAAGAATAAACGAGCACTTTATCTTGCCTCTAACCTGCTTGTAAGTAAAGCTGGCAGATAAATTGGCCACTGACTGACAAGTTTCCATCTGTGAATTTACCAGGTTCATAGTTTAAAGAATGAACACTGAATTCTTCCATATTTTTACACACATTTCTAGAATATTTTTTTTCAAATACAACTACTTAATGCTTTATTCTGAACATGACATGAATACTACATAAAATTAGGTAGCACAAAGATGTTTTTGTCTCCAACATTAAGTCAAACACTGCTGGTTTAGGAATGCAGCAACCAAACATAATTACTGGGTTGTTTCTTTTTTTTACAATAAAGAATCTCATTTCTCAAACAAACAAATCCTTCTCTGAGCTTTCTTAAATAGGATGAAGAATATACTTTTGCAAATTTTTCTTCATCTATATTATAGTTGATGTTAAGTATATAATTACTATTTGACATTTCCTTTTTGCTATCAAAAAGGAAAAAACCCTCAAAAATTTGGTTCTTTCCATTTCATTCTTTATATGGCCTTGATTTTAAAGAGATTGTTTATAAAGTAAAGGTAAACCTTTAGACCTTTAATGCAAAGTCATATGTGAAGGAAGCAGGCATATTAAGTGTGACTGGCTAACCCAATAGTTAGCAAATGTTAGCTAACAATTTTGTTGCATCCTCTGGCAAGAGAGTGGTTTAAGAATTCAGTATCAAAGCTGGTAATTTTTACAACCTTGTGTTCATTTGTAAAATGTTCAATGGAGAGAAGTACCTTAGAATATATTCAGTCGTGTAGTACATTTCCAGCAGCTTTGGAATGCAAGTGTCAATTCTTGCAGCAAAAGGAGTAGGTAATTTAAGGGCTCTTAAACCTTACAAACATTGAGTGAGATTGCACTTGTCAACGTAGCTCTTAGAGTAAGTCCTGAGTTGATTTTCAAAATCCACTCTGCTTTCCACTGTTGCATCACTGAAGGTCTTTTCCTAAGAATGGAAACACAGTGAATGTTAGATAGATAAAATTGGAATTCTTAGAAATGGAAATACAGTGTTTAGAACTTGGTCTGAGCAGTACACAAAGAACAGAAATTTTCTTGAAATATTTCCATGTGATGGAGAAGGTTGATTTAATTTGTATTTTTTTCTAGCCATCTTTAACTATGGCAGATTGCTAATGTATTCTGAAAAAATGGCATTGATATTCATCCTGATTTAAACCTTGATTTAGTGTTGATTGCTTCATTTCTACACCCACAGAGTCATAATGTATATTTGGTATGTTTGATTATGATGTAATTTTTATTCATGAATGTAGGGTTTGTGATATTATGACAGTGGTTTGCCTGCACTTTTCATTATAATATTTTTATTTGCAACTGGTGTTCCCTAGTCCCATTTTTTAGATCAAATTGCATAGCAATGACCTCAGTTGCATTAGTTTGATAAGATATTTTGTTTCAACATAGCATCTGGTTTATCACCAGTGTAATTTCCCTGTGTGTCAGTTAAGCTTCATCAGTTTTTAAGCTGGAACCAGTGAGAGATTGGAAGATAGAAATTATTCTTTGGTTTTGTATAGTACCTTTGCTAATTTAAATTTGTTTTAAAGCAAGTGATGAAAAGTCTTTGATAAAATTTTATGTACAGATGCACCCATGATTTGTGTTCTTTCACAAGAATTGTATAAATCTGAAAATAAGATTTGTTATGCCAAAGCCTTTCTTAGAGTACCAATATAGTGTCCTGAGAAGTGTGTAAAGAACTTTTAAATGTTCAATAATTCCAGTACTTATGTCAAATATATATTTATAGGTAAAAATAAACTGCAATTTTGTTCAGAAAATAGAAACAGTTGATGAGAGGAAAAGTGGTATGAGAGAATTAGTTTATTTGCCTGAGAAAATTAGGATGGCAATCATTAATTTGCTTGCCTGAATTCTGTGATTAGAAGATTCTTATGCTTTGGATTTGAGTACTGGTTACTTTTATGTCCACTAAGTGCTATGAGAAATGCCATGAGATCAATCCCAATATCCAAAAATCTTAGATTTGGAGAGTTGTAGCTCAGGTAACTGAATTCAAAGAGTTCAGACAACTTTTGTTACAAATCAAAGTGTGTTTTGATTGTTTTTTTTGTTTGTTTTTTACTTTTTAGAGTTTTAGTAATATTTAATTGCTTTTGCAAGCATTGTAGCAGTATTGGTTTCTATAGGATGTTAGTGTATATAAGTTGTTCATGCATTATGATTAACATGCTTTTCAGTTGGCATTGATTGATTTTGTTTAACACAGACACTCAGGATCTACAAGGAAGCCGCATTAGTTTCAATCAATAATTCCCTGCTCTTCTTATTATCTCTGGGACTCTACAGGGAGATGTAGGGGTCAGAAGTGATCATTAATAGAATCCTAGGTCATGCACTTCAAACAAAACTGCTTAATAACTGGAAAGCTTCATCATTCTAAAGAATCTTAAACATATTGCAGGGAGCGAAAAGAAAGAAGAAAACAGAACTATAATTACTTCAAGAAATGAGAATTTTTGCTTTTACATTTAAAATATTTAATATGTTTGTTATAGTAATATTTATGTTATTTTATCATCATTTTATTGCAGATATTCAAATCTTCCTTCACTGTGATTATTGTACATTTTACTTCATTGCATTTACGAAATGTCTCCTTAAAACAAGTAAAAGCAAAACTAGTATGCATATCAAACTTATTTTTCAACATGGCTTGAAGAAATAATAATTGTTTTCTTCCTTTCCTCATCCTAACTCCCACATATACAGTCACAAATGCATCTGTACTTACAGATGCACCAGAGCATGTACAAGGCTTTCTTGTCTTTCCCCTACCTCTAGACAATTCCATCAGAACTGCAGATTTTCCTAGTTACTGATATGGAAGTAAAATTGTTTCTATTACTCATGAGCTTCCCTTTCCTATGCATTGTACAGACAAAGGATGACAATTTCCACCTTTTAGGTCACTTTTCATTTGGAAACGCACAGGAAGTTTCATTCCAGTTACTTTGCTTTCAGCTCCAAACTAAGGACAACATGTGACATTCCAAAAGAAGTTGAGTGAAATTTCTTGTCTCAATAATATCACAAACTTAGTAAAATCATGTAAACATGCCACTGTTCAACGCTAAGACAGAATTTGAGCAGTATTAAATGGAACATATCAGTAGCTGCACCATCAATGGCAACAAAGATGTGTCTATAAGAAATACAGGGAGATAAGTTAGGTTTCCTCTCTTGACTGAGAATGCTTAAAAGAAATAACCAACAACTTGACATAGAAAGCAAGCAACCAATGAAAAATAAACCCAAACCCCTGCCTAGGAAGGTAGCACACAGATTGATAACTACCCTAAAGGAATACTTTAATGAAGAAGGGTATGTAAGGGCTTCACTATGGTCTGAAATACATTGTACCTAAACTCAAACAACTGTGGCCCCATCTTGAGTACTGTGGCAGTTTTCGGTGCCTCAATATAAGATGGACATCAAACTGTTACTGTGTGTCCAGAGGAGAGTGACCAAGATAATGAAAAGTCTTGAGGGCAAGACTTAACGAGAGGCAACTGAGGTCACTTTGTTTGTTCAGCTTGGAGAAGTCTGAGGGGTGACCTCATCTCAGTCTACAACTTCATCAAGATGGGCAGCAGAGGGGGAGATCCCATCTTTTTGGTGACTAGTTTTAGGACCCAAGAAAATGGAACAAAACAGCATCAAGGGAAGGTCAGATTGGACATTTGGAAAAAGTTCTTCACTGAGAGCATGGTCAGGCAATGAAACAGGTTTCCCTGGGAAATCGTCACAGCACCAAACTAGTCTGAGTTCAAGGAGCGTTTGGACAACAGTCTTGGTCACAGAATCACAGAATCACTAGGTTGGAAGAGACCTTCAAGATCATCAAGTCCAACCCAGCCCTAACACCTCAGCTAAACCATGGCACCGAGTGCCACATCCAGTCTTTTTTAAACATATCCAGGGATGGTGACTCCAGCACCTCTCCAGGCAGACCATTCCAGTACTTTATCACTCTTTCTGTAAAAAACGTTTTCCTAATATCCAACCTATATTTCCCTTGATGCAGCTTGAGACTGTGTCCTCTCGTTCTGTCAGTTGCTGACTGGAGAAAGAGACCACCCCCCACCTGACTACAGCCACCCTTCAGGAAGCTGTAGAGAGTGATAAGATCACCTCTGAGTCTCCTTTTCTCCAGGCTGAACAACCCCAGCTCCCTCAGTCATTCCTCACAGGGCTTGTGTTCCAAGCCTCTCACCAGCCTCGTTNCGGCTGTCGACCAGTACCCCAGGTCCCTTTCTGCCTGGGCACTGTCCAGCCACATCATCCCCAGCCTGTAACACTGCAGGGGGTTATTGTGGCCAAAATTCAGGACTTGGCACTTGGACTTATTAAACTTCACCTTGTTAGACTCTGCCCATCCCTCCAACTTTTCCAGGTCTCTCTGCAGAGCCCTCCTACCTTCCAACAGATCAACACACGCTCCCAGCTTAGTGTCATCTGCAAATTTACTAATGAAGGATTCAATTCCCACATCCATGTCATCAATAAAAATATTGAATAGAACTGGCCCCAGCACAGACCCCTGAGGGACTCCACTAGTCACTGGCCTATAATTGCTAGGATCCTCCTTCCCACCCTTTAGGTGTCACACTGGCCAGCTTCCAGTCATCTGGAACCTTTCCAGTGAGCCAGGACTGTTGGTAAATGATGGAGAGCGGCTTCGCAAGCTGATCTGCCAACTCCCTCATCGCCCTGGGATGGATTCCATCTGGGCCCATAGATTTATGAACATCCAAATGGCTCAGCAGTTCTCTGACTGCCTCCTCCTGGATAACAGGGGGACCATTATGCTCTCTGACACCATCTACCATCCCAGGAGGACAGCTATCCTGAGGACAAGCCGTCTTCCCACTAATAAGTGAGGCAAAGAAGGCGTTAAGCTCTTCTGCCTTCTCCTCATCTGCAGGTTACTGAGTTCCCTCCCTCATCCAATAAAGAACAAAGGTTGGTCTTACCTTTCCTTTTGCCATTAATATATTTTTAAAAACATTTTTTATTATCCTTTACAGAAGTCGCCATTTTAGGTTCAAACTGAGCTTTGGCCTCCCTAATTTTTTTCCTACATGCCCTAGCAACCTTCTTAAATACTTCCTGAAAGACCTGACTCTCCTTCCAATGATTATATGTCCTCTTTTTATTTCTAAGTTCCTCCAAAACCTCTTTGCCCATCCAGGCTGGACGTTTACCTCGTCGATTTATCTTTTGGCACACAGGGACAGTCTGTTCCTGTGTCCTTGAGATCTCTGTTTTGAAGCACACCCACCTTTCCTGAATTCCTTTGTTTTTAAGGGCTGCTTCCCAAGCAACTCTCTGAATAAGTCTCCTAAGTAGGCCAAAGTCCACCCTCAGGAAGTCCAGTGTAAGAGTCTTATTGACGTTCCTTCTGATTTCACCAAATATTGAGAACTCTATAATTTCATGATCACTATACTCCAAGAGGCTTCCAAACACCACATCTCCCACCAGCCCATCTCTATTTGCAAAAAACAGGTCTAACATAGTCCCTCCCCTGGTGGGCTCACCCACCAGCTGTGACAAAAAGTTGTCTTCCACACACTCAAAGGACTTCCTGGACTGCCTCTTTTCTGTTGTATTAAATTCCTAGCAGATGTCCAGTAGGTCAGACATCATTAAAGTCACCTACAAGAACAAGGGCTGGTGATCCTGAAACGTCCTCCAGCTGTTTATGGAACAAGTTGTCTCTTCTTCCTGTCTGAGTGGACTATAACAGACTCCCAGTAGGATTTCAGCCTTGTTGGCCTTCCTCTTAATTCTTACCCATAGGCATTCAACTTCATCAACATTAGTTTCAATACCCATGGCATCAAAAGTCTCCCTAATATAAAGAGCCACCCCTCCACGTCCTCTCCCTTTCCTGTCTCTTCTGAAGAACTTGTAGCCATCCAGTGCAGTGCTCCAGCTATGTGAGTCATCCCACCACATTTCTGTGATGGTGACTACATCACAGTTCTGCTGTTGCACCATGGCCTCCAGCTCTTCTTGTTTGTTACCCATGCTGCGTGCGTTAGTATACATGCAGCACAGCTGGGCTACTGATTTCACCTCTAATTCAGGTTTACAACCCTTGGGCATGCTTCCAGACAGCCCAGCTGCATCCCCTTCCACCCTCTCAATAAGTTCCACCAGTTCATGAGCTAAAATCCTTCTGCCCTTAACAGAGAGATTGAGCTCACCAGTTCCAGCAAGCCAAGTGCTGTAAAAGTTGCCCCATGATCAAAGAACCCAAAATTCTGCTGATGACACCAACCCTTGAGCCACTTGTTGATAATGTGGGCTCTTCTATTTCTTCCATCCTTTGTTTCTGCCACTGAAGGGACTGAGCAGAACACTACTTGTGCTCCTGCCCTATCAACCACTTACCCAGTGCCTTAAAGTCCCTTGTAATTGCCCTGATGCTCCTCTTTTCAATCTCATCTCTGCCAACCTGGAGTATCAGCAGTGGGTAATAATCAGCCCAGGGAATCTCTTGGTGATATCCCATACCCGGGCCCCAGGGAGGCAGCAGACCTGTCCAGTTGACATATGGGGCCCTCTGTTCCCCTCAGAAGGGAGTCACCCACTATAACTACCCTTCTTTTCATTTTAATGTTAGAGGTGGTGATCCGTCTGACAGATGAAGCAAATTGGTCATATGGTTTTCTCTTAGTTAGTCCTGAGAAGGGCAGGGATTGGACTTGATGATCCTTACTCCATGCTGGTCCCTTCCAGCTTGAGATAGTCAATGATTCTATGATTTCATGACTGGACCTGGCATAAAGATGCACACCAGGATTTTGCATAATGTTAGTCCTTTCCACAGAACAGTTCATTCATAGCAGTCAAATAGCAGTGAGTGAGTACTGACCACAGCTTACAAGTCGGGCACAGTATAGGTTTATGGTAAGGGAAATAATGCCAAGATAACAGTGAATAAAACATCATTTAAAGTAAAATACTTCTTGTACCTATAACAAAGATCTGGAAATACTTTTCACTTATCAGCATCCTACTTTGAGGTTAAACCTGGCATCAATATTCTATTTCAAGTCAAGAGATGGCTGCCTTTTTAAATTACAGGGCAGGGGAATATTTAGGAAAGCAGAATTATTTATGTGATTTGGAAAGTGGCCAGGAACCAGGGGTTAGCACTGATACTGTGCAAAGAGTGCTGAGAGAACTTTAATTGCCTCTAATGCTTAGTGCCTTGCTTTCACATTTCATCTGAAAGACAACACCTTCAGCCTCCTGGTGTTTGATTGGATGCATTAGTTCATCAATGCTAACAGCTTTGTTTCCTTTACTTCCTTGACATTCCTATGCAGTCAGCCATGTAGTCTAATCCTCTTTCATCTATGTGCTCTGATGGCAGTTTCAGCACAGAAAAATGGTTAGAGGTTATGTGACATTAGATTGTGGAACAATTTTCTGAGGAAGTGACTAGAAGTCTAATTATTACAGACATTTTAAATTGAACTGGACAAAATAACTGGAGAACATATTATGCATTAACATAAGCATGCACTGAATCACTGGGTAGAGTTTTCTGTGCTTGATATCTTGCGGCAGGGCACTATCAACAGCCACAGCAGTCTGATTGCAGTCTGATTCATTACCTAACTTCAGGCAATAGGTCAACATGACATTCCTAAATTCAGGAGTTTGGTCACTGTAAGCTCCCTCTGCATCTCCTTCTGCAGACAGGGGGCTGCGACGGGCATTTCAGAGGTCACATAGTGTCAATATCAGAATCACTTCTGAAAACTTGTCTCTTTTTCTTTTATGGCATTAAAGAGAAAATAGGATGACTAGCAGATAGGTTTTCTGCTTGAATGTAATGTGTGTAAACATTTCAGGCCATCAGCTGCTCAGATTGCCTTCTGGAAAAGCCACTGTCTTCACTGATTAGAGAAAGTTTAAAGAAAAAATGTAACATGTTTATATTAGCCCCTCTGGTTGTCATCCTACCTTCCAGTTATCCCCAGAAGACTGAGAAAAGAGAAGCTTTCAAAATTATTCATGTGTGAAGGTGGGCTTCTGCCAGGGCAACATGTTTGTCTCCAGTGAGTGTAAGAGAATATAGAGATGAACCTTTGTAAATACCCCTGCTACCAATGGGTAAGATATAACTAAAGCTAAATGACATTTCAGACACTATGTGAAAGTAGCATGGTCAAGGAATATTTCCTCCACCGGTAATCCCATTAAGCGCAAAGAACTATAAACAAAAGAAAGTGTTTCATAAAATGTGAATCAAGAAAGGCTATAACATGGTTAGAAATGGCATTTTAAAGCTATCTACCACTTTATTTTTAACTTACCTTAGGTTTAATATCTGTGATGATAGATGACGTGTCAGAAGAGTCTTAGAAAATGTTAAAATTGATTGCTAAATTAATGACAACATTAATAGCACTACTATACCCAGCACCTGAGACAGAGTAGTTAGTGCTAGGCATTTTTGTATATCTCTTTTAGAATAGTCTGCACAGTGCTGATTCAGGGAAAATATCTTTTCTGAAGACAGAACCTTAGAAAGCCACATATTTATGGTGATACAAAGAGTTGTGCTTCCTCTGCAGTTACGGGATGAGGTCATATTGGAGGAAAAAAAAAATTTGTGTCATAAAAACTGGCATTTTCATATCAGAAATAAACTTTAATATGTCTTTATTTTTTATTTCTCTAGCTTGTTTTGCTTATGTTTTGCCACTGAGTTATTTTACAGTACCACAGACATGTAAGGTACTTTGTAAGCCAGTTTCACACAGTCATAGCCTAATAGCTCTTGCAGCCTAACGATAGATGTCATTGGTGATACAAGGCAATAACAATATGTAGCTGCTTCTTTTTGTTAATTATCCAAATTCCAGCGAGCAGGATAAGGAGGAAAGCCCTCACAGCTTCTTTGTACTCTCAGATGAGGCGGAAGTGGAAAAGTAGAATTTCCATCCACTTGTTTAAGAGTATGTCTTTTGAGAGTTTCAGGAGTTCATCTAGCATCCTTCTGAGAGGGGCACACACAGAGAACTTCCAGCCATGCTCATCTCTTTTGGGAGGGCAAGGTTCAGCCCCAATTGAATATGAAGGAAGATGTATCAGTAGAAGAAGATGTATCAGACTGTGCATCACAAAGGAGATAAAAATTCTTATTTGGGATAGGAAAAAAAGAATATTTCAGATAAAGAATAGAACTGATTTGGTGTTTGATTTTTTTTAAAGAAGGAAAGGCCTATGAATTTTTTTTTTTTCAGTTGTACTGGAATGTTTTGGTGCACTAACTAGCAGCAGCATTACAATAACAACAGCCAATGGAAATAATCATCTGTTTTCTCTCCAATTACATCACGTAATAGTCTACATAATTGGAAGACTCAGTCCTTCTGACCTTGAGAATAATATTTTTTTTTTTTTAATTGCATTTTAAAGCTTACTGTCTGGGCCATATGTAATACAGTTTAAAATAATTCAAGAAAAGGCTTTCTTTGGTAGGATGGATGTCTTCTGCACAAAGCAGCAAGCATATTTAAATTTCCAGCTTCAGCTTTGCATGCATTACTGAATTTTTAATTTTGTTAAGCATAAAACATTGAGGGCTTGCTAAGAATATTGACAAATTCTGAGCAGCTTTTTCAAAGTAAGTAGTTACCCTAGACACAGTATTGACACTCTTGCTTTAACAGCCTTAAGTCAGAATTTTGATGTAAGTTTTGGAAGTCTAATCATTATATATAAGTATAAAACCAAGAGAAATCCAGCCCTGGAAAAGAAGGCTGCAGTGCTGAGTGTACATCCTGACATAGCCCTGCCCAAGATATAAATGAACCAGATTCAGTGTCATCTGGTCATGTACACTGACACGTCTCCCTTCTGGCTTACTATGTGTTCATGTGGGGCAATACCTGATGGGATCCCTCTAGAAGGGCCTGTTGCCTGTCTGAAGAGCATTTGTTCCCAGCTGAAGTTTAATCTTCCTTCAGAAGACAAATCATGTTATCAAAGTGCCTGGAACCCAATTTTATTGTGATCTGACTTTGTGAAACTGGATCAGGAACATATCATGTTTTAGCTAATAATATCAAGGTTTTCGCTGTGCATTTCATCTCAGAGAAGTTCAGAAGCTCCCACAGATGTCTGTCTCTTTGAATCTGTATTTTTGTGTACATTATCCCTGCATTTTTATTTTCAATGGCAGGCAGCCTGCTTAGTAACTTCATAGTGAATGTTAGAAGCTCCTTGTTGAAGTGGTGGGCAACAGGCAGATAAACTGCCTCACAGTCTTGGGGCAGGAGGACATTTGAGTTTAAAAAAGCTCGGGAGGTCTTCACTGTTAGAAAATACTGCTGGGCTTTAAGTACCAGATTTCCTGAAGAGCAATTCTTAGAGTCTTTATGCTAATGAACTGGGTTTTGCAATTTTGCATTTGTCACATGTCAGAAGTGGAAGTCTTGGTCTATATTAATATTTTAAGTACCTGACCTCTGTTCATTTGAATTCACATCACACTTTAATTTTTTGTGATTTCACCATCCTACACGAAAAAGTGCTGAGTTAGTGCTGTCTTCCTTTACCAGTGATGTGAACGGCATTATCTGCATTTTGTGGTGTTAAGCCCCAGACTTGCTTGATGAGTTTCTTAAAGGGGCTTAGGTTTTTTATACCCTGAGGCAGGGGCACAGGAGAAACATGACATTCTCAGGAGGCTGAGCAACAAACGTTTACCGCCAAATTTTAGAAAATAAGGGTACTTGGCAAATTTTAAAGCAAACATTCAATCCAAATAAAGCATTTTGCATGGCATTGACTTAGAAACCTCTAACCCACCCAACTTTAAGTTACCCAGATTTCGAGAGGAGGAAATTAGGAGAACAGAAAGCAGGGTGGGAGTGACAGAGAAAGATTAATAATCACTATTTGAATTCCAATGCAATTATAGCTACTGTAAACTCCAAATGCTGGGCCTTGCCCACGTGTACCTTTGTGCAACTGCTTTCATCTGCTTTGGTCTCCTGGGGCCCTCCCCTCCAGGTGGGGCCTCTGGTGTGCCAGTGGCTGACAGTCATTCTTGGGCTGGACAAGAGGCTCCAGGGGATGCGATGTGGAACAGTGCACGCCCCGCTTCTCACAGAATTTGCCCTGCCTCTGTTCCTTTAAGGTAACCTAAGTACAGCTAATTTTGAACCTCTCTGCACAGTTTAGAACCCTTTGGTTAATGTAGCTGGGAACAAAATATATATGCTGAGTATCATGTTGGCTTTGGTTCTGTAGGTACTGTGTATAGCATGAGATTTTGCTTTAGGGTAATTGTATGGCGTTTTTTGTATTTATCTCTCTCTCTCTCTCTCTCTCTCTCTTATTTATGTATACATATATAGAAAATAGAAAATGCCTTTATGTTTACATTATTATGTGGCATTAGAATGAATAAATTAGAAGCTGAAAGGCCAAAACACAAAATTCGTCCCCAACATTTAGTGCTTCTGCACCAATATTACTTTCATGGTCAAGGATGACTTTGCAAGTAAAAAAGCCTCACTGCTGTAAAAAGTTACCTAGCAATTGTAATTGTCCTAAGCTGGTAATTATACCCATGAGAGTAGTTTCCAGGACAAGCCAGAGGACTCAAGTCAGGTTTAACCCAGTGTAAGAGCCCATCCATCTATTACAATGGCTAAACTAATTTATTATGAATTAAGTGGTGCCAGTTCTTTGTGTAGGAAATTTCAAAATGACATTGTGTTCAGTGTGCAAATAAAGATTATGGAAAGGTTTCTGTACTTGAAGTAGTTTTTGCTTCTCTTTCAGATATTGATGACTGTATCTGGAACATGAGCATGAGTCTAGATCCTATTATAGAATTAATAAAATAGCCTACCCAGACAGAGAGACATGATTCCTATCTTGATATTCTTATAATATAAGGTTCACATACTTTAACCTCTTAGTCAAATTAAGAATGCTATTGAAGCTAATGAACCTGTTTCCTTGAATTCGAATTTACCGGATCAGTACTCTTTTGAATAGCTAGATAGAATAAAAAAAAAAAAAAAAAAAAAGGGATCAGTGCAGTGACAAGCTTCCCGTAAGAAAGAAATTTGAAGATGTTCAGATTCATGTAAGAGTAATTTGAAATTCTTTGCATAAATGGTTTCCCTTTTTTCTTAGTTTTTATGTAACAGTTGCTTTAAATAGTGTACTTTTCACTGTAATCTACTAATAATCTACTGCAGGATTTTATTTGGAATAGAAAATTTTATATGATAAAGACTAACTGCTTCTCAGTTTGCATTGGATTTTTCCTGAATTTTTTTTTTTCTAATTTTTTTGCAGACTGTTAACATAAAGTGTTGGTTCTATTTTTTTTCAAATTATTTTGCATTGAATTTGCCTATTAAAATAATGGAAAATAGCGTTCCTTCGATCTTTGAATTCATATCATAATATGAGATTTAGAGGTGTGACATCCTGTTAGAGTGCTCCTGCTAGCTTCAGTATTCAACCTAACTTTGGAGTATTCTTCAAAATTATGGAACTTCACTTAAATGTTAATTTGCACAATATTCAAGATTCAAAATTTTAATTCCTAAGAAAACTGTGCCTACATATGGTTTTCCATGTATAACATGTTGCTTTTTATTTTTATTTTCCCATAACATAAAATGTCGAGATTTTCTGTACTGAAAAAGAGTGGAATATCATATTTGAACATAAATGAAAAATTACAGAAAAGTTGTGTATGATAATATGATATGCACAGCCTATCAATTATAAAAATTCATCAGAGTATATATATACACATGATAAGCATAAATAAAAAAAGAGGTAAAGATTGAAATTAAAGCAGTATAAATTTCTTGTGATGTCTGTGAAAGTGAGGTTTAAGAAAATTATGAGAATATTAGTAAATATGCTCAAATATATTAAGAAAATGGATTATTAGCAGATTTTTTTTTTCAATTTGGATTAAGACATTTTTTTTTTCCTTTCCTAGATTCTACCTTTATGATGTAAAGCTGAATCCACTTGAATGGTTTTCAAAAGATTTCGCCAATTGAAAAAAATAATTATTCATGAGAATGGAAATGGGGTAGACACTCTTTTACCTCTCCTTACCCTCTCCCTCTCTTTTCCATATCTTTTGAATGCCCTGATTTGAACAGAAAAAGCTTCCACTGAGTACTAGGGTATGCTTTCTACAAAGTTATTTGTGTCCCAGATTTGTTGACTCTAAATACTGTATGATATCAGCTAGAGAATCAGCTACGGTCTTGGTGTTCAGCAATCTGCAGCCTTGATAGCCATCTCTGTCCATAATACTTTCATTAATAGGATGTGCTATCATCACACCAGAATTTCATTATGCTGCAGGGGCACAGAGGCTGAGTAAGGAGAGATAACCAGTAGCTTATAAGAGTTGCATTAAGAACAGTCATAGACATTTTGAGAAAAATAAGGCACAACTACCTCTGAAGGCCTTTCCCGTTTTCTGTAAGATTATCAGTAGCTACTGAGACCAAATTTTTGTGTATTTTTTACTGTATTTTATAAGGATTCTTCATCTACCAAAGTATTTAATCATTGATCTCAGTAGAGCAGTACTGATATCTGTTTCAGTTATAGAGTGCATAGTTACTATTTTCTGGTAGACATTTTGTAGCAGAGTTGCAGATGTAATCACGAATAAATATCTTTTCTGAAAATTGGTTGTTGCTGCTGAATTCATCAACACAAAAGGAAAATAATACTTTCCAAACCCTTACAGATTAAAAAAAAAATTAAAAAAAGTCTCTCAGATTGTTCAGTAGCCTATTTACATTTTTGTAAAGGCATTTTAGGAAGAATAATGATGTGTTCCTAACTTAGTTTACCATTGTTATATTCTTTTATCACCAAAAGTATATCACATCCTCTATAGCAAAATGAGACTGGGCTCATGTCTAAGACTTTGACTTCTTAGTTCAGTCAAAATTAGTAAGATTAGAAAAAAATTTGATACGTCTATAAAAGATGATTGGTAAGATTCTTGTTATTGTTTCTCATGGATGCCATGGTAGTGTGAAAGGACAATCACAGTCCTTTATTATGCTGCATGCTGTAGAAACTCAAAATAATAGTTAATCCCCTTCCTGAAATATTAAATAGAAATAAGATGGGAAAAGGGCCCAAACTTACTAGAGAAAATACGAGACCAAATAATCTTATTCCATGCTTGTTCCATTTGGTTAACTTCTGTAGGGTGTAGAGGAATTAAGTTGTGCTGAGAGAGCCAGATGAAAACAATTTATGATAGAAAGAGATTCTGAAGGGAAAAGGTGTGAAGGGGATACAACCTAGAAAAGACCCTGAGAAGTGTGGGAATGCAGACAAGCATTCATAAGAGAAGGAAGAGTGAAGGGCCAGAGGAAGTCAACACAGAGTATAAGTCCTATCAGCATTTTAACAACATTTTTGAGCTTCCAAAAATCTTTTCTTTTGCTGTTTATAGATTTACTTATGTTATTTTTAGGATATTATCCCAGACTGTGATTCTTTCATGTTTTTACTTTTTGAGTTTTATTATGTTTTTGTTGGTTTTTGGTTGGTTGGTTGGTTGGTTGGTTGGTTGGTGTTTTTTTCTTTTTTTTTTTTTTTTTTTTTTTAGTAGTGTTGTTGGATGCAGGACTGTAGAAGAAAGAAAGAAGATATAGGGGGACATAGAGGATGAGGAGAGGGTGGAGTCAAGGACAAGAAGCTAAACACTGTGGCCTGGTTAAGCAAAATTAGAGGTTGGCTAATGAGGTGAATCAAAAGGCAATACAGAGGAACTGAATAATTGCAGTGGTAATAGCATGCCTTTCCAAGTGAGTAAAAGCTGTAATTAGCTCTGAATTTAGCTGAAATAAAAAAAACAGGTATAGATTCACCTGAAGATAGAAACAGAAGCCCATTTTGTTCTCATATTTGTGAGGGATGGTAGAACCTGAACCAGGAAGGTGAAACAGGAGAAGTTAATATTGCTATATATCTCTGAATATATCCTTACTTTTGCTTTCTCCTGAGCTGCTTTTTAATTTTTTAATATAAGAGCAATAGTGTTTGTTTTTGCCATGTTTTTACATGCTTTAATCAGATGGATTAGTTAAACTCCTAAAGGAAGACATTAGTGAACAAGCTGAGTTAGTCATGTTGCTCACTTCCTCAATCTTCAGCACTTTTCTCACAAACCCATTAACAGATATTCATCGGTTATTCATCCTCTTACAAAAAGAACTTGGAAGCACCAGCCATCACCTAAAACACAAGATAAATATGCCTGCCATCCAGAGTTACTTGACATCCAAATTGTTGTAGGACTTTTAATTGCATTTCTTTTCTTTTTGTGTTCAGTGATAAAGTATCTTCGACATTTTGATGAGGAAACCTTTTCTCCTGCAACTAACTGTTGTGCAGAGGTTTCTTCAGCTACTTTTCTCTCCCATTTATCTTGGGTAGACTGCTCAGACCAGGGTGTCCTTTTTCTTTTGTTGTAAAGTAGTTAATCATATTTCTAAATATAATGTGAAATAAAATAGGAATAAATCTGTTCCTCATTTCTTGTGTAGTAGGACAAGGACAGTATAGATAATGTTTTCATAGACATTCATCTTCTTGACCCATTTTTATCCTCAGTGCATACTTTATACATATGTGTATAATTTTTTGGTTTAAAAAATATGGATAGCTCCTGAGCTTCATGAAACAAAGTGAGTGGATGGAGTGTTTAGACTGGAGAAGACTGAAGTATGCTCAGTGTCAGGATGGCTAAAATAGAAGATGTGATACTAAATACCTCATATGGCTAGATAGGTAATTTAATAGAAAAGTATTTGCAGTTTTGCCATAATGAGAGAGGAGTGATATCTCACATCTGCTTCAGAGTAAATGTTTGCTTGCTGTTAACTCCAGAAAAGTTAATAAAATGCTAAAATCCATTATTCTTCATCCTTCTGTGCCGTCATAATAGTGACTAATAATCTTGTCAGGAGTTTACAACTAAGTTCACAGAAGTCTTAATGGTGAGGATTGAAGGGTGTCCAGTAATGCTCATATTACATTAGCTTAGAAGGCAAAGTTAGAAGACAGCAGCTCTCCATAGTCCATTATCCTGTTGTGCTGGAGAGAAGGAAGCTAATGAGGGCAGCAAGAATTTAGCAGTACTCTCTTAACACTGGCACTTTCAAACAACTTACTGGTGAAGACACTGCATCCTCTGCTAGGCCTTCAGCCACTTGGTTGTCTCTTCAGAGTTTGTTGTGTCAGTAAATTTTGTATTAAGTAATTTGTTCTTTTATTGTCTCTTGTTGTAAGCAATGGCTCACTTTTCCTGTGGTGCTCATAATTGTGTATGTGTACATATATACAAGTCCTCATAAGGTGTTCCAAATATAACCTTATTTGTTCCTTTCTCTGAACACTTCTTTCAACTGCATCTTTTCAGTTTTAAAACTGCCAAGGTAGATACTGGGGCTTATGTAGCTTTGCAATGGTGTGCTTTTATTTTTCCTGTTTTGTTCTCTGTTCTTTTCTTAGTAACTTGTATCATTCTGCTTCCAATTCTGACAGTTACTGAGCCCTGGTTTGATGTTTACTTTGAAACATTTCTGGTTTGATTTCCTGATCTCTCTCTAAGATGATAATAGCTAAATTAGAGTACATTCCTGTGTATCTAGAGCTAGAGCTATTTTTTTCCCATGTGCATTACTTTGTTTTTATTGACACTGGCTTTCAGCTGCCAGTTTATCATCTGATTTCACAGCAGTATAAGATCTCTTTGCAATTTTCACAGTTTTCTTTCTACCACTCAGAAGAATGTATTGACATCAGCATATACACCTCCCAGTTCCAGTTTAGTAAAAGTTGCAGCATCACAGTTTCCTGGCTTTGGACATTATGACTCCTGTTCATCTGTATTTTGTGTTGTTTATTATCAAACTTAAACAAGTTTTACAGTTTTGCAGTTTTCTCCAAGTAAAACTATTAAACTTCAGGTTGTCCTTGACTTTTTTAAATTTACTCTTTCTGATCTCCATGCCCCTTTGTAGGAATGCAAAAACCAAAGAGAACATGCCTATGATAAGTGAATTTATATAACATAAAGAAATAATATCACTCACTGTTGTTTGGAAAATGACATTTCTATTGAGTTGGGAATTTTTTTCAGTATATGGGGTCTTTTTTCTAGTCTGTAGCCAATTGCTTTTGGAAAGTTTATTTTTATTGTAGAATAATCAGTTGACTTTGCCTACCAGCACTTCACCTGATTGCTTTTCACATTATGATTTCTAAAAAGTTTTTCCTTGTCATTTGGCTTTTTTCTGTAATGTAATATTTAATTTATTGCAAACTGAAAACTTGTTATGATTATCGAGTGGTTGGAAATGTAATTGAGGCTGCCTTTTACATCTAGTATTAGTTCATGTAAATTCACACAAAAAATGTGTACTGCCTGTTTACAAGAATCCTTTACCCTTAATAAAAATACATACCTGGCAATTTGTTATTACAACATTAGTCTTAGTTCAAACTCTTACGAGTCAAGATTGTTTCTTTTCTCTTAAGTCAAAATACACCAAAACAGTAGGATATTTTACCATCAGCAGAGTTATAAATAATCTCACTATCTATTAAATGCCTTTGTAAAATAATTGACTGTAAATCTGAGCTTCTAGCCAAAATTACATATGACCTTATATCTCTAAGATGGCATGTTGACATGTTTGACACAAGCTGAAGAAAACAGTTATTTTGTCAGCTTATTTACTTTGGGTTTTGTGTGTGATGTTAAAACAACTCTCTGGCTATCATCTGTACAGAAAATAAGCAAGGTTTTTGGATTAGTCAAACATTAAAATAAATTCTGGCATAAGAGACAGAAAAAAGGTTCAGTTTAGGAATTCATATTCTTAAAAAATTGTCCTTCCTTGGCACTGTAAAACTTTTTTTGGTTTAGTGTTTATTATGTTTTGTATTTTTTTAATCTAAATTATACATTTTTGGCATCTGTAGAAGAATATTCTTTCAATTCTATTAGAGTAAAATGCAAGTTTTTAGATGTATAGGTGTTTCATTCTTTATTCTTACTGGATTTTTGTACTCCTTTTACAGATGTTTAGGTGCTAAGTACTTTTATGTCCATTTCTCAATTAGTGCTAGAACAAGTTGGTTTAGTTTTGTTTGAAGCTTTTTAAGAGAATATAAAACCTATTACCTTTGAGATATCTTCATTCACTGCTGATGATTAGCAAAGATTAGTAGTATTTTAAATTGTAATTTAATTAGATCTATCAAATAATTCAAACAGGAAATTAGTTCATTATGTATGCAGTTAATGGAATTGAATGTCAAGCTCATTATATGGTATTAAAATTTTGCCACATTTAGGGTAGCTTTAAGAAGAAATACTTGAAATAGTTGGGATTCTCAGCACATATAGTGTCTCTGCCTTTAGGCATAGCCTAAGGCTCTGAACATTTTTAGCAAGTGGAACTCTATTAGAATCCATTTTCATAAATAAAAACAGAATTTAAGTCATTCTTCCCAGGGATTAGCTATCTGGGACTATTCAGGAATGTATTTATATTAGTGTTAATTTCTTTAGCATGCTAATTTGATTTTATTTCACATTTGTATGCTCAAGTACAAACTCCTCCAGGACCATCCCTATGTCAATCAGCACATGCAAATACTTTCTTTTGGTTCCATTTAAGCTATGCTTGAAAGAAATTCACAGAAGTAGATCTCTGAAGTATTTCCAAGGGATTTAATTTCTCAACAGTTAGATTTATATTTGCTATCCATATTAACAAAGTAACATAATCACATATCCCTATAAGCTTATCTTAATTTTACATATAAAGTGTGAAAATATGAGTCTCTTAAGGCATTATTAGAATAGCTTACATTTCTTAGCAGATAGGAATTATTAGTCCTATGAATTCTCTTCCAACTATTGCGTCCTGGTAGAAGTCCCTTCACAATCCCATTTTCCAGCAGTGAGGATGATTTGTGCAGGATACAGTTAAGTTTCTGGATTTCAAGCAATTTTTTCTTTGGCGGATATATTTCTTTTGTCTTCTTTTTTTTCAAGTCACTAGTAGTGGTATTTCTAGGTCTTCTTTAGATGAGTATGAAAAGATGATTGTTTCTTGAGGAAGGTACAAGAAAACCAGCAAAGGTGGAGAAAGTAACTTTTACAAAGGGTGGTAGTTAAATGATGGTGATTAAAAAGCATGTATTGTGTCACATATATGCACCAGGCTTTTTCTTTTTAGAGTGTTTGTGTTAGCATTCCTCAGATGCATATGAGCTCAGTGAGTAAGCAAATAAGAAATAGACTGATGATGTCTTAGAACTAAAAGCATGATAAGGTGAACACTAGTATTTTGTTTCTGTGCACTGCCAAGTATATGGATTTAGAGGCATGATTGAAAGGACTGATAGTGAAGTTATTTTTAAAGATTTCCTTCAGTATTTCATAGTGTAATAACTTTTAGTATTTCTTGTTTTGCAAGTAGAATTTACATAAATTTTCCAAACACCATCTTTTCGACATACAAGTTGCCTGTGCAGTTAGTCTTCTTCTGGAGTTGGTGGCATGCCTGTTCCTCTGGCTCCTGTTCCAGCCTTGTGTCCAAGACAAGACCCATGTTCTGCACAGTCTCCTCTGAGTGTTCAGATAATCCAGTCACCCACAGCATGAACTCCTATGTGTGAGCTGTTGAAGGGCAGTCAGAGCTATCTTGTAGGTTTCTACACTATGACAAAAACCACTGCAGTTTCTTCTGTGCTGTAATGTATTATGTTTTCATGACACATTCTTGTCTGCTTTTTGGTAAAATCTCACCTGAAGATTGACAGTCAGCACTTCAGGCAGCAGTACAGCAGAGTTTCCTCCCAATTAATTCTTTATTTCTCACATAATTTATGTCCTGAAAAATGTCCTCAAACTATATTATTACTTTTAAGTTTTGTAGTGAAGCAGAGAGAAGCTTTATTTAAAATATATTTTTAGTTCAGGGAGGAAAAATAGTCCCATATTCACGTTTTCTTTAAAAATTCATAAATAGATTTTAAAGATTTCAGTAGTTTAATTTCCTTTAAAGATCTTGTAATTTTTTTCAGAACCAGAAGACTGGTTAAAAAATGTCTTCTTCAGTACAAGTCCAGTTCTGCCAGAAGTTTTGTTACAGAAAACCTTTGTCCAAGGAAGCTCATGAGAATCTTTCATAAAATGAAAACATTATTTTCTGTAATACTTCTATCAGTTCTGTCACTTGAAGAAGACTTACAGCTGAAATGCTGGCTTGGAAATGTTAGTCTGTTTCTATAAGATAATAATCAATGATCTTTGAAAATAATGAACAATGAAATTACTGTGCCGTGTCTCCCTAAGTATATGATGAGCTTTCCTTATAGACTGTAACCTTATTGCCAAAAGTTTCAAAGCCAGGACAGGTCCTACACTCCAGCAAAGCTTCCTGTTTAGGCATGTATGTAATTAAGAGATCCCTATGTGCAAATTCCATTTCCTGTGCAGTAGGACACATAAACCTTTTCTTAAACCTAGGTTTAAGAAATAAATCTTAAATCATAGGTAGGAATAATGGGGACTTGTTTTCTGGTCACCACTTTTTAAAGTAATTATTGAAATTTTTTGGGCTGTGGTTCAAATATCAGACTGATGACTGTTGAACAGATTCTACAAGATAACTTATTTCCATGTTATGAAAAACTAGGCTAAAAATGCTATTATAAATTCTAAATAATGCAAAAATATAACATTTAAAGATTTGTGGCTTCTGTAAATTTTGCTCAGTTTATAGGACTTTCCTGATTGAAGAGGCACCTGTAATGTTTTTTTCTATATGAAGATGAATGGTGTATTCTTTTAAGAATGGTAAGAACTGTATATGACTGTCAGCTGCAGGAAAGTTATCATTTTCCCTTGAAACCCAACACACGGTAGCTGTCTCAGATTGTGGTTTACCAATAATATGGATTACTACAATACCACTACCATGTTTGATTGTTTGTGACATCACAACAATCTCTCAATGAATTATGAGGATAAATCAGTCGGAGCTCTTAGTGCATAAAATAATACTAGCTTATTTTAAAAGCTACAGTCACTTTAATGTTTTTCATATTTTATCTTTCTTTTACAGATTTAACATTTGGAATTAGTTTTGTAGCAAATTAATTATGGTTTGCTCCACAGTGCATACTGAAGTGTAACAAAGAACTAAGCTTAATGCCCTAATAGAGCACAATCACATATAATATTTGTTTCTGTGGGTACAGTACCTATATTTGCCGACTTTGTGCTTAAGTCCTTCACATACAAATTATATCTGTACACGTGCAGCACCTACAGCCTTTACTCATGCTGCTGCATTATGCTTTAGAATTCAAGATTTTAGGATTTGACAGTTTATAGGACATGAGAGTACAGAACATAATTCCTTTTGATTAGTTACTTTCAGCAGTTGAGATGACAGTAGCTGAAATAAACGTGGGTGTCTCGTAGCTGACATTGTTCTGCTGGGGTTACAGTACTGGTATTACGATGCTGGAACAAAATATTTGACAACAGCAGATACCTCACTTCCAGAGTAGGAGGTGGAATGGACAGCAACTCAAAACACTTGGCAGGGGTCATATATTCCATTTTCATTTCTCCAAGGAATTATTTAAATTGGAGTGAAGGAATATAAACTGTGTCTAGCAAATCTTAATGCTGGTGTAGAAGAACAAGAACACCTACTTGCACTTAGTAATGTAATGAGCACTGGTGCTCAACACTGCCATTGCATGTGCTCTGCCTGCACAATTTGGGTTTGTTACCCAAAAAGTAGTAGGTTTGTTTCATGTCCTGCTATACTGTTTCAGCTCCTTCATGTCTAAGTGGAGTATCAACACTTAGTGTATGTTCGAAAACAGGTGGCAGCAGGGGCAAGGATTTTTAGTTGTCACAGCTAGTCATGAGCGATTAAAAATATCTCAGATTTTAATACTATTTTTGTTAGGTGGCATAGGGAGAATTGTGTTAGTCAACTAAGTCATTGGGTAGATTGAAATGTCACTGAAACATCACAGATTTTCAGAAATGTTGCTTGGGTTAAGAAGAAATCAAAGGAGTTTGGGGGAAGTGAAGTTGCAGTAAATGCAGCAAAGTCCCCTTGTACAACATGTTGCTGCCCCTCCTGGCATTGTCCAGAATAGCACACAACTCACCTCTTATCCTGCTGGAACACAGTAGAGTGCACCCTGCTGTTTCTTCTGCTGCAGACCATAATACCAACAAAGGCAGCAAGGCAGCTGAAGCCATTCAACCAAACGCATCTCATCGAACCTTTGCCAGAGGTGCCTCATAAACAGAATAGAATTGGGAAGAATAAGAAGAATGACAAAATCCTATTTAAACAATTTATTTCAGAAGTCTACAGCAATGCTATTATTTTTATATACCACTGATGGCATTAGCTACAAGGGATGAATGTAGAAATTGCTATGCTTCTAAATGAGAGTAGGATTACTATAGATTGCATGAGAAAACAGCAATTTCGTTGGACTTATACAGTGCTATCTTTACTCATTTTAATATTGATTCTATTTAGTGTAATGCTTATGCCTAACATCTGCATTTTGTGATTGAAAACTAAAATATCTGAACAATTTTCTAACATAATGTGTTACTGATAATATAATGGCTATTCAGAGGCATCATCAGATACAAAACTCAGTTAAAGTATGAATTCCTGTTACAAGAATAAAAAAATATTTCCTTCCATGTCCAATATGCTGTAAGGTAATTTTCATTCATTGTGCTTATGAGAAAACAAATGAGCTTTTTTTAATATATGTCAAGCTACAAGGAAATATTTATTATTCATGGGGTTTTTAACATATTGTCCAGTGAAGCAACTGCATATACCATAACACCACTGGTTTCATAACCAGATTGTTACTGACAAGTAGCAGAGAGACAGGTTTTATTACTTTATCTTGAATTTCATACTTCCAAAAAGGAATGAAAAAGCCCCTTTGCATAATTGTATTAATATGCTCTCCACGGAATCACATTCCATGATGTGAACAGAAATTCAGTATTGGATTAAATAATTGTAATATCCTCAGAGCTTGGTGGTAAACTCAGACTGAAGTGAAAGTATGCATTTCAGTATTGTTAGCTTCAGCAAATCAGGCTGAACCATGCTAAACCTTAATCAGCTTTTTGTTTTATGACTTTCTGTATGTGGAAATGGTATTTCCTGAACAGCCTAATAATTTATGACCAGCTTAAGTCATTCCAAAGAAGCTAGGAAAAAAATGGATAAGACAAGGCAAAAAATTCACACAGTAAATCCCCTTGCTAATGAAAGTCTCAGAAATCACTTCCTATAAAAAGCTTTTCTGTGGTACCTGCAATGTGAAAGTAGCTAGTATAGAAACTTTCTACATTTGATTGTCTAAATTTCTCTGCCAGGAAAGGGCTGTAGCACACCAAGAATCACTACAGAGCTCTAGGATTGAAGGACCTGGGCCCCCAGTTGTTCTCCCTTCAGTCCTGCTGGTACAAAAGAAAAGCTTAGGTGTGAGCGGATGAATCTTGCTGGATAACACCTAGTTCAACAGCTTGTGCCAACAGCAGGGATTTGGCTTTTATGGACATGAGATTCACTCTGAGCACTGAGGACTCCAGGGCAGAGAGGCAGGATCCACCTGGGAAAGTGGGGCAAGAACATCCTTGTCAACAGTAAATATCCTTGTCAACATCCTTGTCAACAGTCTGGCCAACATGGTAACAAGATTCTTCTAAACCAGGAGTTTGGGGGACAAGTGAGGAAGTAGCGATCAAGAGTAGAAAGCAAATGCTTCTGAGTTTTGTGAAGAAGAGGGACTGCAGAAATGACAAAAAATAGCAAACGGATATCTGCCTCAGGTATAAGTACAGAAAGACATGGAATCTGGTAAATGGGCAGGAGGGACCATAGGTGCTCATGAAATGCAGATATCTGTGGGCAGTCTTGTTAACACCTTTATTAATTACCTGGAGGAGCCAATGGTCAAGTCTGCAGATGCCACCAAATTGAGAGGACCAGTGGTAGAATCATCGAATAATTTAGGTTGGAAAAGATGTCTAAGATCATTGAGTTCAACCATTAACTTAACACTGCCAAATTCACCACTAAACCACCTCCTTAACTGTCACATCTACATGTCTTTTAAATACCTCCAGGGATGGGGACTCCACCACTTCCCTGGGCAGCCTCTTTCAATTCTTAGTAACCCTTTCACCTTTTGGTGAAGGATTTTTACCTAATATCCAATCTAAACATGCTCTGGCGCAACTTGAGGACATTTCTTTTCTATCCTGTTCTTTTTACCTGAATGAAAAGACTCATCCACACCAGTTTGAACACCGTTAAAACTAAAGTTGAATTAAAAATTTTAAGTGACATTCTGAATAAGAATTCTTCTGTCCTATATAATTTTATCTTAGGAGGAATGGGAAAGTAAAAGTCTGGGGTAATCTATTTAGAGCATTTTAATATATTTTCTTTATTTTTCTGTTAAAACCCATTAGATTATCTGTATTGCAGAAGTATGAAAACAGATTTTAAAACTCTGGTTATTGCATTGCTAAGTGATAAATCTTTTGCTTTTAAATATGAACCTTGGAGTTTAGAAAATGAAAGGAATAATATGAATATTTTTATTTTGAAAGCATATAAGCAACATATTTTTTCAGGTTTTGTTATTATTATTTTTTATTTCTCTATTAAATAGCCTATAGATCTGAGAAAAACATCTCGTGCATATATAAATAAGGCATTAAAGTTCACAGACATTGAATCACATAAGAATATATCTTATGTAGTAGGAAGTTATTTGCAAGTTATTTTAAAAAAATTAGCAAGTATAATAAATAAGATACTTAGAAATGTTACTTCTCATCTTTCTTTTCATCTACATGCAATTCCATATTTGAATTTTTGGTGGTTTAACTCAGTGAAATTCACCACAACGTCAGTGGATTAGAGCTGTAGATATCTTTGAAATTATTTGTTAGTAATCAGATTATACCAGTCTCCCCATAGCTCTGATGGGAACACTTCAGCGATGAAAACATTGGTACTGCTGACATTATACTAACATTCCCTTCTACAGAAAATGCCATACTGAATGTAGTCATGTGTAAAAGGTTACAGAGGCCTGACACACAAAAAAAATGTGCCATTTGTTAAAACAAATTGCATAGAACTTAAAAAAAAAAAAAAAAAATTACTGAGAATCATGTTGTTACCCAACATGTTGTTCCGCTATATCCTGCAGAAAGGTTTTAGGAACACAAGTAATGCTTAATACAAAACTGTTATAACCATTCCATTAAAGGAATTAGGTAGGAAAACAGATCTGAAAGTAGTGGGTTTCAAACGTTGGTCTGTTTTCGGTCACTTTTTTTCGTTACAGTTTACCTCCTGAGATTTAACAAAACATTCCTCAGAAAACTCTCATTTTTTCAAGTTCCTCAACATCCTCGTCAGAGCAATTGTAACATAGGACATGACTGGTCACTAGCAACTGTATAATGCATTTCTCACAAGGTGAAAAGCTTATTTAAATGCAAGAGTAAAACCGTATTTTGCTCTCTTCTTAACCTCCCTTTTTGAGTCCAATTTCAGGACATAAGAAAAATGAGTCTGTTTGTCTCTTCTGTGGACAGTACTTCACATCATAAAACATCATGAATTATTCAGTTAAACTGGAAGGCTTTTGGCAAGACAGTCTAAATCCCAGCCAGCAGACAACCTGATTTACTTCATGGTGCATTCTGGACACCTGTAGAATTATGATATTTAGTGTACTGAAAAAGCTTATCCTTTCTTATCAGTTGAGTACAATATGGATAAATAAAATATTCTGTGTCCAATATTCATAGGGTTTTTATTAACATTCATTAAAAGTAAATTCATAAGTTCCTGGCTGATTTCTTCCTACTTAATATTTAAGTTCATAAAGCAACAAAGTTTATTTGAAACTGTGTGAGATTTCCTGTTTTATTTGTTGTCTGTAATGAATTAATTCTACAGATTATCAACTAAAAGAGCAAAAAAATCTTAAGCATACCTCAGAAGAGAGGGTTTTCTTAGTAAAGCAGTTAACTGTCTTGTTTGTTTCCCATCTTCAATTTGTCTTCACTCTGTCTTGCTAAAAGACACTGCCTTCATCTGTCTTTATAAGATATCTAGCTGTAAGAGGTTTTGATCAAATCACCACTCTACCTGCTACAGTTAAGAAGAGATGAAAGAAAACACTGAAGTCCATAAAAGCATTAGAACAATCATTTGGATGCAAGAACATGTTTCTGTGTAAATCCAAGGCAGCTTTTCTCTTTTAAGATGTCATACTTAAATCTTAGAATAGTATGTATAATTGATGAAATATTTAAAGTATTTCTATTTCTGTGGTCTAGTCCAAAGTTTAGAGGTAAGATAGAATAAAGAAATTAAAAGTAAATCAAAGCAAAGTCAGACTGGTGAGGCAGATTTTACACGAGACAGAGAAATCCTTATAAACTAAAATTGTCAGAGCAGGTGGATACTGAACAATCTAGAGTTCTATGGATGACATTTTTAAGTGTCCAAAAGCATTTCTATCACTATTATTGTTAAGTACTGCATTTTATAATATACTAATTATTTTTTCTAGCTAACTTACAGAAAACCTGCTACCAAGATGATTAGAGACATGTGTGACTTATGAATATTTTTGCCTTTGTTTTCTTTTTCCTGTCAGATGTTATCCATAATTGGAAAACTGCTAAATACTTATGGAATACGAATTTATTATATCTCTTTAGAGAACTTCCAGGTTACATGGGTTTAACTCAACAAACAGAATGTAATTAACAAGGTGGCTTATAATTAAAATAAACCATGCAATATTATGCAGCAAGTATAAAAAAAGTAGAGGAGCTGGTGTGATATTTGTTCACTGGATGACAAGTCACTGCTGCCACCATTCTCCATAGGGCTGGCCTTAAAAGACTGGGGAGATCAGAGAGTCCAGAAAACAGATGGCTGGCTGTTGCACACACAGGCTCTAGAGAGATGGGTATAATATGGGTTACCTGCAACATCTGCCCACCAGCTTTAGACCTATCAGATAGGCACAACATACTGCATGCCAGAAAGAGGATATTTTATGAAATGCAGTTATTAATAGCATCTTGAACATGTGTGTATATATATATATATATGCACATGTATATATATATGTGTGTGTGTGTGTGTTGTATAAATTCAGAGTTTATATTATCCCAAAGTAACATATATGGGAGGTCGACTGTGTCCAATTGAGTGCAGAGTTGTGGGAGAAGATTTCCATGTCTCCCCCCATTATTTATATTTTTTCATAAGGTCTGCACTGTCTTTAATTTTGCCATTTACCGAGGTTAATCATAGTCTGCTTTCAGAAGTGAAACAATTTCACATCACCAGAGAATCATTTTCCTAGTTCTACTAATAGGAAGTGTTTTGGTCTCTTCTTTTCTTNTATATGTGTGTGTGTGTGTGTGTGTGTGTTGTATAAATTCAGAGTTTATATTATCCCAAAGTAACATATATGGGAGGTCGACTGTGTCCAATTGAGTGCAGAGTTGTGGGAGAAGATTTCCATGTCTCCCCCCATTATTTATATTTTTTCATAAGGTCTGCACTGTCTTTAATTTTGCCATTTACCGAGGTTAATCATAGTCTGCTTTCAGAAGTGAAACAATTTCACATCACCAGAGAATCATTTTCCTAGTTCTACTAATAGGAAGTGTTTTGGTCTCTTCTTTTCTTTTCTTTTCTTTTCTTTTCTTTTCTTTTCTTTTCTTTTCTTTTCTTTTCTTTTCTTTTCTTTTCTTTTCTTTTCTTTTCTTTTCTTTTCTTTTCTTTGTTCTTTTCTTTTCTTTTCTTTTCTTTTCTTTTCTTTTCTTTTCTTTTCTTTTCTTTTCTTTTCTTTTCTTTTAAAATTAAACTTCTCATGTTAACAGGATTGGGTCCTGAAGTGTGAACAGTAAAATAAAAATAATCCAAAAATGCCAGCACGGGGGAGAGTTGACAATTATCATCATATAAGTCTAACAAGCTGATGTAATCACTAAATAACTGTGTAACATTGGCTGATGATAAGCATATGTGTTGGTAAATGTTGGCATGAAAATCTGTACAACTGATAAAAATGTTTTAACAGGAAATGTTTGTAAAATGGCTTGAGAGTCTAGGGCACAAATTGAATATTTGCTAACAAAACATGATTACTGTTAATGTCTTTCCCAGTTAGTTTTCCTGTTCAAATATTTTTTTTCTTCCAATTTTTGCAAAAAATAATCCTTCAAAGCAGACAGAGAGAGAGGAACAAACTTCAGTGTGAGAGTTCTGTTTAAAGAATGTTGAGATGCAAAAGCTTGATCTGTTTTACTTAGTTCTCTGTATTTTGACTGCATTTGTATATCAAAAGTCTGTCATAGAGAAAGAAAAGTTTTCAGGTTTTTATGTTTTATGAGGGATATGGTAAGAAATAGTCCCAGAGCTTTTTGGGGGTATTATTTAGATTTGGGTTTATCACACGTATAGAAAATATATTCAAAGTAATTCTTCTGTTTTAGAATTTATCTTTTCAAACTACTAACTCCTTCATCGCCTGAATTTGTAAAGCTCTGTGAAAGATGAAGCTGGTTCACATACAGAGAAGTCAGATCTGAGTTCACAAATACTGTTTCATATCCGACCATTTCTGCCACATGAACAGATGCATCTGAAGGTTTTCTGTCAGTCAGCATATAAAGCACTGGCTTTTATAAGTTACCTTAAGGTTATGATGGGAAAAATTAGCACAGATTATTTTTTTTAAATGCTGTTTAGCAACATTTGGATGTTGTATGACTGAAAATCTCCTGCTCTGCAACCGACCTTGCAAAATATTTTCCAATTAGGTTCTCTTTCAATAAAACAGTTTCTCTCAACATTTATTTCTGTTACTATAAAAGCTTGTTTCCCCACATTTTGAAAAAAAAAAAAAAGAATGAAGACATGAACGCATTTATCTTTTTGAAATCTCAAATATATTTCTGAGATGCTCCTGGAGCCCCACTCACTATTTTTCATGTTTCTTATTTGAACTTTTTAGTACTTGCCTTGGGCACACTCTAAATAGATTATAGCAATAATTAAGAAACAGCAATAATCAATGTAATAGTAAGGAAAAAATAAAGCAAAATTCCCAGCAGTTTACTGTGTGAAATGGAACTTTCTGGTTTTCATCTTCATATTCATAATGATGTAGTCAACAACCTCTGAAGCAATTGTAGATTAGGACAAGGCATCATAGGAGTGTATTTAAGACAATGAGTTTTCTAAACATTAATTAACATTCAAATATTTTGAATGCTAAGCAATCATTAATTAATAGCAGCTCCACTTAGAACAATTATATGTACAATACTCGCCTGAAGCAAAGTACAGATGAAAAAAAATCTTTTTCTCAAATGCTTCTCCTTTACGGAAGGGACTTTTTTCCATTGACTTTTCTTTTTTCACTTTTATTCTTTCCTGTCTGTTACTGGTTTGTGTGTAGTTCCAAGAAATCCTCATATAGCCTTACAGTTTTTATTCACAATAATTAATGGGTGTTTGTAGTCTATGTTTGCTTTTTTCTCATGCATTCCATACAGCAGTGAATGGGGTAGTTACAACCTCTCATAACAAATGGCATCACATTATTTTCAAATTTAGGTTACAGGAAACATATTTGGCTTATATTTTAAAAGTTTTATTATTCATTATATTATGTATATTATATAGTACTGAAAGGAGAATGCTTGTGTTTTAGTTTTAAAATAAGTTCTGGTACTGAGAAGTACAAGAATACAACTCAGATACAGTAGCATTATTTATAAAAGCCTCTACTCATCCTTGAAACTCTTGATGCACTTTCATATCCATCCACAATTACAGTAGGCAATATTTTGAGATAAAGCATTTGCAATTGTCCAACTATTACCATTCATGTACTATTACAGAATTTATCTCATATTACAGAGTTTATTGAATATTACAGATAGCCCTTATCATTTAGTCAACTTTCAACAATTTCTTTGTGTAATCTGGTTTACGAGGGAATCTTTGCAGATTCATGGAAATACAGATTGCCTAAGAGAAAATGAAAATGGAGCATGTAGACAGTTCCCATTCTATGTCTCATTGTCATGTTCTGAAAAGTAAGAGATACTTTTCTCAAGATAGATCACAGTTAAAGTATTGTTTTCACAATATTATTGTAACCACTGTCTCATAACATCCGATGAAAGCACATATTCTGCAAATCTTCTATTTCTGTTACATGTATTTACTCGCTAAGGCAGCAGCAAAGTTTTTTTTGTTGAATCTTGGATATCCAAAATAGCATTCACACTAACTCACACAAAGTTGTTGCACTCACTGGAGGGCTTTAGCTCTCAGATGCGCTGTTAATTTGATAGCTTTATACATGAACTATTTAATTTTGACATTTTGAGTTTTTGAAGTTTTTTCATGTACAGAAACTGGAGTATTTATTGTATCTAATCATGCTACTTCTCATTGGTTTAGTTTTTACCTTAACTACAGATACAAAACTCATGATTTAAAGGATTAAAACCAAAGGTTTGTGCACTGAAATTTATATCATTGCGTTGTGCAAATCAGGGATGACTATGAGTTCCTTACTTCTGTAATAATAATTTTGCATTCTCTAAGATGAGCTTAAACTGTTGTCTTATGTTGCATAGCTATAAAACTTCATTTTTTTCAAAGATTTTCCAGTCCTTTTAAAGGTCTTTGTTTTGCTTCCATATGAGACTGAATTTAGCATGTTATTGTATCAGCTCATTTGATGCTATTTTAGGAACAGTGGTCTCACGTTTGGAAAAATTATAGTTCTGTTTTCTATAGTTTGTATAAGTGTGTCAAAAAGGAAAGAAACATTGTTGTTTGCTTCTGATTAGGTGTTTTTTTCCTCCTTTTTTTGTTTAAAGTAAGTTATCTCAATTTTTATGTCAAAGCTGCCACATCTCTCCTATTTAGTGGCACATCCAACAACATGCTGAAGAAGAAATGAGGTTATTTATTCTCCAGTGTCCAAAGGTCCCCAGGCTTGAGAAGAATTACAGGGCAGGGTTCAGAGTATTAGTGACCTGTGAGGCAGGAAATGTTTGGGGTTTTTCTTTTTGATTAGGTCATCTCATTCTATTTTTTTTCTTTTTACTTTTTTCTTTTTTGCTATGTGTTCAAAATATGTCCAGCATTGGTGTGTTTGCAACTGTTTTTCTAAGCTAATTTTAGTCTCAAAAATATAAATCTTTCCAATGAGACTACACTGCCAAATAGATGTCAGGCCTGGTTGGATTTTGGGGAGTTTGTTTCTTTATTTTGAGTATACAAAAGGCTATGTGTATTATACACACATCTTTTAGTTGTCTACCACAAAGATGGTTCTTAGGTTTTGATAGTTTTGATTGTTTCTCTGTTGGACTGAATTTTTTCTTTACACCTGCTTGCTTGAGGCTAAATGTGGTTCATCTGTTTCCAAGAAAGAGACTGGGGAAATAATGTATTCTTCTCTGTTAAGCATGAGCCCAGGAATGGGTAGGAAAGGGAAGAAACTGGTAGAAGCCAAGTGAGAGAAGATGGGAACTAAGCAGAAAGGGGCTTCAGTGAAGAGATAGCAATTAATAGAACAGTTTGGAATGACGTTGATGAAAGACAAACGTCAATGGATGGACTCAATGAGTCCCTTACAACTCAGCATATTCTGTGATTCTGTGATTCTCTGACATGGGCTTCATTTGGAGAAAACAGGTAGAAGGATGACCCCATACAAACATGATTTCCAAACTTTACTGTTCTTTCTTCATTAGTAAAAATCAGGGAAACCCTTTGGACAATTTCTTATCTACATCCAACTCTTCTGTCCATCTCCCATCTCTGTGTCCTGCTGGCTCTGTAGCAGGGATCTTTATGATAAGTAGAACAGGGCCAGAGCACCAGCTTGAGCCCTGACCCTCACTCATCCAGCCCTCTTAGCCGTGTGTTCCCTGACACATCTGTGGTCTGGGCCAGCCAGAGCTCTTTGAGACAGTGCCTGAGAGAGTAAATGCCAGAGACCATTCCTGAAGAAGCACAGTGAACAAGATAAAATAAAGTTTGGCTCCGTCCACAGTTTTCCATTACTATCTCAACATGTTTTCACCAAATAAATACTCCCATGTGCTGCCATGTCTTATCCTAGAGTATGGCACAGAAGTAGCTGCATGCTATAACAAATACCACTGTTAGCAGCTGCAGTCAGCTCTCCTATTATTTCAGATACTTCAAAGCAGAAAATGAAACCAACAAACAAAAATTGCCTGCGTCAGGAATTGTCTGATGTGAATTCTCTTAATCAGTGGAAAAGGTGGTGAACTCCAAAAGAAGCATTACAAAATGGTAAATACCAACAATCTGCACTTAGAAGTTATTGCAGGTTTCTGAGAGTTCTTCCTTCCTGCTGATTTCTGTTCAGAGGAAGGCTTTTCTTAACAATTTGTCTTTTCTCTTTACCAGGCTTTACAGTGCATCTCCTAATTGTTTATTATAGTTGTGACTCAGGTGCTCATCATAGTGTGCCTCTTTCCACTGAAATACCTCAGAAACTTCCATAGTTCACTGCTTTAAAATGCTGTAAACAAAGTGCCTTAAGAGGCCAATGTCTTTTCAGATGTCTTAAAAGACCTATCTTATTCTAGTGAGGCAAATGAGAATTTTTTTATTTTTTTTTTTTTTTTTTTTTCCAATTCTCCCCTGCCCCCCCCTTTATTTTTTGTTTGGTTTTTTTTTTTTTGTTTTTTTTTGTTTTTTTTTTTTGTTTTTGTTTTTCTTTCTTTTAAGGAAAATGCATGGCTCTGAAAATTTTTAAATTTGAGGATGATATCTTGGTCCAACTTAAATGACTTAATATTTTGGATTTTTTTAATGAATAGAATTTAACGCTTCAAATTTTTGTGGCAGGTAATGGTTTTTATTTTTTCATCCAACAAAACTTCTCAATATAGTGGAATTCATGTCTCCACCTGATGCATATTAGTGAAGTGGCAGTCCACTGTTTTTATGTTCATATGATGAGTAATAACAGATAAACAAAGCAATGTTAAGAACACAGGATATGTTTATAATTAAAACTTCTGAAATTCCTTTGAGTGTGGTATGTCTTCCACCTGCTTCAGCTTCTGGTAAGGAATAAAGTTTTCTAAAACAACTGCTGAATTAGAATGTGATATTTCCTGTATACTTCTATGTTCTAATTGCAACTTGTTAGCAAGTTACATGTGTTTATATCTGCTTATGTATGTTGATATATGCTTTATCCAAAACACTGATTTCACCTATAGGGAGTACCTGAAGAAATAAAAATTCCACATAAGGCAATATCCACCTGAGTGCATTATTGGTTTAATAGATGGGCAGCATCTTCCCTAAGCCTGAATAGCTCATTAGAAAAATGTAGTTTTGGTGAGGACTTTTTAAACAGAGTATTTGCTGGAGACATAAAATGTATTTTGAAGTGGTCCTCATTTTAAAACTCTACTGAGTGCAGAAAGTGGTCGTTCTGGACTTCTTTGATATCTGGGGTTAATTTTTTGCAAGAGACTCCTGTGTTATAAGCAGATTAATTATCAATCACACTTTATCTTTGCTTTATCAGTCATTTTATCATATGTTCGGTAACTACTACTGTTGTGCAGTACTGGAAATTTTTTAGCTGACCATGTTCAGAAGCAGCAAAGTAGGTTTCTTATGTGTGATGGCAAAGACGAAAATTGGAATAGTCCTGTTACTGCACTCTTTATTTTGATGTGTTCATTGTGTATCAGTGTCTTCAACATTGATACTACTCTCAATTTTTTTACTTGCTCTATGTCACTAATGTATATTTATATTACAAACATTACTTGACTAGACATGCCCTTTACTGCTTGTACACTGAAGTCTACTAGTAATTTAGTTGTATTCTTTTCTATTCTTGCATAGCTGACAAAAGCAACCTAATTCTTGCAGTTCGTAATGCAAAGTTTAAATTGGAAACTTGGATCCTTGTCTCTTAAAAATAATTCCCTAATATTTAAGATCTACTAATCAGGTTTTCAGAAGGGGCATATTAAGGACTGTGATGTGGCATGATCTTGTTTTCATGATTAACTTGCCTTACAAGGTTTTCAAGGAGATTCTGTTGCAAACGAGGTCTAAAGAATTAACTTTAATGGATGAATCAAGATGAGAGAGAGAGAGAGTGATGTGTCCAAATGTGCATTGATTCATCTCAAAAACTGTTAAAAATGAGAATGCTACCAAAAGCCCAGCAGTTGTAGATTTATCAGTATATAAAACCTGAGAGACCAATTCATTCAAAATTGTCAGATTAGTGGTTCAGATGCCATTTTCAAACCCAATTAGATGTGTTCCTCAAACCAGGAGAAAGTCATTTCTCTAAGGGCAGATTTTATCAAGTGCTTCTCAATAGTTTCTGGATTAATGCTAAGTAATAAGTAGATTTATCACATTATTAACTTACTAATACCATATCAAACAAGCATTGCTCTCCTTTGCCCTACTGTAATAGCTACATTTCTGATGTCATGCTTATTTTTGTTTAAAATTTTAATTAAAATTCCAGACATAAAGAAGAGAAAGTGCTTTGGGCTTGTTAGGTTGTATTTTTATTTTAGTTTTAACATCAATTTCCTTGTCTTTTTTTTAATTTATATGTATCTTTTCTCTAATGAGGAGCAGCTGAGGTAAATGGGATTGTTTAGCCTGGAGAAAAGGAGGCTCAAGTGAGATCTTTTTGTTCTCTCCAAGTACCTGAAAGGAGATTGTAATCCAGTGGGGATCAGCCTCTTCTCCCAAGTAACAAGAGATAGGACAGGAGAAATTGTCCTCAAGTTGCACCAGGGAGGTTTAGATTAGATATAAGGAAAAAATTTCTTCACAGGAAGGGTTGTCAAACACCAGAACAGGGAAGAGGTATAGTAAGCATCCCTGGAGGTGCTTAAAAGACATGTAGTTGTGACATTTAGGGACATGGCTTAGTGGTGGACTTGGTTAATGTCGGACTCAATGATCTGAATGGTCCTTTCCAATCTAAAAGCTTTGATGATTCTACATTTCTATGATCCTATCTGTGTTTGCACTTTTGAATGTCTGTTTATGTTTGTCTGCAGGCAGGTGGCTACCTTTCACTGCCTGTCAGATCCTCTCTTGAAACACAAGCTCAGAGTCAGCCAGTACTAGGAAGATACATATTTTGGTATAAAATCTGCATTGTTTCCTGAGGGATAGGATGGGTAGGAAGACTGTTTCTTTCATAGCTTTTGTATGAGGCAGAGTACTACGGTTGTACTGCCTAGTCTTTGATCCTAATGTGGTTTTGGTATCTAAAAAGAGATGCTTCTGGGAATCAAGAGCTCTAGTGTTATTCTAGTGTTATTCCATGACTGAATAAGGCTGCACAACTTGGGAAGAAGTCTCTCCTAAGGTTTACAATATCACTTGTTTGGATCTATCCCAGTGAGGCTTTAGGTTACTCTTAAGGCACTTTGTCTCATTCTTTTTTTTTTTTTTTTTTTTTTTCTGAAGTGTAAACTTTCCTCTGAGACTTTCAGTTGTAAAGATTATACATCATTATCCTCATTAAGAAACCAACAGGGAACCTGCTCGAAAACAAGCTCAAATGAATGAATTATCATAATTATTAATTTATTTTATGCTTGAAGAGTGTGCTACCCCCCCTATCTTTTTAGAAAACAGCAGTTGGCTTGTGTTTGCTTCATCTGTTTATTTTTCTTAAGGAGCTGTACAGAATTGTAAGCCATTTTGTTCTCTGTAGAGCAACACTGTAAATCTTTATGTCTTTATACTTAAGTTTGAGTCTCGTTTCCTTGCATCAGTCTTATTTTTAATGTACAACATCTTAATGCCTGGTGCTGGAAATGCATGATCTATTTGTGATAGTTTGCTGCAGTGTAGGATTTTATTAGCTATACTAATAGAGGCTCATCACCTTTACCTTTGCTGTGGGAGGTGAAGGAGCTTAATCCTCTCTGACTCAAACAGTACTAATCTGCAAACACAAACTGAGCCAGGAAATGTTATTTGTCATTCCTCTGTATAAACTCACTCTGAAAAAGATATATATATATAATATTTTACTATAAAAATGCTTAACAATGAGATTATATATTTTCTTTTTTCTTTTCTGTTTCTCTGGGGGATCTAAAAATATGTTATATTATACAGAATTTATGGTTTTGCTTTTTTTATTTATTACCCTGACATTAAGTGTAATAATAACCTAAAGGTCAGTAAATAAAAATCTTTTACCTATTCTTGATTAGCCAATGACAATTCTGTCCTCTCAAAGGCTTTTCCAGTATCGTGAGAGTGGAAACAACAATTTGTATATATGTTTGTTTTGGTTTTTTGGGGTTTTTTTGTATGATATTTTATAAAGCTGACTGTGGACAAGTTACAAATAGAACCATACATGCTTGTAAGTGTAATTAATTTTCAAAGGGAAAGCAGAGTAGGATGTAGAAAAGGAAAGAAGGGAAGGGAACCAAACTAATACTGTATGAAAACCATATTAGTTTTGGACACATAATTTCTCACCAGGTATACAGTCGAGATTTCTTTTACGTCGTGTTTAAGTCTAATTTTCCTCTTGACTGTAAATGTGACAGATTCTTTGCTGACTCTGTGGTCTCTTGTGATGGGCTGCTGGCTCACTTATGAGCTGCCTTACTTCACTTGATTCATCCTGCAGAGCTCCTGTTCACCTTTGCTTTCATAGAATGTTATCCCAGAGAATTGATTCGAGTAAACAGAAGAATCTGCCTTCAGAAAACTGGGGGCAAAAAAAGCATTTCTCACAGTATATTAGAATAGTGAGGAATTGTCAAAAGGAAGTGGCCATAAATGCACAGTTCAAATAACCTCAGTTACTCATGTGAATGACAATTGAGTAGCAGTATTGAATTGGCTTCTTGTGGAAGTTACACTCCTACCTTATTACTAGAGTGCTGTGTTTATTTTATCGACATATACATTTTGCAAGTCTGCATTTATTTGTGCATTGATATTTTGACTAATCCATATTAATGAAATTATATACAGAAAACTGTAACTTAATTACACTGTAAGCAGGAGCAGGACCCATTGCAAAGTCATCTTAATGTACTTGCACTTCACTGGAGACTATTGGCAGCATCTGTTAATCTACTCACCATTGTATTAGAAGTAATTAGCAAAACCAGCAAAAAAGCCAAGACCTCCCTCCTATCAGTCACACAGCTATAAGAATGTATTGCATTTTACTTTACATTGGGAAGAAGTTTGAAGTAGAAGTCTATGATACATAGGTAATGGAAAAATAAAAACCCTTATTGTGTGTGTTTGAAAACATAATCATCCTATATTTTTATTTTGCCTTTGAAATTTTCATTGTTTGGAAGTCAGAAATTCAGAATAAAACTAGTTAGAACTACTGAACACATCCTTCAGTCTTCCAAAACACACCTTCAAAGAATGGCAGAGGTAACAAACTGTTCTTCCTTTAGCACAGAATAAACCTGGTTCAAATCACAGCTGTGGTCAAGAAACTAAAATTATTCTACTACTTCTCTTCAACATAATACACCATTATATGAAGTTAAGAATAGTTTTAATGTCTATAATTGTATTTGGATTTGAGCATGTATTTCTTCAGAATACAGACTTTCCAGTTTGACAGTACATTCCCAATCTGATCATTGCATTGCAAAGACATACATGAGAAAAAACATAGAGGCAAGAACAGGTCTACAAAGACATAGAAAATTCTGTGTACTTTTCAGCATATGCTATGATTCTAAGACTAATTTCAATTGCAATTGAAACTGATAAAAACAGGTAAATTTGGTATTCTCTTACTCAAATTACAGGAATTGCATGATGTTTATTCTCTCTCTCTTGTTTTGCTTTTTCTTTTTTTTTGTGGGGGAAGGGTGGGCGGTGGGGATAAGGCCTGAGATTTGTAACCTAAAAGAGAGAGAGCAAAAGAAATCCTGTTTACAAAAAGGAAATTTTGGCCTGTGTTTTATGAACTTTATTGGTTAATAATCATCCTGTAATACTGAAAGTTACACTTGAGAACAGTTTTAATATTTTGAAGTATTAGAGTTTTGGGGAAAGTTTTATTGGTGGTGGGAGTGTATTTTTTTTGTCAAAAGAACAAGGAAAAAAATGTCTCACATTATGGGCCATCTAGCAAATTATAGTCCATCCATCACATAATATGCCATGCTATATTGTCATATGTTGCTTTTAGAAGAAAAGTATTTTTTAAAAAAATCATTGTGGTACTATTTTTTGTTTATACATTCATTCCTTGATCAGGCCCCTTCTATGCTTTTAATCCCTTTTAATCACTTTTGTATATTCCTGTTTTCAAAGTGATTTTGAGGGTAAATCAAGGTAAGTGAAATGAAGAGGATGCTTATGATGGCATTCAGCTTGTGTAGAAGTGAGTGTGCATATGAGTCTAAATTAAATACTCATTATACAAGCAGAACACACTGTTTTGAGTTGCTAGAAATAATCGTGAGGACTGGGAATGTTATTCATTCCAGAACAGTTACAGTGTTTTAGTGTACAGAAATACTGCATATTTTTTCTCTTTTTGAGGAAATTGGAGACTTTCTGAGACTGAATACACCTACAGCTTTTAGTTCTATTACCTACTGTGGGCAGGCGTTCTTGTGATAAGTATAGTTTAGAGAAGACAGGTATTTAATTGGTTCAGAAATCTATTCTCAGTTTATAGTACAGGTAGGCTTCCTGAGAAATAAGGAAGATGGTAGGAGCAACCTCTTCATGTTGCTTTTCTATAAACTAAATTGTTCCTGTTTAAGATTTTTGAAAAGCTTTCATCCTTTTTATCCCTGTTAGATGGCACAGCTGTAGCCTTCTGGTCTTTTTGATAATATTTAACATAGAAACCATTTGAGAAGTGTCAGGAAAAAAAGTGAGGTCATACCTTTGCTTTGCCAGTATGTACCAAGCTCTGGTGAGAGAGAGTGGGTTATCCAATGGCCATTAAGAAATTTTGGAGAACCTGATGCTAGAACAACTGCAAGGGCTCTACCAGTGTAACTCCATATCAGTCAGTCCCCATTAGGATTGTCATAACATGCAGTTTAATGCTAAAGGAAAAACACTGTCTAAAAAACCTTAAAGACTGACACAAGGCATTTGATATTTGTAGGGGTCCTGGCCAGTTTATGCCTTATGCAAGTCAAGATTGGATTTGTCACAATTGTCCTTGCTCAGCTTTTGGTTCTCATTTGCAAAATGTAGCAATGTTAGCTGTAAAAGTTACACCCCTGCAATGAGAGCTGCACAGACAGCATCTGTGCAGGAAAGAAATGCTTAGAATTTGTTTATGTTTGCAAGTAAAATACTGCCCTTTGTCTACTTTAGGTAACACAGGTACAAGAATATAAAAGCCATCAAGAAGATGAAACAAAGCAAACAATACAGTGTTCAAAAATATGCATAAATAATTTCTGACCTTAAAAGTGCATGTCAACAATAGAGTGGTTTTCATTTTCAGTCAGTTACTCTGTTAAAGTGTTCTGTAAGGCTAGGAAAGTAGCTAATAAAAAAAAAAAAAAGCAAAAACAAACAAACAAACAAACAACCCTAATTTTTTTTAAAGCAATTAATTTTTTATGTTGTTATTGTAATTTCCTAGTAAGAACTGGAACTTAAAGTCTTCCTGTGTTGGCCGTTAGTACAACCTTATGCTAATAGGAGTCACATTTTCACCTGAGAAGGACAGTACATACTATAAATAATAGTTTGAGAGCTGGAGATCAAAGTGAATAAATACTTTGTTCACTTCTAGCCTTATCTTTATTTCATCTGTTGTTTGGTGCTTTCATATGCACTGTTCAACTCATTTTCAAAGGTCTAGATCATGCGATGTACCAAAGGCAAAAAATATGAGTAAATCTAGTATCAGGTTTTTATATGGATCCACTAATGCACTTTTTCTGCATAAAATACCATTATCTGAGTCAAGAGGAAGTATTTTTCAGTGTTATAGATACATTCTTTGTCATTAGACAAGTCAACCTTCAATGGCTCAATTAACAACATTTAGATCCCTTCTTTTTGTACAAGTCTTAATAAGTATTAATAAGTATTGACATATTCATCATTTGATTCCTCATTTTGTTTATGTTAAAAGCAATAAGAGGTCCTAGATGCAGAGAGATCTCAAATCTGTGTATATAATTTAAAAAACCTGCAAATTTATTTTTAACTGCACTTCTTTCTTAAAGAGCTGGTTATTTTAAAAATTTTGAATTAATAACATAAACCATAACGATGGGATCTAAAATTTTCAAGGGGATTTCAATATTTTATATCAAATGGGACTCTGAAGACATCCATAAACTAAATATTTTCTTTCATAAGAACACTAATACAATATTAACCATTCTTCATTAGTCTGACAAATCTATTCCATCACTTTATTTCTCAGATATTCCAGAATACAAAATGTAAACCTGAGATGTGAGTTGAAATGTCTTTTCAGACTACTTTGATGACCTTGGACAGGTGGACTTGGATTCACCTTCCTCAATTCAGATGACTGCATCTCAGCTAACCATCCTAAACTCCCCCTACTCATTGGAGAGAAATAGGCACTACTGGACTTGGTTCATCTGAATTGCTTTAGACAGCCAATTTTAGATGAGATAAAGATCTGAAGTTGCACAGGATATATTCCATTCCCTTTGTTACATTGCCCTTCTGGGAAATGAAGAAGATGGTGCTGTTCTGTAGCTGCCATACCGACATAAAAGGAAGGATAAATAATAGTAAAAGGTGATGAAACTGGGTAGTCCATCAACCCCAAAGATTCTGATTTATCTGCTCCCATAAATGTGCAGCAATGTGGACAATGAGTCAAACAAGAGTGAACATACAGAAATGGGATGAGTAATACATGACTGTAGAGTATGAGATTGATCTGAAGTGCTGAAGCACTCCATGAAGCATAGCAGGATGGGAAAGCCGAAAACTAACACAAGGCAGGATCATCTCACCAAATGAGGATTATTTTGAATTAAAGAGATTTTTTTTCATATGCATATATTCCATGCAACATGTATAATCATTACTGTTATCAACATGTGCTTAAATAAACCAGGTCACAAAGCTTTTGCTATAGTAAAACTATAAGGTAGCCAAACTTTGTCACTCAGGTAAGGCCTAACAAAGTGAGAGGAATGGAAAGAATAAGAAAAGATTAATTTTTTTCTTCTTCTTTCTTTTTTTCTCTACAATTGAAAAATAAAGGGAGTGCTTAGTTAAGGTTGCTAAAACTGCCTTCTTGACATTGATTGACTGACTCCATTGTAGCTGGTTGGTTATATTTCAAGACTAAAACTGAAGCTTCTCTGGAGAGTATGTGAATTAGGTCTGTATGGGTAGTGAGCCAAGGATTAAAATTTAATAGATATTATATTCTTTCCTGTGGAAAAGAAATTTTCTCCAGATGCACTTGAAGATAAATGAATAGTAAGAGGGTCTTTTTTATTGTTGTTAGTAAATGCAGAAAGTAGTTTATCAGATCTTTTTTTCTCTAAGAGTGTGAGTGGGAGAAAATTCAGTAACATGCAGTCAAAGTGTCAGATTAGCAGAAATGGAAATTGGACTACTCTAGCCTAAAGCCCAAAATCAAATAGTTGATTTTGCCTCAGCCTTTGCCAATAGGAAATTTCTCACTGAATCATATGAAACCATGCTTTTGTATCTTGTTTTCTCAGACAATAAGCAATGTCAGTTTATTTCATTTGTTGTCATATTCTACCACAATTTGTTTTGAACTAGGTATCATTTGAACTAACACTATTTGTTTCTTTCCCTATCCAACAACATTGTAATAATTACTGTATTTGAGTCTCTCAAGGTTTGTGTTGATGACATTGGTCATACTACATGAATTTAAATAATCAAGTTTTGTGATGTTATTAGGGTTAAAATATTTTAATTTTTTTTTTTTCCAAGTTATAAAATTCTTAGCACGATTTAGGAAAGAGTATACCCATAAAATTCTTTACTGCTATCCCACATGAAGATGTGATTACTTTATTTCATCAAAATGCTATTTTTACTCTAAGAGAATATACAATACAATGTTGTGATGGTATTTCCCTTTAGTATTATATCTAGCAGCCTTTTAGCATAATTTCATAAGTTATACAGTTCCAGCAGTAAGTGTGATTATTCACTCATCATACTGTTCACTGTTCACTTAAGCAAATAGCCTCTAGTCATCATTTTGAAAGTAGATGTGAATAAGATTGCATTTCCATAATTAAAAATAAAAATCAAATCCCTCTTCTGTCTTCATTTTTAAATTGCTGCTGTCAAACTGTACAAATTTACCAGAGAAAAATGATTGAAATACTTAAAAAAAATCATTCATAATACTTAGTCTTGGATGAATAATAAAAAAGGTAGAACATTACAAATTGTTATTTCCTCATTCTAATTAGATTATACAAATCCTCAATGCTTTACATGAGTATATTATGGTATGGCAATCATAAATCCCATGCATTTTATCCTACCAAGCATATGAGATTGCTAATAGGTAGCTCAACAACCAATTTAATCATGCAATTTAATCTTTAAAATTAATATACTTTCATGGTAGCAACTTTAAAAAATAATAATCATCAGGACTATGCTCATTTAAATTAAACCAGCTTCCTGTATTTGTCTTGTCTTCTGTTAAGATGGAGCCTGACTGTTTGGTAAGGCTTTTCTTTCTTGGATCAAATTGTTACTGAGTTGTAGATTGAAAATGCTTTTTCTTTGCATATTTTATTTTACTCATGATATTTTCTTTGACTTCCAATTAACATTTATTCAACATTTCAGGGCTCACTGATATGTCCTTTTAAAACAATTGCAAGTTTAATAGGGCACAGACCTGACATTTGTCTACAGATCAAACCAATTTCACAGGCAGAATTTTGATTTGAAATTATATAGTCTGAATGTAATCATCTTGTCTATCTCTACACATTAGCTTTAGGAATGCTATACCAGAGATAGGAAAGTTCTGATATGTGTCTGTGTGTGTATTTATAGATGATGCAGCTTTAGGAACTGCATGTATACTTGATCATGTTTTCTTGAATAGAAAGACATTATGAATGATATCTCTAAAGAAATGGGTAATACATCTTAGCATAGTTATGCTAAGGTTAGGAAAGAGGTAGCCATTTAAGCCAGCTGCAATTCTGGCCAATAAGGATAACAAGCAATCTTTTCTTTTGTGCTTTATTGCTTAGTGCACAGTGAAGCATCCAGCACTAGGATTTAATGTTGACTATAGCAGCAGTGACCTCATGACTGACAGATATGGTTACTCCCTCACCCACAAATGCTGTTCCATGCTTAGACTTTCATCTGTTGGCATGTTCAAAATTGAAAACCTAGGTTTGAAGTATATAAATTTAATATTAGAGTCCACAACCTCTACTTTATTCCATTACAATTATCATGAAGACACTTTAGGTTTTTAATGTAAGGTGGAATGTTTATAAAATAATTTTTATATATATTCTATTTTAAATAAGAAACATGTCTGAAATTAATACCATAAAATTATTAATTATGAAATTAATACAATAAAAATGAAAAAAAAAACAAACAACAAAACCAAGATTCCTGCAACACATCTACAAGTGTGCCGTTTAATTTTATCTCCTTTAATTGTTGGTATGGTGTAATATAAATTTCCATGAAAAGACTATAATATATAGATAATTACGTACTCAAAGTACAAATCTCACAGGAATTTGAAGCACAGTTAACAATTAGTTTTAGGAGTCTGGCCTCAGAGGTCTCCAGCTGGGGACCCAACTGCAACAGCTTTGCCCACTGAGTAGGCACTGGGATAATACATGCTCTGAAGAAAGTTGTTCCAGTGGATTGAATCCTCTGATTTCTTTCATAGTAGGCAGGGTAAAATTCAGGCTGTCTGTCTATGGGCATTTACTTACTTAAGTCTCATAAAGCTACTATTCATTCTATGAATATGAAAATAGTTCTTAACTGAATGGTGTTATTGGACATTCCAGTGCTATTTCCATGTAATCACATAGGCAAAACCAGAAATAAGAGTGCAGATGCAGGAAGTAAGTAATAATGGCCTAATCATTTTAGTATGCTGATATCAGTAAATTTCTCTGGATATTCTTATGACTAGGTTGTACTATTGATAAGCTACTCTTGAGATGAAAGCTTGTGTTCATCTCCAAGCATTTGGATTCATTATGATCACCATTAAATTACTCTTGTTTTGAGTGACATATTTGAAAACAGCGTCAAAATCTAGGAAGAGGCATGGCTGTAAATCTATTCAAATTGTTCATGCACTTTCTGTCTACATTAGTAAGCAATGATTAGCAACTGAAAACCAACATAAAGCAAAAAAAAACCCCAGCCAACAAACAAACAAACCCTCTCCAAAAAAAACCCAAACAAACCCAACAAACAAAAAAACCCCCAAAAACCCCCAAAACAAAAACAAAAAAAACCACCATTAAATAAAACCTCAGAGAAATGCAAATTAATCTTTTATCTGTCTGACAAAAAGAACCTTTATGTGTAAATACAGTACAATCAGTCACACCTGTAGTATGAAGCTTTTGCCCCATCCCAAAAAAGTATGTCCTGCCCCTCTGTAAAGTTCAAGCTGAACAAAAAGTGTTTCAACAAACATGTATTGATTATTTTGCATCTATCTGCCTGTATTTTGGTTTATCTACCTATTAATGCACACACACATGAACACAAATAAGCATGAGTCAGGAGAAAGAGATAAAGAAAGGATTTTTTTTCTTAGCCAGACAGAGCACATATATTTCACTTCTGCAACTCCTTTAGACTTCGAGTTTGATTTTTAGTTTTATTGTATCAACACGAGTTCTCCATCTCCAGCTGTAAAGCCCCTGTTATTAAGTGGGAGCAGAGGACTTCCAAAGATAAGCTCTTTTATGGCAACTCTAATCCAGTGGACTTTCCAGCTCAGGTGATTTCTCCTCTGAGTCTGTTTGCTGCCATTCCCATTTGCAGGTCCAGCTTGTGGCAAGGCTGGCACGTGTTACAGAGGTGTTTGTGCAGGCACACAGAGGTGAGCATGTGCATACCCCCCCACACACTGTAAGGCACAACCAGCCACATGGACAACAAAGCAAACCATGCCTAAGTGACACCCTTGTGAACACCCACAGTGATCCCTCGTTCAGCTGATGAGCGTAAGAGCTTGCTGGTGTTCCTGTCCTACATCCATACCCAAACTTAGTAGCTCTAAACCCATTACCTAGGTAATCTTGATCTTTTATGGAATTACTTGATATTGCTTTGTGAGGCTCATCTCTCCACAAAAGGTCTCCAGTTCTGCCCTTCAAGTACACATGCAGTTTGGTTGTTGTCACGGGACTCCTCTCATCACCAGCACTCTGTCCTTTTTGTCACCTTCTCATGCTGCTTTTTACCAGCTCCAACAACTCCTTGTGCTGTGCTCAGTAATTTCTTGCGGCCGACTGAGTCAGCTACATCTCAGGCCAGGATGGCTGTCTGTGTGTCATAACACCCTGACTCTGTGTGTTTGTGTATAGATCATGTATGTGGTCTGTACACTGTTTGATTGACATGGATGCTGCCTTGGGGACTGCCCCTTTTCTTCTACACCGACTCATTGCAGAGTGGTGTATTACAGGTTACTCCACTGTTATTTCCATCATCAGTATTAGGATCCTGTGTTTTTACTGATCCATTTCATATTTGATGCCAAAGCACTCCTTTCTTTTCCTTTTCCCTTTTTAAGCAGTTTCTCTGCTTTGCTTACTCTCAACTCCAATCATCTTGTACCTTGGTCCCAGCCAACTGACAACTGTCAGCAATTATGAAATCAGTGAGAATATGCTTGCCAAAGCTGAAATTTATTGAGGACGCTCTGCACTCTTCCTGCAATATATGCTAACCTACCACTATCCCAAATTCCTCCTACACAGAAAATATTCAAAGGATTAGGCCCACTTGTACAATTTCTGCATGACTGCTTTCCTGTTCTCTGGTAAAGGGGCATAGTTAGGAAAAAGGAGCCATTGCTGGTGGTGGTTTTTGTCAGTCTGACACTTTGGCAAGGAAACATAAATTTTAACACCTTGAGTCCTTTCTAACCTATTTTGAAGTCCAACTCAGTAAACAAGTACTCTTAGAAAGGAGATGGAAATACAAAAAAGACTTAAATTCACCTTTCTGTGAGCACACAAATTTCAACTTCTGGGCCCAATGCATTAATTCTAGGCACGTTTTGTTAAGTTATGTCTCTTTGTGTTGATGAAAAGCTTTATAAAATTAAACATAAATTTTAGCACTTTCAGGCACACTGGGATAGTGCCACTTGAATTTGGAGCTAGAGGATATTTCAGACAAACCCTGTGCTTTGGTTATTCTGTAATTAAAAATACTTTGTAAAGCTTCTTGCTTCTCTTCACTTTCCCAGGACTGAAATAAGGTGTATTTAAGCAACTGTTAAGTTTTTTAATAATTATAAAATTATTTGCATTGGTTAAGAACAGTATTACAGCTGTATACAGAATTCAGAATAAATATTTGTTACATTAGTGTCTACACAAAGACACTGTGGTACTTAGAGTCAGAAGAGCTTTGAGTCTTTCAAAGCTCACTTTGTAAGGTATGGCCTGAGGAAGAACTGTAATACAATCAAATATATATGCATTTCTGACCTCATTTTGCATGTTTTCAAATAATCCAAATCACAGTTTAAATTGTTTTAGATGATTTCCTACGGGCAGTAAGTCCAATATGAGATTTCAGTGATTTAGAGAAAAGTTTAGAATGCTTTTTGATCTTTTGAGGTATTTCATGAAGAAGAGACAGGGCGTGCATTATCACAAAAATACTTTTATGGCAAACGAGAAACTCAGGGATAACCTGACACTGTCAAAACATGTTGCATTTATTTATTTATTCAAGGACTCTGAAAAGTTAAAATATTGCCTAAGATGGAGTTTGCCTTAAGATACTACTTCTAACACCTATCATGTTAACCCTAACACTGTGTCATACCTTTTGTAAATCTTACTGTGAAGAAACAAATAACTATCCACCCTGAGGAAGTTGAAAGTCAGCGAGAGGAAGTTTGTACCTCCAGTGTTACCTCCAAGTTTCCTGGGTGGAAAAGTAAAACATCATAATAATTTCTGCCATCCACTAGTTTAGATAATTTCAAAATAATGAGATTTAAAAACATATATAAACAAGATTAAAATAGCTACTGAAAGCTACATAAACATCCAGCTTGCTATGTACACTTAGCAAGGTAAAGTAGAATGGTTGAAATAAAAATGATTTGTTAGGTGTTTTTTTATAAATATGCATATGCTCTCATAGTGTCCTTACTGATTCAGAATGGGTCATGGGAGATGGTCATAGTTTGAGATCCCACAAGTGGGATCATACATAGTTTATGTATGTGCCTATGTATAGTAAATGACCAGAAAAGTAGATGGTAAGTGGGAAGGCAAGAGTCCAAAGGAAATTATTTTAATCAGTTTTCTTTTCTGCCTATTATTCACATTTGTTTTTTCAAGCCACTATTGCATTCAGATCTCCATCTTTATTATACCTTCATTAACCTTTTAAATCTCCCGTCTGTGTACAGAAACTTTTCTTTCATTTAATTATCTATTTAAAATTCACAAATGGTAGTTGCTGCCATTTTGGCTTTTTGACATTTTTCACCCGCAGACTGTAAGAAACAGATTTAAGAGTCTTGTTCTGCTGGTTTATGTTGCATCCTGATTTTAGCTGAAATACTGGAGCTGGATTCAGTCATTCATTGTCATTCAGGAGCTGTTTCAGTTGGGCTTTTGTGCTTTGTGGGGTCAGCAGACCTCAGCTGAATTACAGTCTTGAATTTTGTTTTGCAACCATGTATTATTTTCCTTGTCCTGTCTCTGTTTCTTCCTTTTCAGTATAATCATAAAATATCCCAGTTTGGACATTTTATGCAGGGATTCCATTTTTCTTTTGCTTGTTGATAGGATCGCTTGGTTTGCAAGTGAGTCAGTTCTCTTATCATCAATCGATTTATACTTTTTAAGGCACACTTGTCACTTTGCTTTCTAGCACACTGCTACCTCCCAGCAAAAATTTATTGCACCAAGTGTTTATTGCACTATCTGATGTACTTCATTCCTTTTTTCTTTGTAGTCATCAACAGTGTTTTCAGTTGCATTTCCTAGAACATCAAGTGTAAAGATATGCAGGGTCAGAATAAAATGTTTCTGTTACTTTTTAGTCGTTCAAGCAGTTCTTTCTTTACTCCTAATCATATTATTAGCACTTAATAGCAGTTGCTATGGGAGCTGCAGAACCAAACAGAGGCTGAGGCTCTGTGGCATTACATCTGTGTTAAAGGTAACATCTGGTCCTTACCCCCATGAAGGTAACAGAAGTAGTGAAAGGAATTTCAAATACTCATTCTTGCGCTAGCTTGAACCTCAGTACACAGTATGATTCACTGCTAGGGAAGAAGTGGTGTTACCAAGCTTCTGTTATCACATATAAGGATTAGAAAGATAGGAGGCAGACTGAGTTTCTGTCATGGCTCCTGTCTAAAGTAAGATGATAAAAAGAACACATGGTACCTTTTCTGCCTGTCTGGTTTATTCATTAATGCTACCACTCTTTGGCTCATAACCTGCCTTCTTCAAACACACTTTCTGTTACAAGAAACTCAGCCTGTCTGAAAAAGTCCTTGTCAAAATCTGCCCTTCATCATCTTTGTCAACTTTCTGCGTATTCGCAGCATGCTGCTTTTCTCATAGTCAGTCCTTATTATAACACATAGGCACACTGCTTGCCAGAATTCCCACGAGATAAAACCTCAGTCTTCTTTTACAGGTATCAAATATCTCTTCACTATTCTTCTTTAATTCTGATAGTGCATCTCTCTGGGTGCAGTTCCTTGAAACTCATGCTTTAATAGTTTTGAATGTCTGCTAAAGAACTCCAAAGTTTGATTCCTCTAATATCCATGAAAAACTCTAGTATCTTTTTAACTGTCAGGCTGGCAGAGATTTCTCAGAGGTGCATTTGTTTCTTTGTCCCTTGTAATTTTTTTTTTTTTTTTTTTTTTTTTTTTTTGTGGGTGTGTGTGTGTGTGTGTGTGTGTGTGTGTGTGTGTGTGTATGTGTAATAATAATACTGGAATATGTATAAATGTGAACTATGCTAGATAAAACAATTCTTTGTTGTCATGCTACGGTCTTTGGATCACAATTTCTGCAGGATGTGGTGTCAGCTGACAACCTCATCATTATAAGCAAGCTTTTATGTTATACTTAAAAGCTTTCAGTCTTTTGTCATACCAATTATTTTTTACTTAGACAAAAGGGTCTCCTTTTACAGGAAAATATTTGACAAATTAATAATATTTCACATGTCCACAGTCCCATTCTAAGAGTTGCTTGGTACTTTACATGCATTAATGAATTAAACTTTCCAGTAACCTTATGAGGAACTGTTATTATTATACAGACATGGAAACAGTGGCACAGAGAAAATAAAAATAAATTCAGACAGCTTATTTGGAACAAGAAAGGGAACAAATCCCACAGTCTTAGTCTTCCATTCTGACCACTAGGTCATAACTTTTGTTCAAAGAGAGGAAGTTTGACCCTTTTCTTTGTCATCTTGGCTTAGGTAAACAATAGTTTCTCATATTATTCTCATCTCATTATTAAGGGAAGGTTAATCTTTCTCTAGTAATCTATATTCCTGTCCTTATTCAAACGGCTAAGAAAGAAGTCAACGCAAAAAGACAAGCATGACAGGAAGACTTCAAGTCTTGTAGATGCATGTCTGTCAGTCTTGCTCAGTTCCTTTCTCTTTCCCTTTCTTCCCTCCTTCCTGTCTTCTAAATCCTGCTTAAATTAATAGGTTGAACAGGTGGCCTTTCAGAACTGGAAGACGTAAGGTACTTGTCCTATGAACTATTTCAGATTATTTGGACAACCTTGTATGAAGTTTCATGAGATAACCATTCATGCCATGGCCCCATGCAGCCCCTTATATATGTCAGCAGTGCTTGAGGCTGAGGTTGATCCCACTTAACTTCAGATGTTTTTCAAAGTCCCCAGTGTCAAGATCTAAGTTCCTTTAAACACCCTTCATCATCAGTGGAGAGACAAAAGAATCTCCAAAGAGAAGTTCTCACTTGTGCTGAGTTTCTTTCTAAGGAGAAAAGGGTCTCCCTCCACACATGACAAAGGAAACAGGGCTTACCATGCTCCTCATTTAGGGTAATTAATGATATGCATAAAATCAGAGAGGCTGCAGCAGGGATTTAGTGCAGAGAACTGACTGAATGTGTATGAAAAACTTTATAGTACGTGTAATGAAGGCTAAGCCTGAGCTGATCTTTTGACAATGGAAACAGATGTGCCAGTATGTCAGTGCGGGTATGTAGCACCTTCTGCCGCTGTTTTCCCTACATATGCATGCAGGTTAACTTTGTGGGGGGAAATGATAAGCTGAATTACATCAGGCTCTTAAGTTTTCTTTTTTAACTCTGATGCATAGGATGAAGCAAAAACAGCATTGTGGATAAGCGGGAAGATGTGCAGAAATCAACAGATGAGTAAATCACGAAGCGAGAAAAATCATAGGGTAGCACTCCTTCTGGAAAACTGCTAAGAGACTGGTAAATTAGATTTCTGGGTTACATTAGAGACTCAAAGAAAATGCAGAAACACTGTTGTTTACCTGTGTTCTGAAAATTACCTCTGCAATCTCACATTAGTATTTTTAGAATACTTTGAAGATATTTCCTGTGTAATATTTTATTCTACACTTAAACAATTCTTCAAAGGTCGTGTAATCAGAAGTACGGAGATTACCATTTTCTCTTAGTTATATTCCCTTGAAATTTAGTATGGAATCTCAAGAGATGAATTATGTATTTTCCACCATATTAAAAAATTAAGAAAGTTAAAAAATACAGAATATACCTTCCCTTTGCTGCTGTACCCAGGCTCTTATATTCATAACCTTTTGCTCTTCCTGCTGCCTGCAGTGGATATGCATGTATGTCATTGATTGGATCACCACAGGTATGTCAGAACAGGACAAGCTGCAATGGAATGTGCTTGTTCATTTAGTCAAAACTATTTGGTTCACTCTGCTACAGACAGCTGTCAACTGATCAAACTCAGTCAGAAGATGAAATGAGAGACTAAAGAGATATGGGGCAGGAAAGCTGTACCGATTTTATTACTTTAAAACAGACAAAACAGGATTTCCTAGAGGTCCTGGTTTGAGGCAATTAGAAATTATTTTAAATGGAAGTTTCACTTTTTGAATACAATCAATTTTCAGTGATAAGAAATTTAATTTTTTTTTTTTTGTGTTGAAACGGTTGCTTAGTGCACGTCATAATTGCAGTTCTGACTCTTGCCAATCTTATCGTTTAACATAGTATCAGTATTTGCACTTGGGCTGATTTTTAATGATGTGATTTGTGATTCTGAGAGGCAAGTGGAATTTGATGAATATTTGAAAAATTCTGGTATTTTATTTAAAAAAATTGTTTTTCTGAAAGTTAGCATTAATGTACACCATATACTGTCATCAAAGTCAGAAAACACTAATGTCTTGGAAATGTTGCTGAAAACTGTCCAAGAATGTATTTTTAAAAAAGAACAACATTTCATGCAAATGAAGAAAAATTTTCTTGACTCTAAAATCCAAGTAAATCTCGATGATCTAGTAATTGTATGTATGTATTTAGCCCAAAAGGAAACTTTAGGCAGTGTGTGGCAAAACATGATATTGATTTGCAGGTGTCCTAACAAGAATTTCAGAGACTTAGGTCATTATGTTTGACATAGAGAAGAAACTGCAGATAGAATAAGAATATAAGCTGTTACTTGTAGGAACTGGAATGGATTCTGTACTGTAGTTTCAGTAAGTGAACACATGGAGTTAAAAGAAGTTTTTAGAATTGTATTTATCTTCCTTTTTTTTTCCTTCCTTTGACATTTTGGGGTTTGGTAAGCCCTCCTACAACACTGTTAAGCATTTATTTTTTATTTTTATGAAACAGTAATCTGCACAAACTGTATCCATATTGAGAAGACAAATCAGGCTCTTTCTGTTCAATGTGTAGGTTCTTTTTTTGCTTACATAAAAGGAGGAGTATTTAGTTACCTCTTGCTTGTAACAGAATACAGCAAAAGTTGGGTTTTTTTCACTTACAGAAAAGAAAAATTAGATTAACAATTGATTGATGTAATTGATTAAAAGGAATTCAATCTACCATGCTTAATACTCTTACAGTTTTCTGTGTATGAGATACACTTGCAGGAGAGGAATAGCATCAGTCACTTTTCCTGATGTCCAGTAAGCTGCAGGAATGCTGCAGAGACTATTCCTATGCATCCTTCTATTTTAGTTTCTGCCTAATTTCAGTCTTTTAGCTGATTTTATTATTTTTTTTCCAATAAAGTTAGACTGAAGTAGGCAGCATGAATGAGTCTTATCTTCCATATCAGTCATAAATATGCTACTACTTCACTATACAGAAGAATCAGTAATGAACATGTAGTGTGTTTACTCTCTCATGACTAGAGTTCCACGTTTGTGGAAATTTACCAGACATGCTAATAGATAGTTACAATTCTATATTGAAAACATCCAGGTAATTTAACTTCCAATTTTACTGCTTTGAAAGGAGTTTTTACTCCATTCTAGACCCTACTTACCATGAAGTTTCAGACTGGGCTCAAAGCCTTTTCACCGCTTTGTTTTTGTTATGCAGCCACTGATGTCATCGCCAGTCTGACAATGCGGGCCAGAGCCTTGGCCAGTCAAAGATGACAGAAACTTATTCATACTTACAGCCAACAGGTTGGAGCAGCAGTTTCTGAAACTTTTCCTGTTGTCACACCACCTTCAGGCTGATAATTCACCATGATTGTAAAAACTAAATAGCATATGACATTTACTTGGTTTGCAACTCTTTTGTGCCTTTACAAAATCGCACCAGACCTGAACAGAGGAAATTATTAGAGGGACCAGGGAGGAAGGAGATGAGGAGGAAACAGCCACATCTGATAAATAGGTAGCAGGTAGGAGAGTCTTGAAAATATTGTGTCTTGATTAAGGGTTGTCAGAAGATGAAGTCCAAGGAACTGTATAAGGTTTTGAAAGTAATAGGAAAGAGATATTCAACAGAGATTTTGAGGTTAATGAGGAAAGGAAAGGGGATGAGGACAAAGAAGAAAAAAAATAGAGATAAATGGCCTCAATTAGCTCTTTTAAAAATTCTCTAAGATACTTGACAGAGATGGAAAGAAAAGCTAAAAGTGCAGAACAGCTCTTACAGGTCTGTGTCTCCAAGAGAAAAGCTTTAATAGCTGTAAGTAACATTTATTATCTCAATTTTAGTGGTGTACTTGACATACAAGCAGTGAAACCACAGGTATTTCAGGTTGGCCTAATAGTCAATAGTGTAAATGAAAGGTGAGTGCTTATTACTTTGCTTTTTAAAAAATATTTCCAAGTGAGCTGCTTTTGATCAAAAACACATAATTAAAGAATTAAGCAAGTTTACATCTAATAGACTGCCTGCAGTTCTCCATTACATATTTACCATGTGATAGTCTACTTTACATGATTGTCTATTATACTCATTAGGAAACTAAGCAAGCTGATTGTGTTTCTCTGAGAGGAAAGTAAATGTAAGCTAGAAAAGGTGTGTAATGCTTTAATGAGATGAGTATGGTGCATACCCACAGCCTGCTTTTCTTCATTTAGCACATGCATCAACCTCTAAATTATCTTCAGCTGTCACATGGCTTAATGTTTGTTTGCCATTTTGATTGTGCTGCACTCAGTGTTGGCCAGTCATGGAGATGACTGGTGTTCTGGAAGAGGTTTCTTTCTCCCTGACAACAAAAGTAACAGTGATTAGTTCAGCTTCTTATTTGGGGCTCTATGCTATAACCCAGCTTTACATCATAAAGGCAACATTTTTTTACTTTTTTTTTATTTTCCTTCTTCATTCTCTCTCCCTTCTGTCTCTTCTGGAATGCTTTCTGAGCAAATTCTTTGCTTGAGGAGGAATGTGACATTCTCTTGCACTGGTTGATAAATATTTATGCCTGAGAACAGCATAAAGCTCTCTTTTGGATGCTTTCCCATTTTACACTGTGCTGGCTTTTGGCCTGATCTCTGTATTTAGAAAACACTGTGTATTACCTGCATGCTTTCTTGACTCAATTTCCTATTTCTAATGTGTTTGCAGCCAGTACCGCATGAGAACTGTATTGCAATATTTTCAGTGAATTGTCAGGATACTTGAATAAAGCCAAATGAAAAATAAGTGGCTTCTTTTCTAGGTGTACAAGTACATTTTAAGGAGAACTTTATAGATATGCCTGGAAAGGATATAGTACACAAAGTATGAAAACATTTTTAAGCACTTTAATACTCTGGTAAAACTGAACAACTATGAATGGAATTAGAAACAGGAAAATGTTAGAACTCCTGTGGCAGTATTAATACAATACCATTTCACAATCATTGGGGGTTTTTCTGCACTTTTCCTACAATGTATTTCTGGGTTTTGCTTCTTGTGTACATCCAATAAAAAATATTTTCATTTTTAAAGAAATTGTTCTGCCAATCTGTAGATCATTTGAGATCTACAAATGTAGAGTATTTGTAGATCTCCAGAGCTCAGGCCCTTGCTATGGGTCAGCATGTATCAACAGAGCTGACAAGGGATCTCCTTGAGCTTCAGACCAATGTTTGATGTCAACCAGCTCAGCTGAAGGGTGGATTAGGCTGGCTAGCCTTTGTGGGTGCATGATCCAGATTTCCAACATCTCCGTGTGGGCAAGATTCAGAGTGCTGTGTGCTTAGTGGGGCTTCTTTGAAGGCTTACTCTGAAAGCAGCCCTCAAGTGGACTATTAAAATGCTCCTGATTTGTGCTGTGCTGTGGTGTAGGACAGGGTTATGTGTCCAGCTCAGTATCGGAGGCCACTGCAGTACTGTTCGCACAACCTGGCTGCTTCACTTTCTCTGACAGAGAATTTGGATTATCCCAAAATCTTCTCGTCAACAGACTGCATACTGCAGTCCCAGCATGGGAACCAGATGTGAATTGCTCGTTAACTGTATGTAGCTACCAGTTTGTCATCTTGCGCTAGTGCTCATCACTGACAGTGCTGTGAAAACTTTGTGATTATGAACCTAATGGACAGTGTGATCTGTGTGTGTGTGCATACACGCAAACATATGTATATACTCCTAAAAATAGCTTACAGGATTCAGACTTTAATTAAAGATCAAAAACTTTCTCTTTAATGTTGCATGTACAGTGTGACTGCAGGGGCAGGAATCTCCATGTCAGCATTTAGATTTAAAGAAAATGTTAGCTGAACATTTATTTTAATGTAATTGTTTTTTATATTTTTATTTTCTTTGTGTGTGTTTTTTTTTTTTCCCCAGATATGAGAGAATGGAAATAGTTTTGCTTATTTTACAATTTAATCATCATCACTGAATCACAAAATGACAGAACGGCTGGGGTTAGCAGTGATTCCTGGAGGTCATCTAGTCCAATCTCCCTAGTAAAGCAGATTCACCTAGAGCTGGTAGCATAGGATTGTGTCCAGGCAGGTTGTATCTCCAGAGAAAGAGACTCAGAAACCTCTCTAGGCAGCCTTTGTCACCCTCAAAGAAAAATAGTTTTTCCTTATATTCATATGGAACTTCATGTGTTTCAGTTTGTGCCCTCTGCCACTTGTCCTTTCACTGGGCACCAATGAAAAGACCTTGGCCTCATTCTCTTGACACCTGCACTTAACATGTTTGTGTGCATTGATAGGATTTCCTCTGTCGTTTCTTCCCTGTGATGAACAAGCCCAACTGTCTCAGCCTTTTCTCATAAGAGAGATACTCCAATTCCTTAATCATTTTTCAGTTAATTAATCAGTTTTCCAGAACTGGAAACAGTGATCCAGGTGTGGTCACACCAGGGCTGAGTAGAGGGGCAGGATCACCTGCCATGACCCTCTGGCAATGCTCTTCCTAAAGCACCCCGGGATACCACTGGCCTTCCTTCGTGGACAACTTGTTGTTCACCAGGACTCCCAGGTCTTTCTCCACAGAACTGCTTTCCAGCAGGTCAGCACTATTCAGATGCATGGCATTATTCTTCCCTGCATTCAGGATCCTACGCTTGCCTTTGTTGAGCTTCCATAGGTTCCTCTCCACCCAGCTTTCCATTCTGTCCAGGTCTCAATGTCAGAGGTAACCATCCTTAATTGGGGATGGAATTACCATTTTGCTGAGACAACTGGTTGGAGTTGGAGTGAAATTTCAACTTTTTACTACTGCTGTTCTTTTGCTGGTTAACTTGATTGCTAAGTTTCATTCACTTTGGAAGAATCATTGAGTAAGCTGAGTTGGAAGGGACCCATCAGGATCACCAAGTCCAACTCCCTGCACAGGACACCCCAAGAATCACACTATAAGCCTCAGAGCATTGTCCAAATGCTTCCTGAACTCTGTCAAGCTGATGCTGTGACTACTGCCCTGGGGAACCTGTGCTACTGCTCTGGGACTACCCTCTGGATGAAAAACTTTATCCTGTTATCTAACCTAAACCACCCCCAAGGTTTAGTCTCATGCTGTTTCCTTGGTCCTTTCAATGGTCACAGGAGTGAAAAGATTGGTACTCACCCTTTCCCTTCCCCTCATGAGGATGCTAAAGACTGCAATGAGGTTCCACTTCAGAGCACGTTAATAGGGCAAGATGCATATCTGTGTATGCTGTAATGAAAATATTGCTGCAGGAGGAAAAAAAAAAAAAAGATTAGTTTAGAAATAGAGAATAAATACATAAAACAAAGCATGGTAATATTTTAACATTAGTAGACCAATTATTATTCTTTTCTGAGTTGCATTTTTCCCTGTGTCTGATGCAAAGGAAGTGTTGGTCTGTTTCGTTTTTGCAGACCATGGCTCTGTGTTTCAGTGACTCAATTAAAATTTGCCTCATGCGAATTGCTTCAGGAGCAGATGTGCCTGCCAAACTGGGCAGAGAAAATGTTCAGTGAGGTCACAAAGAAGACGGTTCTTCATTATGCTCTGCCAAAATCTTAGCAGATCATCACTGAGCATGTCCAGATGTGAAATTTCAGTGCCTGTCTGTTTTATTTTTTTCATTGTATTTTTTTATTTCCTGCATTCTAGTCTCTACTGATGGGTGAAATAAGTTCTTCCCCTGTCAGCCAAGCAGAGTATCAAGTTGATGTCTCGTTTATAACAGGTTGGGGTTTTTTTGGGGGGGGTTGTTGTTGTTGTTGTGTTGTTTTGTTTTGTTTTGTTTTTTTCTGGAAAGAAAATAGAGTAGATATAATGTATATCTGTTTTTAAATCAGGATAGAATCTCCTATTAGCCAGGCTGATACTGAGGGGTTGAGGGAGATGCTGTATGGTATATAGTGATTTGCACATAATGTGCTGTGGTTTATTCATTATAAAGCTCTGCAAATTGTGTGTTTTCACCTCTCCCAATCACTGTCTCTTGTCATGTCAAATTAGTGAGTGTGAGGAAGACATTTCTGGGGATTTTTGGAATTATTTTTGGGCTGAGAATGAGCTCTGACCGTTTAAACTGAAACTGAAATTTTAAAAACCATTAAAATCTGGAAAAAAAGGGGAAACCTTTTTAAGAATTTTAAAGGGTCAGAGATAGCTTAAAAAAATCACTTCTGCATGAAAAATAAGTACCAAAAGATCAACTATTATTATAGCAACTACGGAAGATCTGAGGAAAAAAAAGCCCTTCTCAGTTTCTTGTCTTTCGGAAACCTCATGGTGTATCATATATAAGGCTTTCCTTGCTTTCTTAGGGGTCCAAGCTTTAGAAAAACAAAAAACCCAAACCAACCAATCAACCAACCGACCAAAAAACCACACACAAAAAAATGCCAGACATCTTGTGCTGGCAGAGTTGGTAGAAGCAATGAATATCTACTCTGTTTTTTAAGCCATTGTTTAGTTTGTCACTTGCAGTAAGAATTCTTGCAGGTAAATAATTGCACAACAGAGATTTTATTATTATTTCACGACTTCAAATCTTGTAGAAACACTTGGTTTTAGTATACATAGTCTTTCAGGAAGCCCTCAAGATTTTTATGTGCTGTAACATATCTGAGAGAAAAATAAATGGTATCTGAGACATTGAAAACCATGCCTCCTTGTATTAGGAAATACATTTTTGATCTTCAAATTTTATGCATGTGTGAGTTAATTAACAGTGTAATATGAAATAAATCCATGGCAGTGCAGATGTTTTAGTTGCAAGAGGAATAACTTGTGGTTTCCTGTAGTTTTTTAGAAGAATAAATTTGAATCTCAGGCATTGGTCATGAACTCATTTAAACTGGAGAATATATCACTAGAGGAAAAATATGCAAACAAGCAGGAAAACAAGCCTATATACTTCCTGGCTTTTTTTTTCTATTGTTTGCTCAGTTTTTTCAGATCACTTAAGATTGATAAATAATATCAGTTCCCTTCTCATCTGAGATGCATTTCATATCGATTGAATGACTATCCATTGAATAAAAGAAATATCACTGGCAGAATTTCTAGCTAGATATCTTGCTGTTGATTAGAAGACAGTCTGATTGTATCTCTCAGATAAAGAAAAAGACTCTGTGTTTCCAATATAGCTTCATCCTGGACTATTATTTCTTCATTAACTTGTTAAAAGAGAAAAAGCATTGATGAGTTGGGATTTTTTCACCTCAGGCATCCATGCACAAAATGAGTATGGGCCAAAAGGGAAAAGAGGGTGAGTGAAGGGAAGAAAAGGAACTAGTGAACAGGGAAATTAGTAAATTATAGACAAAGAGTATCAGTATTCTTTGTATTTCATCCATGATTTCAAAATCAGAAATGACCTTCTGAAAGCTGAAATGAGTAGGCATCTTCAACAAGGTTCATTTGAGGAAAAAATGGGTAGTTAACAAAACAGAGTAGCAGTGACTATGCAATAGCTCCTCAGGGACTTCTGATGAAGTCATGCAAGATAATTTTATATTATATAAAGAATATTAGATCAAATCTTTTGGGTCAAATATCTTGCAACTCTTATTAAGTATTTTTCTCCTGTATGATTGTGGGATGCGTGACTGATCACCTTTCTTGTAGCAGACTAGAACTCAGATGGTTTTTAGAAAAGCCCTTAGGGCTATGAAGCTGTTTCTGTTTGACAGTCATGGGCTGGATTCCCTCATTTATATTTAACTGTAATCATCAGCTTTGAGAAGAGTTTCTAATTTTAAACACATGGTACTCCCTCCACCCCCTCCTTTTGTCCTCAGGAAAGATATAATTTGCTTGGGTGCATCTGTATTTTAACTACAAATCCATTTGAGCCCCTGAGTGGGCTTCACACATGAAAACTGTGCTCAAAAACTGTTACTTTCTTGTCTTTTTGTTTGTTTATGATTGCTCATTTTCTCTTTTTAATTTTAAAAATTACTTCTTCCTGGATCCTGAGTATCATCCAAACCAATTTATACTCTTGTCATTAATTGCCTTGATAAAATATCATCACTTTGAGTATTACAGTACCTACTATCTTTCTTACAAATTTATCTCAAAGCTGAACTAATAATTGCTTGAACAACAAATTAGAAATGCAATGAATTGCCATTTCTTGAACCGATACAGACTCAGTGAGGTGTCTCTTCTCGAACTGTATATGAAATAGAGGGATTAAAAAAAAAAAGAACCAAAACCAACCAACCAAAAAACTACATCCACATCAAAATCCATATTTGCGCTAGCAATGTTTTATCTAAACTTAGGTCAAATACCCACTGATTTATTAATTGACTAAAAATCAATACAAGGTTATGTATAAATAAAACCTTATTGCAAAATTATAGCATTTACTTAGACATTTATGTATTTAAACAGCAAAAAAGCTTTGTAAACTGTCTGCCTTTACTCTTGGTACAAAGCTAATCTCAGAGGGAGGGAAGAATGAAGGGCAACAGGGTTTGTTTTTGTTTGTACAGAATGTTATCCTTTTAACAAAGACCAACACAAAACATACAAATCCATATGTTTGGATTTGTTGCTGCCACATTAATTATTCATGTGCTCACAGTGTGACACAGTGGGAAATAGTCTAAAATGATATAAAAAAGAATTTCAGGACTGGCATCTCTTTCTTTAGTTAGAAATCCTAAATTCTAAGCTGACTTTTATGAGAGTATCTTTTGCTTAACTGTTTGTGAGAAAGACCATTCAGAAAACCCTTCCCTACTATTACTTTCACTAATGTCTCTAAGAGTTTGTCAACCCCAGAACTGCAAACTAGAAGTGAGATTTTCCAGCTTTGTGAAACAATTTCAATTATTTGATTTTTTTTTTTTCTTTTTAAATTTGGCAACCATTTTGTGGTGGGATTTATCATGGATAAATCTACCACAGAACCTAGATCTTACAATGTTCAATATTCTCATAAAACTGTCTAAATTTTGGTATTGTAATGTCTATTCTGTAGTCAAGAAAATCTAGAGAGCCATTCAGCATAAAATAAATGCTTTTATTTGGTCAGGTGAATAACTCCCTAAACTCTTTGTATTGCATGAACAAAAGGTTCTACTTGGTTATCTCCCAATAACCACCTCAGACACCTGAGTTGCTCTACAATGTCAAAAGCATCAACCTGAGGCCTGCAGTTTTGACAGAAAACTTGCCTTTTTGAATCACCAGCTGGAGGTTAGGGAATCTAATGACACTTCAGAAAGCATTAGTTACCTGTGAGTGACCTACTGAACAGGAGTCTGGACTCAGAAATCAAAATTTAGTCTGGAGTTAAGTGTAGCGTCGCGCATGTGCTCTTGTAGCAGCGACACATGCTAGCCCAAGACCGGGTACAAAGTTTAATAAAGGAAAATAAAAGGTGTCCTAACAATGCACAACGAAACATAAACCCTACTCTGTGTGGAGCTACTCCAGAGGACCCCAAAATGGGGCTGAGCACACACTTATATAGACACATCGGAGGGCAGGGAACCAATGAACAGAAAGAAACAATACCTTATATGGAACACAAGATTAACCAATCAGAGGGCAGGGTTCAGAACATAACCGTATAAGGAATAACCTAATCTACATAACTGGTCCCATCATTCTTTTCTTCTTGTCTACCTCTCACCGTAAATTAACTAGATGTTTCCTGTCTTAGCTTCTGAGTGTCCAGGCTCCCATGTTGTTACATGTGTGGCTGGTTTACACTCAGTTGTCTTCAGGTTGGTCCACCGCAGTTAGGGTCACATCTAACTCTGCATAGGTGTGGGTTGTTGTGAGGTGCCTAGTTCTGCTCATACTTGTTGGCATCCTTGACGTCTGTTGTTTTTTAAGACAGTCCAGTCATTAGTCCGGGTAGTTTGAAAATGAGCAACCATTGCCTCACCTGCATAATGTATTGAAGCCCTATGGTTACTTTGCTGTCCCACTGATGGCTAAACATACGTTTTGTAATACTGCTCTGCCAGAGGTGAAGCAACATTTCAAACCTGAATCTCTGAGGCTCCAGGGAATTTCTCAGATTTCAGAAAGCATTTCTTTTGGTGAAAAGCTGTCCCTGTCCTTTCTGCTGCAGATACTCCACTTGGTAATCAATTTTTTAATAGTTATTGGAATAAAGAAGGCTACAGAGATGATGCATGTCTTACAGCTTGAACTCTAAGGCATTCACAGTCTAGATTCAGGCTCTGCTTCATGTTAGCAAATGAACTTGAAAACAGGAATTCTACTTCTTTTTTTGACTCTTCCTCTAGTGGAGTCATTGGCTGTTGTGTATGTGCTAACAAACAAGTTCACAGGTAGTCTGTTCCTGCTGCCAAAACTATTCCAGCATCTATTTTTACATATACTTCCTTGAGTGCGATAACTTTTGAGATGCAAAAGAAATGAACTGGCTGATCTCCTGGCGTCTGAGCACCAGACATTTTTGGCATATCAAGAATTTGTTACATGCTTGTTATTCAGCCAAAAATGTGACTTCTCTGTGGCTTCAGATCATAAAGGGATTAGGGAATAATTTAAGAGGACTTCTGAGCATCCCATTGGCATCTTCTTGTTACGGATTTAGACAATTCTGTGAAAGTCTGTGCACACACAAATGATATCTTCTATTTCTGCTTCAGCTTCTAAATCCCACTATACTTAAGGAAATGCATAAGAGATACATATTTGACTGTCTTTGCAGACCTGGTCTTTGAAGACCCTGAGAAATTGCACTCAGATATAGGACCTCTGAAAAATAATCAATTAGCTTGAGAAGTGTGGGTTCTCAAAAAATTGGGACACCAAAAATATAGTGCATGATTATGCAATTATGTGATTACCTTTGTTTGTTCCACTTGTAAAACATTATCCTGAAAGATTCCTTTTCTTTATTTCCCCATTGGTAAAAATAACATGCTGTTTTGATGACCTTTAGAAATATTTAACTTATTTTACAGAGATGTGTAATACTATAACTGAATACAGTAACAAAATGCCTTTCTACAGAGATGTACAGGAAACTTTAAATGACTGTACCAAATGTCCTTGAGGTCTTTCCACTGATCAAAGTGCTACTTGTATTTGTTAGTGGAGAGAATTCACAACATACATCATTAAACCTCATCATCTGTCTAACCAAAGAAATCATTTAAGAAGACAGAAAGTGTTCAGCTTTTTCATTGTTACTAGGGGCAATTTTTATTGGAACCATCACAGGGTATCCACATGCCTGAGAAATTCATTTTTCTGTCAAACAGCATGTGTAAGTGAAGTAGAATTTTCTTGTAAAGATTACTGCAAATTGATATAAATTAAGGTCTGCCTTCTGAAAAGAACAAAGTTAATCGAAGTGGGATTAAAGCTATAGGTCCCTTTCATTTAGTAGAGGTGCTTCACTGATTTGTTAAGTAATGGGTTATTTGATGTACTGTATGGAGAGTGATGTAGGTCACTTTCAGCATGCAGTGCTGAAGATTTAAAGGAAAAAAACAAAGAGGGAAAATACCAGTTCTCTCTAGTTTTCAAATACCATGTAGGAATACTTGGAATGAACACATCCCTTCTACCCCTCACTCTCCAACTTTTTTACATTATTTCAAGGCATGAGATTATTTTTATACTTTTCTTATGTCACAGCCCTAACATTCAGTTAGAAAAAAAACCTCTCAAGAAGACAGCTTTCGCTTTGTTTCTTATCAGAAATTATGTTATCACCATCTCATTTGACCAGCAAATTTGTTTTCGATAAGTATGAACCTCGATATTATTTCATATGACAGTGAAGTATATTTCCATTGATGGGTTCAGAATACTTGGAGTGATATTATCCTTCATGTGTTTTGTCTGTCTGGTTTGGGTTTGTGTTTTTATGCTTGCTGATTCCATGCATTTCTATATAATTTTACTGTTCTTGAAAAAGATCCTTCAATGGTTTTAAAAAGCATCATAGTGCCTAAAGTTTCTGACCTTAAAACATGGAGCTTTTTGTAAGTTGTCAGCTTCTTTTCAAATCCAAGTTATTGTGTATGTCTCAAAATGCATCCACATGAACTGATATGAAAGAATAAAAGGTCAGTTCAACAGCTAGAGAAAACAAGGGTAGGTCCCAACTCTCACTTGAAAAATATCTGTATTAAAGTATTTAAATTAAAGTATCTACATGTCAGCAGGTGTCTAACTTCCAGTTATCTTTGATGGAGATCTAGCATTTGACTTAGTCATCCACTCATGGGCATTTCTTGCCATGATACCCAAATGTTCAAAATAATGAAGTACCTGTGGCTGATATGAGATAAAATGTGTAAGACATTTTTCCTTTGAGAGGGTCAGAGTGAGGGTAGGCAGAGCTCCCTGTTGACCGAGTGGACTGAGTTGTCAATTCACCCAATAACCAGTAGTTTTGAAATCAAACCACTTCTTTTTCTGCAGAGAATTTTGTAGGGTTATAAAAGATAATCTTCCTCTTACTGAAATTATTTACTTAACGTAAGTCAAATCTTTCACTTGCTCTTTACTTTGTATGCCAAAGAAGCAGTTTAGTGTTACTACAACTCACATAGGACAGATCTAACAATTTAAATAGGGCAGATCTTTACTCCGTCTTTGATTTCTCCCAGAGTGCATCCCCATCTGGAATGTTAAGGTGCTATGTGTTACAAAGAGGGTACATGGTGCCCTCTGTTCTCTTCCCTGTATTCTCTTATCATGAACCTCTGGTGTAGTGAGAAGTGTTCTCCCTCCCCTGAGTCACGCATATGTGAATTTGAATGATGTCCACTCGGTCAGTCCCCAGCAGCCACAGCTCTTATTCCTCTCTTATTTCCTTGGTGCTTCTTGCTTCTCTCCCTCTTCTTCTTTGGTGATTCTCCCTAAGTCCTCTGCACCTGGATCAAAGCTTGCTACTATTTTTAATTTTTTGCTTCTCTTATTTTTGAAGGGCATGGTGAGAATAAATGCCTATCGCATCAAATTTGCACTTATTTTATAATGATCTAAGGCTGTGATTATTTTCTTTGATGTCCTACTCATTTTGGTCTGCTATAAGCACTGATTTCCTGGCTTCGACTGCCCATGGCCACTTGGTCACCAGCTGTGGAGGAAGCCTTGCTGTGGTGTGTACCTGGAGGTGAGCTGCTGCCTTGTTGTGGCTGCTAATTCATTGTGAAGGGATGTTCACATTACAGGCATGATGTTGATGTGTCTTCCCAATGTCCCATGTCCACTGGCATGCATACTCACTCAGGCACATCTTTCCATCATTTCTAAGCATCAACAAGTGATGTTTTGCTATTGAGATGAAAAACATGTCTTATTTTGAGGTGAATTAATGTATTTTTAAACTAGACCAAAAGCAGGTTATAGTTTATACTTTGAGTGAAAGCCACAGGTGGATGACTTTAATTAAGATGACAGTCACATTTAGGATTAATTGCAAAAGCTGGAGAAAAGCAATAGGTGATTTATTATTTCTAATTACTAATATGTGTAATAATATTTTTTTGAAAAAAAACAGTATTTTTAGTAGTTAGTAATTATGTTTACTTGATTAAGATTCTTTCGGAGACCAGAAGTAAAGCTTTAAAATAATTTTCATAACTGTTATGCTTTGACACTAATTATGTGTAGTTCCCCAACCCATCGTGCATTTCAGAATGCATGAGTACAGAAGACAACAGAGGCCTTTCCATTTTGAATGAAGGTAAGCTACTAAAAATGCCCAAATCTTGTTTTCATTAATGATTTTCAGAGACTCTAAAACAATATGAAACGCCAGGGTTATGAATCAAATATTCTAATGTCAAGAAAGGTAATGAGCACATCCTTTAAGTGATGATGGCTGTCACTACATATTACCTTTCCCACTCTTCCCTGCCCTCTATAAAAGGCATGGTCTGTAAAAAGAACGTGGTTAAAAATGAGTTAAAAATTATGGAAGAACCCAGGGGGTCTATGCCACACACTTTCTGTGTTTAGGATTTGATGAAAAGCAAGAGATTTCAGGTGGGTTGGGTGGGGAAGAGTGCCCTCAAGGCAAAGGCAGTAAAAAAAAAATACTGGATGACTTTCCTGCTAGGATACAAGTTTCCTAGATATTGCAAATCACTTATTCAATCTTTGATACAAAGTGACTGGTGACAGTCTTAGGTTATTTGTATCAGCCCCTAGAAATACATGACACATTTTTCAATTGTTTCAGGTTATCTGCCAGTAGAAGGGTTCTTGAGTTTTATGAGGCAATATCCTGCTGTGGTTACCTATCCACCTGGTCTCTGTTGCCCATCTCAATCCTTCCTATGCTGACTTATTCCACTACCTCGTGCCAGTTTTCTCTCTTGTAGATTTCAATAATAACAGCAAACTGTGAGGAAAATTCCCTTTTGTGATGAAGCTGCTATCCTGTGTCATAAAAGAGCTCAACTCAGAGATCATTAATAGGTCGGGAGATCATGAAGGAAAGGAAGCATGTTTGGTAACTTTAGAGAATTTAGCTGCCAAACCCTTTAATTTGGTAAATATTTTTGGTAGTTTTTTTTTTTGTTTCTTTGTTTGCTTTTTGTTTCTTTTGTTTGCTTTGGTTTCTTTCCCCTGCAGAACATCACAGAGAGTTATAACATCTGAACCCATTGTCAGCTGCCTGTTGAGGAGCACAGAGCTATTAGAAATTGCCCGGAAACCGAGAACATTTTTCTTTCTTAATACAGACAAAATTTTTTGTTGTTTTTTTGTTTGGGTTTTTTTTTAGGTTTTTTTTTTTTTTTTTTTTTTCATTTTCCTAATTTCACTCTTAGATACATTTGAAATAATCTTTTAAAACTTTCCTGGCCCCATCAATCCTAGGCACTTAAGCAATAATATTGAATGTTTTATAATAAAATATTTGTTATAATAAAACATTTTATCAAGATAGTAAATTGTGGAATATTTCATAAAGATCCAGAGCTCTTACATTGGGTCATTGTAATTTGAGATATTTAAATTTGGTTTGAATTGCAGGGTATTTTTTTTCTGGACCAATTTCACTATCCATTTATTAGTATGACCAGAACAATAGAACAGAAGTAAGGCTTTTTTGAAGGGAGAGGAAATTAGTTGTTCAGACATATTTCTCATTCTCAGATAGCTCAGATATTCTCAGATAACATCTCAGACAGAATTCCACATTGAGGGAGGAAAACTTGGGGAGGAGGCTAGAAAAGGCTGAGATTTGTTTACCTTTTAAAAGTCATGATACAGAGGAAAATTTGAAATATATCCTAGGTATATATGTCTGCTCAGTGCTGGTTGGAATTACTTATGGAGGAATTTTACTTTGCTGTTTGAAGAACTCATTTTTTCTTATCTTTCTGAATTCTATAATCAGATAAAGGTCTTAGAATATATTGTGAAGCTGGAAAATCTAGATTATCACTGAAACTAATGCTGTCTCTACTACAGAAACCTCCTGCTGCTAGCTCTTTACCTTCTCTGTTGTCTGTGCTTGAACTATTAGCAGTTTCTTCAGTGTTATAGTTAGACACAGTGACATGCCAGAATTATTCAGCTAATTCTCTAGTTTTCAATTTGCATTCAAAAATATTTTATTTTGTCTCTTTCTCTTCTTTCTCTTTGGTTTGTTTGGGGTTTGTTTGTTTGTTTGTTTGTTTTTCCCCTTTGGGGATATATATTGTCATTTGTAAATATTTGTGTAATGTTAAACAAGTAGAAATAAGTCCATATGAACTTGTGATTTTCCAGCATAATTAGTTAGTCAGGGATATGCTTTCTATTTTCAGCTGACACTGCAGACAAAGTTGTATGTACATGTCTGGTTTTCACTGATAGAATTCATGCCAGTCAGAGCTGCCTCTGGCTTGTAATGGGTGCTAGATGGGAAAAAGTGTACTATAAGTGGAACACTGATTAAAAAATTAATTTTTTTCAATATACAAGTATATTTATAAGCAAAAATGTCTTCTGGTGTAGACAAGGTTTCAGTCTCTAATTTTGAAAACATTTGTGATCTCGTTGTTGAAACTACCAGTATGGACAAACATAAGTTTTGCAGGATGGAGGCTCAAGTTAAAACATTTGTTACTTGTACATAAATACAGCTTAAAATCTCCTTGATACTGTTGTCTGTCTGATACTAGAGACATTAGGTTTTTTACTTCTTTGTCATTCTTACCATGTTTCATAGAAGTCATGAAACACAAGAAATAGGCTGAATTCATTTTTGTAGAAAACTGCCCTAGGGTGGTGTTTCCAGGGAATGTGGCCCATTAAGTTTTCACATTATTGCTGTGTCTTTGAACTTCTTTCCTTTAGTGTTTGTGGTTTCAGAAGATAAATTACTTTTTGTCTTTATTTTTTAAGCATAAATGATGTAACAATGACAATAGCTTGAAATAGGAGTTGTATCTAATAGCAATAGCATACTCTCATACTGAGGACTGGGATGAGAGAGCAGTTAATCTCATTTTAAGTGTGAAATTTTAAGACACTGCAGATTTGTTTGTTATTTACTTTCTGGATAAAATCCTTTACTCACTTAAGTAACCAGACATTTTGGTGTTGTCTTGAAAGGGATTAGGCTTTTTATCAAAAACAGACCAAAAAAAAAGGAATATTTCTGCTTGCTGCTTTGTAAAATGTTCATAAATTCCAGGAAAAAGGAGTTAAAATATGTTTGTGATGGATCCTTATAGCATTAATAGTAAACTTGGCATCTCATTATGCATTTACTATTATTTAATTAAAAATTGGTTAATTATGAACTTTTATCATTAATAACTATCACAAAAGACTAAACGTGATTAGTAAATGTCTTTGTAGATTTGTCTATTATCCACACTACAATATCTTTATTTTCAGATTAAATTGGGCCTAGTCTTCACAAATGATCCAGCAACCTCAGCTGTGTGAAGAAGCATTCTTACAACTTTCAAATGAATTATCTTTGAAAACTATTGAGGCTGTATCATCTATTTACTTTTGATATATCATCTTAGTTATTACAAATAAATTAAGATGCAAACAAACACATTTAAAAATTGAAAAGAAGCAATTTTTGGTAAGAACACTCTCAATAGTGTAATCAAGCATAATCTAATCCTAATTTAATAATGGCAGTCCATGCAATAGCCAGCATATACATAAACTCATTTCCAATAGGAAAGCATCATCTCCTTCTCAATGACCTTCCTGTTGTATAAATTTGTACTGGAAATTTCTCAGTGTTTTAATTTAACTTAAATGATAACATAAACATTGAAAAGTTGTGATTTTGATGAATGAAAATGGTTCAGAATATTTTGTTTATCAAAAAATGTCTGCTACCTATTTATTTTATTTCAGTGTTGATAGAAAAACAAATGCATCTGTTTGAGGGACTTCTTAGAAGTACTGTGGAATATCACTAAATGTCACTTCTTTAGGGTGGTCCTGTCTATTCTATCTTTCGTTATTTCAAGATAAAAGGGCATGATATGTTTGTTTTTTCTGTTTTTTTTTTTTTTTTTAACATTAAATTGTTGCATTGATTAGAAGGCTTATAAGGCGAATGGGCATATTCTAGTTTTTGTTAAACAAGAGCTCACTAAACAAGTAAGGAGTAAGTTGGTATTTAGTCTAGTGCCACATAGGATTCTGTCACATAATGAATAAAGATTAAAGGAACAAAATCTTTAGTTAGTCTAATGAAAGAAAAAACAAACCAAGCAACTCACTAGCTTGTAGTCTGTTAAATCACCACTTTGATTAGAATGATTTGTCTCTTTAGGTAGAGCAAACTACAATTGATTTATTTTTTGCCATTTGCTAAGACAAGCTGATGTAGCACTCAATTGGAGGTGTGAAAATCTTTCCTCTTTCCCTCACAGTTAGTGGTGAAACTGTACCAACAAATTAGAAACCATTTAAAGGGACTTTTAGTGGGAAAAGATATGGCTGCAACTAATGAACCAAGACTAGAAAAGAAATTAATCATGACTGGTTATTTAGAGCTATAACATTTCCTAGCTACACAGTAATCTCATCTCAATACTGAATGAGCTGCAAAATAAAGCAGTGGAAGTCCTCATCCACCTTTCACCTAATAGTAATTGCAGCACTGATCTAAGTAACACAGATTCAGTCTTCTTCACAGAGCCTGTGAAGTTTTGAATTGATATTTAAAGAGAAAGCACTATTCCCTAGTTTTTAGGGCATTGTGGTATAATAAAAACATTTACCAATTGTACTCTATGAGACCTAGCTGCCTTGCTGTCAAAAATACCAGAGGGAAGCAGGTAGGGACAGGTGAGGTCCCTAATTCTCACTCACTGGAATTAAAAGGCATTTTAAAGTCTTCAGTGTGTCTAGAAGACTTACACCTCCCATGGATTGTTCCTCCTATCACTGAATACAGGCAAGGGTCATAGGATCAAGATATTCTTCAGGTGTTTGCATCCAAAAAATCACAGATGAGATGCATAGTGGATTAAAGCATTTTCTGAGCAAATCTCCCAATGATCCCCATTTTTACCATGTTTTACGTTACATTGCAGACCTCTCTGAGAGCTTGCAAGCTAAATTCCTTTTGGATGAAACTCAATGGGAAGATATTTTGTCTGATGGCACCTAGTGTAATTGTTATGAACATTGAGGCAGGATAGATCTAGTCCAGGGTAAACCCCCACAAATCCATATTTGATTAACACTGGGTTCTCAGCACCATCTTACTCTGCAACCTTGTTCCTTTGAGTCTTTCTGGCTTTTTTTTATATAGGCACAGCCTCTATGTGCTCCCAAGGATGCTGCTTTAGCTGGATTCAAATACTTCCTTCTTTTATCAGAGGAGTTTGAACTTCTAGTTTTGTCAAAATTCACCTAAGTACAAATCTTACCACAAAACACAGAATCATTCTCTGTGTTCACTGTTTTCTAACAAATATGTATTTCCTCATTTCAAATTTTTTATGTAGCAAGCATAAATCTGAAAATGGTAAAATTTCTGTGGCCTGTTTTGTGAACACTGTTGTACTTTTTGTTTTCTATCACAGAGGTTGATAATGCTGCTAAGAATGCTTCAAATAGAATTATAATTTAATAAAATAAATTCTTATGAACACTGCTATTGGGACTTGACTAGTGGTAGATTTTAATTCATAGAAACCATATCTGAAATTTACTGATAGCCAGTATGTGATAAGAGACATAAACTAACTGCAATCTTGGTTTACGTAAGTCAAGAAAGCAATATCAGCAGTGCACCAATAAAATTATGAGCACACATCGTGAGGTCTACCTTCTATTCATTAAAATAAAAAGCATTTCCAAGGAGTCAAACAAAAACACTTGCAATATTTTTAAAATATTCATTTGAAAGATTAGAGTCTAACTTTGAAGTGTCATATTATATTAATGGATTACAGGGGATAAAAAAGTTAGTGAAATGACATCTAAAATGCAGGTTTGAAGCACTGTGCTTTAGCAAGTTGCTTGTAAACCAAGATTTATTTTTTTTTCCCCCTTTATTCCTTATGTTTTTACTTAAATTGACAGCTACCAGATGTAAGTAATGGGCTGCCCCACATTATATCTACCCCTCACTAGAGGAAATGTCTGTTATTTCTGAGCAATAAGTGTGTTGTATCTTGTTATGCAGGTCTTTTGTATCACTGTGAAATATATTTTCACAAAATTCTCTAAAGTTTTATGCTGTGTTATTCTATAAAACCTATAAAAGCTCATAAAAAGAAAAGTGTTGGTTTCTGAAGGCCTTAGAATTCACTTTACATTGCTGCTTTGCTTTCAAGTTCTTGATTTTACAGGTAGTCTTGATTTGAAATTGATCCTTGCAATTGTGAGTAAAAGAAAACCCTGAGTTTTATTTGCACTGCAGCTCTTTTGCAGCTGCATGAATTGCATTCCAAGGCTGCTACCTCTTTGCAGAATGGTACAGTGAAGCTCTACTGTAAATCCAAGTTGAATTCAAATGAGTATTTTTTTGTGGTCCTGTATTGTCTGAAAGAAAAGGTTTTGAGTCTGCTAGCTTGTCTAGATAAGTTTGATCAACAGGGCTAATAGAATATATTGCTTCTCACTGCCGAGCTTGCTTTGTTTAAATGTTATATGGCATTCCAGGCAGCCTGCTTTGTCCTTAAGCAGTGAAGTGGTTCCTGAGTGATGGAAGATAGTTCAGAGAAACTGGAGAGCTCAGGAATGCAGAGGAAAGTCAGAGGGAAAAGAAAAATCTCTGTATTTCATTAGAATATAGTGAATATTTAAACAGGAATGCTTCATAGAAATTGTCCAATTTGGCCAAAATATCTCTAATAAATTATACTGGTAAATTGTCAGTATGGAAATCTGAGCTTTGTGAGGCTACAGCATTTCAGGAACTGACCTTTTAACCTGGAACTTCTATGCAAACTGCTCCAGGGCTTTCACATCCAATAAATGTGTCCCTTTTAAATGAGCATTTCACTATTTGAATTTTCTTGTTCTTAATCAGATTGAAATTAGATTTTGGACTATTAGATTCCCCCATGAAATGGAGTGACCTTCTGCAAAGATAAAATAGGAAATAATATTGTAATACAAGAGAACACTGTAATTTGCAGCAGCTGTTAAACTTTTCAAAGGTGTCTCCTTTTGTTGCTGTCTTATTTATACAGGGTCTGATGGGGCTCCCCATCAAACATGCACTGTTAAGTAGTTAGGCTGCTGACAGCCAAGAACCTATTTCACAAAACATTGTACCTGTGGTGTGTAAGCAGCCTGATCATGACTTTCAGATTGCTTTATCCATCTTAGGTGACTGTATTGTCCACCATGCTGACAGTCTCTTCAATTAAACGTGATAAAATTCAAGTCAGTTTTTATTCTTCTGCAGCTTGGTGAAGGTAGGAATAGTGGCAGGGGCACTAGAGCTGGCTCTTGTGAGCATTACAGAGTCACAGCAATATCCATTTACACTCTGCTCACGTTTGGGTGGCTGATGCTACAAAAGAGGCCCAGGATGGTTGCTTCTTTTTCAAATGAAAAGGAGATCCTGCAGAATCTGCACTTCACTAAGAAAGAGGTTGCACTAAAGGTGCATGCAGGTGAGTGGATAATTCACACCAAATCTTGATGTCATTTTTTTGTTATTGTTTTATTTACATATTCAGCTACGTTATAATAGTGCAAACAGTGTGAATAGTAAGGATGTCAGCAGTTTCCTAGACTTACAGGTGTGTGTGAATATGAGCATGTGTGATACATCTGCTAGTGAACCAAAAGGGGAAGAAAATGCAGGAGAGACTATAAGTAATCTATTAATTACCTCTGATTATAACTGTAAATGTTACAAAGCCAGTGAGAAAGGTTGGCAAATGTCTTTTATACGCAAACCTAGACACCATTGAAACTACTATCTTTTCTTGTTCTCAGTTTTCTCTCTTCAGAGAGAAGAGTTTTCTCTCATCAGAGAGAACTTGGGGCTGATGCTGTGCATTTGTGCACTACCCATGTACTGGAAAATGGAAAGTGAGCTTTCTATTTTGCCTTCCTACCCTTTTCTGAGGAAAATGGGAAAAAAAATAGCAAGGTGACTTTATAGGCTCTACTATTTGGCAGTGTTAGAAGAAATATTTGTACTCTTGAACTTCTAACATTACGTGCAAATTTTCCATACCTTTAAGAAAAACACTGGCAGTTTTGCTATTTATGGCATGTATGAAATAAGCAGTGTGCAATGGTACATGCAGGACTTCAGTACAGTCTCACAGGTCTTGTTCTAGGTGATTCATTTTTTCCAGCTGTTGGTTATAGTAAGTAGATTCATGTGTTAACAGAAACCAAGAAACAGCAAACTCCAAGGGGACAGGCTCAATTTGCATGGCATGATGAAATATAGTGTTGCTTTGAAATACATTCATTTTCCAGTTCAGAAGTATTTATGTCTTTACTATATTTCAAACACGTTTGTTTAATGCACTTTTACTGAATTGCATTCTGGTAATTTTAAAGAACAGAGAAAGGCATAGCTCTTCTGTAAACAGAGAACTGAGGAGAAGCCCAGTTGCAGCCTTGGCCTGTGGTATGGGAATGTGTACCATCACAGACAGTAAAACTGCCTGGGTGGGGAAGTGCAAACCTTAGAATTCCTTCTCTCGTTGACATTCCTGTGTCCAAGGAATGTATCTGTGAGAAGCATATTTTGTCACATGTTCAAAAACATATATCTAACTTTATGGACATGTACCAATCAACTTTCTGTCAATGGGATGTACTTCATATTGCCAATAACTCAGTGGCAGGGTAGTATTGATATAAGTATGGGATAGTGTGGTATTATATGGGAAAAGCTCCCATTATTGTGGGAAATGTTTCTGGGACAGAAAGATGAGCCAGTGACAGGAAAGGATAAGCTAACATTCTAATGAAGAGGAGCAGAAGATTAGTGGGGTGATTATACAAGTAGTACAGCAGCCTGAATATGTCATTCAGTTGTGCTGGGTTTTTTTTCCACAAATTACAACAAATGGGCAGGCAAAGAACACATGATTGTAAACTACCTGATCTTGGTTCTCACCCACACTCATATACTTGCATATTTGGTTCCTGAGTACAATGGAAACATCCCCATTGTCTTGGAAAATGGGATCAGGAAGGGTATTCTGTTGCCATTATCTGTATTCAGTTAAGCAATTTGGATTAGTTTAACGTTGTTTTATTTGTTGATATACTTTTACAAAGCAAAACATGAGATTTAAGGTAGGACTCTTAAGAAACTTTTTTTTTTTTTTTTTTTTTTTTTTAAATTTCTGTAAAGCTTTCCATGCTGTCTGTCACAGGGTCCTTCTGAACAAAATGTCCAGCACACAACAGCTGGATAAACACATCATGGGATGGGTGAACAACTGGTTCACAGGTTGGACAAAAAAGGTTATAGTGAATGTGATTCCATCATACTGGTGAACTGGCACCAGTGGGGTTCCATAGGGATCCATCCTCATTTTTGTGCTCTTCAAAATCTTCATAAACAACTTGGACAGAGAACTCGAGGGTATATCAAGTAAATTTGCTGATGACTGTAAATTGAGAGGAGCTGTTGACTCCCTCAAAGGCACAGAGGCCCTGCAGAGAGACCTTAACAAATTAGAGAGTTGTGGAATCACCAACAAGATGAACAAAGGCAAGTGCTGGATTCTGCAACTGGAACAGGCAATCCTGGATTCCATACAGACTGGGGAATGAGATGCTGGAGATAGGTGCCACGGAAAGGGACCTGGGGAGTTTTTGAGAGGAGGAAAAATCTCTTAAAAAAGCCTGAAACCTGCTATGCTTGTATTCCTGATAAATAAGCCATCCAAGCAAATCTAAAATCTAATAGTTCCACTTAGATATTTGGGATTTTCCCCATTGTTAGAAATTAAAACCCTGGCAAAATATATAATTTGGAAAATTTTCTTACCCCTCCCAATCAGACTGTTTGCTTTCTGAAAATATGCTGAAGTAATACGAGAATCTAGAGACTAATGAGCCATTCTGATAAAAAAAAGAGAAGCTTTAAATCTACCACAGATACATACCATACTATATTCTGGACATCTAATTTTTCAGTATTCTGGGCTTAATTAACATTTTTGCTTCAATTTCCACATTAAAAAATGAGAAGCAATAAAATGCTTACCTTTATAGTCATAGGGATGCTCTGTTGGTAATTAGATGCTGTCAGACAGAATTACTGTAAATTACAATAATTACTGTTCATTAATTAATTCTGTCAGTTTTATGTTTTATTGTAATGCACTGTCAAAGTGCTATAGTGTTTAAATTGGATGCATTTAAAATGAACATTCGCATTAAGAAGGAGTGAAAGAGAACCTTTTATTGAAATTAAAAAAAGTTCCAAAGAAATATTTTATTATGATCTAATTTTGGCTGTGGAATTCTGAAGCTGGAAAGTACTGCATACTAGTAATTTCATGTAGTATTATAATTAAAAATGATACAAAAAATATGAAGAGACATTCAGTATTTAAATTGAGCTGCTTATTTTAGAGCAGAATTCAGTATTTAATTGTAACATTCTCTGTTGAACCAGGTGTATTTCCAGTGAATGTTTCGTGCCAACGAGAATTAAGGCAGGAAAGTTGACATTTCCCTTGGGAGAAAAAGACTAAATATTAAATCTGCATCTCCCATTGCTGGAAGTGAGGCTTCCTTTGGCTCATACTGCACTGAAATATTGTAAATATTGGTTTATTGTAGTAGTGTAATTTGCACTGTTGCAATGAAGTGATGATAATTATGCTAGTTCTATATTCTCTGAAATTTTGTAATGATTTTCTCTGTGTTACTGACATGTAAATATACAGAGAAAAGGATCTGCTGTTTCCACTCCCAGATTAAGACATGGTTGGCAGAATCTATACTCCTCCTAAGGTGGCCCAGGATACCATTAGCCCTCTTGGCGACAAGGACACGCTGCTGGCTCATGATCAGATTGTTATCTACGAGCACCAAATTCTTTTCTACCAAGCTGTTCTCCATCTGGGTACCCCCCAGCATTTACTTGGGATGGGTTTGTTTCTCCTCAGGTGCAGAGCTTTTCACTTGCCTTTTGTTAAGCTTCATGAGGCTCCTGTCAGGCCATCTCTCCAGCCTGTCAAGGTAGAAACTCACTGAAGTTATTAGACTGAAAAGGAGAGCTAGAAGAAAGGTCACTTCAGTCTAAGAACAGGGATAGATTTATTTACAAGCATCTCAAGTTTCACCCAGCCATTCAGACTTTTGTGTTTTAAGAGGTTTTAGTTGGTTTTGTGGTTTTGGGGCTTGTTTTGTTTTGTTTTGTTTTTCCTGGGGTTTTTATTATTCTAGTAAAACATACCTGTAGGGAATAAAAGTAAAGTGTCATTTGATGGATTCTCTTCAAGAAGGCAAGGGAGGCAAAGGTAATTCTGCTTCAAGGATCTGGTTGACTTGGGTCCCATAGAGCAGAAAGTTCCCGTTAAAAGCAATGTATTGACACTCAGATTTCTTTAAGCTGGGAGGAATTTAGGTTAAGCGTCTCTGTTGATACTAGCTGTGGTATCACTTCAAGTAGGTGGAACAGAGCACATCTGGAGCTTTTTTGTATCAAAGCTCCCTTTAAGTTAAAACCAAAGTGGAAGCTGTGCAGGTCATGAAATCCTGGAGTCACACTGTGACTGTACAAAACTATTACCCAAGTCAAATGGCACTTTTTTGCTCTGATTTACTTTCTAAATTGATCAAAAGTCAAAGCATGGATTTGAGTGTAGGTAGCTGAGGCTATGTGGATATGAAGTCCTAGCACAGTAAAGACAAATACTGAAGTGCATTCTAGAATATTACTTTACTGTTCAATCCTCTTAAAGCAGCTGTGAGACAAGTAAAACTGCTGGAATGCCAGTATAATTCATAACTGGTAAACAGTCTTCAGCAGTCAGTGGGAAGAGGATCTTGATAGCTGCCTCAAATGTAGAAGCACATTCTTTTTTATCTAAATTGGCATCAATATTTCATCAATACTCCAATCCCATGCAGTATGTCAATGGTTTTAATTTTTTAATGTATTCCAAATTATTAGAAAAAATTTAAACTTTTCATTAATTTTAAAAATCAAAATCAATAAAAATTTATTTAATCTAAAGCAGATTTTTCTGCACTGGAACCTGAGTTTTGGCATTTTTCCTTTGTTCTCTTATTAGTGTTTTGTTTTCCAAACTGGTATGAGCCTGTTTTGCTAAAGATTATGTAGCTTTCCTTAAAAGCTTCCCCAGAGCTTTGTTTTGATGTCAGATGATGAAATAAATTACTACTTCACTAGTTTTAAAGAGGACTGTGTTGTCTAATTTGAAAGTAAAATTATATTGAATAATAATAAAAGCAAATCCTTTTGGTAATCTGAGATTTTCTCAAAGGTATCTTTTCAGAGGCTGCTTGGGAAACTTGCAGAGACTGGTCTGTTTGAGCCTATGTAAGATGAAGTTCTTTATTGTTTGTAGAATCTGCTATTTAAGGCACCTGCTAAGTGAGATGGAAGGCATTTTTATGTGCTTGTGTTTGTTGCTTTGAATTACATAGCTTGCATGGATCAAGCAATGAATGACAGATAAAATAGTTTCCTTTGTGGGTATGTAAACAATGGTATTTGGCTAGTTAATCTGATCAAACAATATTTACTTTGCATTTTGTTATTCTTTTCCTTAACAAATTATGCTTTCACCATAAATGCAGTCTCAGCCACTGAATAAACTCAATGTCTCTCTCAGTGTTTTTATTATAATTATAGCAGTCATTTGCATTCAAAAACTTCTTCTTTACATCTAGAATTATGTAAAAAGAAAACATCATATTAGATGAAAATGATAGCAATTAAATACTGTGTTACAGCAGCAATGGAGCTGTTTAATTTGAAAGTAATAGTAGTAAATACCTTCTTTCTTAGATTAAAGAATACCCAGGTAAAGACTCTTCTCCTAGTATCAGGATGGTATTTAGGAAGTCAAGAAAATATGGAAAATAACCTGGGACAGGTCGAAAGAATTCATAGGAGTGGAGGTTGATCTTGGTTATTTTTGCTTGATAATCTAGTGGCAGCTTGGGACAAACACTGGAATGTCTAGATACTTAATTCCAATAGGTGAAAAGGTAATCCCAGGCGAAAAAATGTCTGTATCTCTGACATGTCAAAAGACCGCTTGTGTCAGTGATTATTCTAAGGGGCTCTTATACAGTGTTTCTGAAATTCTTTAGTCTTAAACATGAAAATTAATCTGTAAAGATGGAAGCATATTTACTTCAATCTGCTTTATCTAAGCTAAGTTAATGAGGTGAGTTCAATTTGCAGATCTCTTGGGCTAGTTTAAATTGCAGATTTTCAGCTAGTTTACTGCTCCCCACCTATTTTTTTTTCCCAAAATCAATTGCATTTTTATTTAATAATGGTACTAGTGTTAATATAATTTACTTCCTCTATGGACACAAAAATTGGAGGCAAGCAAGAACAGTGCACAATTAAAGTAATCATGGCATATAGTAAGTGAAAAAAGTCATTAGTTATCATATCAGTAAGTAAATGTAAATAGAGTGTCTCATCAAACAGCTGTATTTTTAGTGGATCTTTTAATCTGTAGTGCCTAATCTTTATTCTTAACTTGGGAGAAAATGTAAGGTCACTTTTGGTGTTTGTGAATGATTCACAAACTAAAAGGAGGTAAAAAAAGCATCAATGGCTACAGTAGTTCTAATGGCTTTACCCATCCTGCTGTGTTAGATAACTTTATGTAACCCCTGTGGTGGCACTTCGTGCTAACATAGCTATTTACATTCCTACTGCAAGCCCTTAAGGTGACCCCAGTCACTGCATTTTGCAAACGAAAGCTTTTAAGAGTGACAGATGTCCCAAATGCCATTGCTGACATTTCAGTACAGTCTATCCAGAACTTTCCCCTCCACTGGATCCCCTGGATGCATCAAGCTCTCTCTGACATGCCTCTGTGGATATGTGATTAGTGCTATAGATTACCTGTGTCTGCTAGCAGACCCAGACAGGGTGGGTAGACAGACCCAGGCAGTGGGTCCATAGGGCACCTAATGTATGGACCAAATAGGGACCTTTTCTGTTCGCTTTCCTCTGCTGGGTGTTGTATAAGCATTGGACAGTGCTGTTGGCTGTCAAAAGTTGGATTGCAGGTCCAGCTGGCTTCTGGTTGCTGGCACCAGGAGCCAAGGTTGAGCAAGCACCATGCGCATCTGTCTTCTGTAGCTGCCAAGGAACAAGATGATGCCATGGGAAATAGCAAACACACTGTGATGACCTTGTAATGAGTGCTTACATGGGTGGTTGCTAGACAGATTTGAGTTGCCTGGGAAACCCCCATTTCAGCTCTCAACTTACAATGTCAGGGCAAGAGCCCAAGACTAGCATTTATAGAAGCTAAGCGAAGCATTTGTAGAACCTAAGTGCTGGAAGGTGTGAGGTTGCTCTATTCTTAGTGATCATCATGGGCACTTCTTATAGCTATGGCTCTAATTGTGGCTGCACATGGAGTGTTTTTCCTGTGCGGTATCATGATGCGTTGGGCTCTTACAAGTAAGGTTTTTACTACATCCTGCCCCTGAGAAATTAAACCATATGTGAAGTCATAATGAGATGGAAGAATGATATGGAAAGCAAGTTGTGTGGGATCTGCTGCATTGCACTGGAGGATTATGCCTCCATGAACTCAAGCAGCTCTAGGAAGTAACTTCTGACCATGAGGTGATCCAGAAAGTAGGCAGCATAGATTGCTGTAAAGACTACAGAGATCAGTTTTTTCCAAATTGTTCCAAAGGCTGAGACTGGGAATTATCCACTAAAGCTTCAGGGGCATTGTCGGATGGTACAGTGCGTGTAACCATGTGAACTGTATCTTTTAATAGGCTATATTGGGTTAATCACAGGCAGTAACTTAAGCACCCACCATCTGCTTGCTTACTGACCCCCCTCCCAGTCCCTGCAACAGAATAGGGGAGAGGAGAGCAAAAGTAAGAAAAAAAAATAAGAAAAGTTGCACACCACCTCCCCCAAGAAAACCAATTCCCAGCCAGCATGTCTACCTTGAAAAAACTACCCCATGCTTTTTGACTCCCGTCAATACAGGAGTGACATTTTGTGACATCCATTTGGTCAGTTTGGATCAGCTGTCAGAATCACAGAATCACAGAATATGCTGTGTTGGAAGGGTGTCCCCTCACAACTCTTGCCCATCCCCAGCCTGCTGTCTGTGGGAGGGCAGAATGAAAAGCAGGGGAAGCCTTGGTGCTGTGCAGCACTGCTCAGGAATAACTAAATCACTATTGTGTTGCCAAGACATTTGTCATAACAAGTCTAAAGTATCATGTCGGCTGCTATGAAGAAAATTACTTCCAGCTCAGCCAGATCCAGTATATACACTGCAATAAAAGATTTGGAAGAAGAAAAATGCTCATAAAGGTAAATACCTTAGAGACAAAAGTCTGGAAAAGCTTGGGTGAATATAGGAAAACCCATTGTTGCACTTTGGAGGCATAGGACAGATTTTAATATATAAGTATGCTCAGTTCTTATGTTCACAACTCAATAAAGATATTGAAAAATTTAAAAGAGTTCAGAGAGCAGTCTTGGTGATGGTGAAAGTAACATGATTTACTGTATGAAGTTTGTGCTAATCAAGACATTGATTAAGAGTTAAGAGAATTAGAAATCTCCTGAGACCTCTTCCATTCCTAACTCTGGAGTACAGAGTTTAAGGCACCAATGTTGTAACTTTGACTTTAAAAAATGCAAAACAAGTACAATGTTTTTCTATGAGCAATTGCCATTGTCCTTTGGGATATGTCACTGAAGTTGTGGTTTGAAAATTTTAAACTCAGAATTTTCTCTTTGTTTTCCAAAACAGTTCTCTAGTTGTATGAGAGCTACTGCTAGCATGGGTGAGTAGAGTGATGAATGCAGAGAATTCTTCTGGGTAACATTGTACAGGAGGTCAGAATATAGAATTACAGTGATTCTTGCTGGTCTTACAGTCTGTCATCCATAAAATAAATTAGCAGCCCTTGTGTTTTCCAGTTTCAACTTTTTTTTCTCAGCTTGTATTGCTTTTATATTTCCTAATATATATATATATTATTTTTTCATTCATAACCTAGTTAAGTTCACACATTTTAATGACTGAGATAATTTACAGTTTTGCATGAAGTTGATTCCTGCTTTTATTTGCTGTATTAGGAACAACTGTTGCAGCTGTGAAGTACAGGCTTTCCTTTTCTCTCAAGTAACACAGATTTTGAATTTTCTTATTTCTAAGAGCAACTACAATTTTGTCAGTTGTAAGATATTCTCACATGTATTGATAAACATAAAATCTCAGTGAAAAATCCCAACACTTAATAAACACAAGTAGTTCTAGAGTAAGTATTAATGTAAATGGATTTCTTTTTGTTCAGTGCCATTATTCTGGTTTATACCACTTGAAAAAAAGACACAAATACTCTTTATATTGGTAATAATAGCTATTTAATTTGCATCATGCTCTAGTAACTTGCTGAAAGAAATAAAAACTAATATAAAAACAGAGATCTTAAAAGCTCTTGTTGAAAAGTTTGGAATTATACTTTGGAATGATTCTTACTGTGGGATTGTCATTGAGAATTGCATTTCTGCTAAGCCTTTGATGTTAAATCAGAGTTGGTAAAAAATATGCATTTTTTCCTAACCAGGGTTTATTTTTTATCCACTGCTATATCTAGGCATTTCTCTTTACACTACTTTAACAATAATCTTTCAAAGTCCTTTTTCAAGGTTACTCCTGGCCCATTGTTTTAACGAGTCAGTTTTATAATGACAGGTTATTTATGTAGTTGACTGTATGAGTTAAGGCCACAGCTAGTTTTTCCATTTTTGACTGAAGCATAACCTGAAGCCTTTGAAAAAAAAACTTCCAATGAAATGTGTCTTTGGCAGCATACATCACTGCAAGGCAAACAAGCTGATTTGTTTGCTAGTGCCTACATCACCAGAAGATGTTAAATCTTGTTCACATTTTACACTGTAACGTAAAGGAACTGAGTGATGTAGCTGGTATAGTCAGAGTACCTAAAGGAGGTTCTCAGTTCCAGACTCCAGCTTCACAAAAAGCTGTGAAAGCAGGAGCTCTTCATGTTCATGAAAGGTGAAGGAAGGCGTGCAGGCTTGGGAGGTATTCTAAATGCCAGAACTGCTGGCTTGTCATTAATTTAATGTGTATTGTCCCTGTCAAGCTGTTGGGACAAGGTAGAAGCTACACATTTCTTAGTATAAATATATTGCTCATGTACTGGCATGTATGAATATTTGTCATGATCTATGCATGAACTACACAAAAAGTATATGAAACTATAGCAGTAAGAGTGAAAGAACATACTCAAAGGTATGAGTGTGATTACGAGCAATTCTGCTAAGGAGAAACAATTCCTCATTTTTATAGACTTTAGTCTATAGAATCAGAAAAAAATAAATAGAGTTCCTTAACTCCAGTAAGTTCCTCTCTTAAATAACAAGGTAGACCACTAGCACCCCAAGTGGATAAGATACTGGAGTAACAGCCAGTACGAAACTGGATATTAGCATTCAGAATTCTTTTAATATTCTCTTTTGCATGTTCCAAATGTTAACACTTTGCTTTATAATAAATGTGGGTTTGTGTTTAAAACTGTCCAGTATTAAAGGTAGGTGCCAGAGACCCTGATGAAAGCAGTTATCATCTTTCTCCTGAAGCAATGAATCTAAATAGAATAGTCTTTCCAATATGTGAAACATGGGGTGTATTTAGGAATTTCAGGAAATGAATGTGATTTCTTAATTTGAGAGTTATTTTGAGAGCTGCTGTGGAAGAGAGGATAGATGTCTAAAGAAGTGTCTTAAAGTTAATATTATTAAACATGTTTTTATTGACAAGAGAGGGAAGGAATGAGAGTGCATTCAGCAGCCTCATTTGGCATGTGGCTGTGCTAAGGGAAGTAGTCCATGGCCTAATTTCAACTGAAATAAATTTTTCAAAGAGCTAAGGATAAGATTTGGCACTTTCCACTCTAAGTCTGGGATTTAATTGACTTGTTATCCCTAACTTTTGTAGATATATATTTACATTAAGAAAAACAGAAGCAACAACGTGTTGGACAAAACATTTACTGCATATACTTCTTGACCTGGGAGTGAGAGTGCACATGATAAACGAGAGCCACATTGCTCATACCCTACCAAGAAGCTCTTGGGTCCAGCACAGCTGAGTGCTGTGTAAGAAGCTGAATGAAACAGTGTAATAGCAGGTCAAGCTTATTTAGGAAAGATTTCCTGATGGGGTTGGGGGGAAATAATGTGCTGTAGGTATTACAGTGAATGGAATACTTTGCAGATTCCATTGTAAAGGAAACTTGTATATTTTAAGCCAGGAAATGTATGCAGTATGGATGATTTTCATCTAATATACAGAGGAAGATGAAGCAGAAAAAATTAGTTTTCTTTTTTAACAGCTTCATGATGCAGCTATATGTTCACACATTTTTGTGAAGTGTTAATGGCAAACACAGTAGTTAATGAGGTATAGAGGCCTGATGCTGTATTATATCTCAGGCAAAAGGATGTGTGATTTATCATATTTGTTTTTCTGTGTCCTTAATTTTTCTGTGATTAATGTGTGATGCATATGCAATGCTTTCTGTATTTTAATGGAAAAAAATTATAGGGTTTTTTTTTTTTTTTCGCTCAAACTGGCAATGAAAAATCCTTAAAAAAACAAAGAGGCACTTTTAAACACAAATGTATGAACATTTTTAATGCGATCAATTTAGATCTATTATGGTAAATTCTCCTTGGATTAATTTATGGTATTATGGCTCACTGTACACCTCAGGGAATCAAGAACAAAGTTAATTGTTCCTCTGAGATGTACAATTTCCACCCCTTGCCCTTCAATCAACAGCTTGCAAAGCAGTAACTGAGAAACAAATCTGAGTGTATTGAGTTATTTCTTCTTAGAACCGTTCTTGCTAGAACACACAGAAATAGGGGCAGCTGGCTGGTGCTGGGTTCTTACACATCCCTCTGGCTACTTGCAGAGGCAGAATGTTAGACTAGAGTGATTCAGGTCTGATCCAGTATAGTAATTTCTGTGTTGCTTACCCTTAGCCTTTGTTATTCTGGGTCAGTTGATCAACACATTAGGAGCTGTAACCAAGAGTCTGTCCATGTTTTGACCAACTGGTAAGGAAAAGCTTAGCAGCATGCTGTACTGTGCCTGCTTATTCAGTGTGAAATAAAGGCACACAAGAGCCTTTGAGGGGTCGTTTCTTTTTTGTTTCTTGAGTGTGTGTTGTGCTAGTGGGAACTCAGGGTAACACATTCTAGACAATGTTACAGCAGTTCCTGCATGATTGAGTTTATTAACATGTCACAGGGTTGTATCGTTCAGGTATTGGAAATATTGTGACTGATATTGAAGATGTTTTGGGGCAGTTAGATTCTCATATCTATCTTTACATTACTATAAAATGCTTTGATATTGCCTATATGCCATTATTGCAAATGTATTTGTGATCTGTATTTTTCTGACCAACCCTGTGCTACTCACTCTTTTGTCTTGTGAAATTGCCTATAAATGATAATTATTATTAGGAGGAATTATAAAACATTTCCACTTTCTCTTTTTCTTTTCTAATTAATATGAACATTGCATCTACAGCATATCATAAAGAAACAGTCTTACTTCAAGGGAAGCCTCAGTGTTTTTGTCTTAGTTCCAATGTAGCAACTTGATGTAGTATTGGCAATAAACCCCACCAGTTCCTAGCATGATACAGTGGCAGATTCATCCTGCTTCCCATTTTCTGCTCAGTGTTAGCAATATTTTGGGAATGACTGCTGTGAATGACTCAAGGCTAATTACTGTCCTTTCTTGTTCTTGTTGATCATATGTGTGACAAACCTGAAAATGCTTTTCTTATCCTTTACAGCAGATAAAAATTAAAAAAAAAAAAAAGTCCTATGGAAGCACTGTGCCATTACCACATAAAATTCTGCATCTGGCTGTTAATATGCAATTCCCGATACCATGAACTTTCCTAGAGGTTAGAAATGAGAAAGATCTTTTAGGTCACCTTGTCTTCCCCTCAGTTGTACGTGGAGTAGATTCGCATAAGGCGCAGTCATGTCCCCTCTGCACTGAAAGGGAGCATTCTTTTCTCATGGCATGAGTGCTTCACTGATACTGGAAAGAAGAGAAAAGACCTTTTTCCTGTAAAGGGTGTGTGAGATGAAGTTGTAGCACTTTAGCATAAAAGGCTCTTTGTTAATTGCTATTGTGCTAATGGTGCTTTGAATATGAATGTTTTGTAAGCAAGAAACAGGCAATGATTCAGATGAGCACTGCCTCAAAGAAAACTTGAGCAGGGCTGGAAGTGAAAGAAAGTCTTTAGCATTTTGCAGTCTGTTTTTGAATGGGTTGCACAGATTCAAGTAGTCAAGACCATACATGAAATAAACAGGGCGCTGAAGTTGTATCATCCACTATAAATTTGTTAAAAAAAAACCCAAAAAATCAAAACAAAACAAAACAAAATAAAAAAAAAACCAAAACAAAACCAAAACAAAAAACACAAACAAACAAAACCCCCAAAACCCCCAAAAATCCAAACCAAACCAAACCAACCCAAACCAAACCAAACCAACCCAAACCAAACCAAAAACAAACAAAAAAGCCTGCATTCATATTACAGCAAATCTGCTGAAGAATTTGCTAACAAATTTGTATGTGTATGTTATATATACCTCTGTCACATATGCTCTGAGGTGCTGGTTTTCAGAAAACTGAGCTGCCTGTTTGTGCACATGGTAGAAATTGTGAGTGTCCATACTATCAGACTATGTATCGGTTTTCATTAAATTATTCTCCCATATTTTGAATATCTGGTGAATATTTCTTAGCTGATAAGCTGAGAAATCTTTGTAACTGGTGGCTAAAAATATCTACCTTTTCACTAGCTAAAATTTAGGAATTTGAAGATGACTTTAGAATACATACACAATATGCTTATAATGGCATAAGATATCTGAATAATTTTGTTTACTAATATTATTAGGAAGAAGTATAATATATTCTAATATATACATATTTCTGTTCTTGAACATAAAGGAATTAAAGAAAAGTGTAAATAGGCTCTACACTTATGGAATTATGAAAGTGTTTTGTCAGTTCCACAGGAGAAAGTGTGCACATTAGTCTACGCTTTAATACAAATTATTCTGTTATTCCAATGCAACTAAAGTGGTTAAACCAGGAATCCTGCTGATCAGAGTAAAACACTGAAGTGATGCACTAACAGCAACTTTTATTCCTGATATCATAGATGCATAAATACATACATACATGCTTAATAACATAATTAGGCATACTGGGGTAATTTAAAGGGCCATTTTGCTATGTGAAAATATAAAAAAATAAATTGTAGAGTTTCCCTGGGGGGATTTCTTTAAGATATTTTTTTGGTATGTTTAAAATGTTGAGTCTAAATGAACACTTAAATAGTTCAGTATTGTACTTAAGAGAAGCATAGAGAACTAGCAGTTGTTATTTCTTAATCTGCAAGGGGCTATTTCCAAGCTGCAGACTCAGTCAAGCAGTGCTTCATTCAGAAGAACCCTCAAGAAACCCATTGCAGGTTTTGCCTGAGTCAGGACTGTGAACTTGTACTGTTTGCATTGTTACAAATTGTAGATATTTCCAGTGAGGTTTCCCCATTGCTCTTACAAAGTAAGAGTCACCTGAGAAAGCTCTTTTTCAGACAGTTGCTGTTAAAAGAAAACAAATACATTCCTGCAGATGGAGTATTCTAACTTGCTTCCATTCCTGTTAATTTTGTGGGTTATTATCTCCTGTTTGTCCAGTGTTGATGCTTAGTTTGTTTTATTTTCCTTAAGGTTCTTTTGAATGTTAAAAAAAAAGCAAGAGCAGGAGATTTAAAATTTAAATAATTAATCTTTGGGAACACAGAGTGTTTTGTTAGAGTTGTGGCTTTATTATAGCTGACAGTAGACCACTCAATCATTTGGAGTTTAGTAAAGGAAAGACGACTGTACACCTGTGAGAGTTAAATGAGTCTTATAGGAATAATACTAAAATCTATAAAACTGAGTTTTACCTTTGCCATCGAATTGTATAAGCTGCCTTAAGAGTTTTTAGAAATGTGAGCATTCGCTGAAAGTTAGCACTGGATGTCTTTCTAAAAGTTATGTTTTATGTCAACAAGAAATTGTTGAAATTTTTATAGAAATTTCTGAATTAAATTTTATGGCCTTCAAAAACTTGTTGTTTCTGTCCCTAAAATATATGACTATCATATTTCATATAAAGGAGTACAATGCAGAAAAGTAGTTTTAACTCTCAATGTACTGACCTGATCAACTGCTTTGTGCCTGGTGGTCTGATTTTTAACAACTGGTGCAGTTGATGCAGAACCACAAATGTTTACAGCACCTAATTTTAAGAATGCATGGTTTAGAAAAGTAAGTCAGAGTATATTTTCTGTTCTGTTTATGTGTCCTTTGGCCCAACCAGCCTCCACTGTGCAGCTTTTGACAGGGGACAGGCCTCCTGCTTGCAAACAGAGTAGCTGTAGCATGCCTGCCCTGGGAGAGAGGCAGCATTTCCCCCTTTTTCACCTTGTGGACAATCTTTCTAATCTAACAGTAATAATTTTGAAAATTTAAAGTTAGGTTTTCTGATGGTGAAAAAGATAGCAATATCAAGAAGACACGTGGCTGTTCATAGATTTGCTGGACGTGTTCCGATACATCAGATATTGCCTCTTAGGTCAAGAAAGAATATTCCTTCTAATGAGTGACTATTTCTGTTATAGAGCTCCTTCTGAACTGTAGTGTTAATAATTTTTATGTAGTAGAATCTAGAGGATCTTTGAAAATCAATTTTTTGTTGTATCAGGTACATGAAGTAAAAACGTCCATGCAGTAGCTGAGTTTTAGAGATGCACTGTCTTTATAAGGTATCTGTCTCCCAATTTTACATGCATTGCAAAAATAAATTAAAAATAGGAATCTGATGTCAATAGAAGGCCCTCATTTGTATTTTTTTTTTAATTCTTAAAAAATACTGAGAGAAGCTCTACAGAGAAAGCTTAAGTCATGAGACAAACAATAGAGCAAATTAAGTACAAAATTAGGAAAATGGTCTAAGATCACAAAATTTTGGGGGAAGGAAGAGTAATATTTTTGTATAGATGAAAAGTCACCTTAAAAAAAAATTCACATGACCTTACCTGTCAGTCAAAAATCATTTTCTGCACAGCCATAATATCAAAGTGCTGTCTGAGAAGATGTGTGACTGACTGTGCAGTTGAGATATAACACATCCACCTGTAACAGGGTTTCCCCGTGGACAGTGTACCAATACAATGCATGTTATATAAACTAACATCTTTGCTGTATTTTAACACTTTTGTTCCTCTGTTGGTCAAACACTGGCTAGTGAAAGCAGCCATCATAAGGAAAGGCCAGTTTCCAAGCTATCTAATGCTCAACATCACAGTTCCCTATGGCAAGTTTCCTGAGTCACTGACACAAGTTTCAAAAGAATCATAAGTGCATATATTAATTGTATTCTCGCTATGAAAAGTGATACCACAAAAATGGTTCCCTTTTTCTTTGTTTCCACCTGTTTCACTAGTTTTATTGGGTTTTTTTTCTTAATCTTCATTCTTGAACCATTGATTTGTGTAAAAATCCCCAGTATAATTGTAGCTTGTTTTCAATATTTGATGAAAGTAAAAAGTCACAGGCTTACCTCAAAAAGCATATAATTTACTGTAACATAGCATCTACTCATGTGGAATAAGGGGAAAGTACTTTGGGTAGGAGATAAGTACAGCTTCATTGCTGAATTCCCTTCTAATACTTGTAATTGTTCTCACAGAGGCAGCTTAGTCTGTTTCTGTGCTACTCATCAAGCTCATATCAGCTCAATTTGCTTCCATGTTCTGTTCATACATACATGAAAAAAGGAGGGCAGAGTTTCCCATTGCTCTGGTCGTTGACAAAGGAAGCCCATTGTACTTGAGAACAGCTGAATTATTATCTTTTTCAGTGCACAGTAAAATGTCACCACTATATCACAGCAGCAATACACATGCTGACACCAGACTTGGAAAGTACTAAAAGCAGTGAGGGCCACAGCAGAACCACTCAGCTAAATGCCTGTCCTTTGAATACACATGAAGAACATTAACTAAAATACCCCAAAATAGCTGTCAAAAGATTAAAGACTAACGGATTTCTGTCCTCAGGCACATGGAACCTCACATTCTGATTCTCATTGCTTTGCCCATGCAAAAGCAATTGTCAAATGCAGAGTGCTTCTTGTTCTCTTTTTCTCTTTTTCTTTCTTTTTATATTTTCCTTACTAAACATGTGCAGAGTTCATTAAAGGTACCCAGTAAGACTGGGTACACGAACTCTACAGCTAGAGTCCCAAGAAGGAGTTTGATCCTCAGCTAGAATTTCTGTGTGTGTTCTGTGAGCACAGAATCAGATACTGTGCAGTCAAATGTGAGGCTGCAGACAGGGTGAAGTGTCCAGTTATTCTTTGTTACCCATATACATGAGTATTTAAGCTCTGAGGTTCAGTCTGTGTTTAAATGCTTTTTGTGAGGTTGATTTATAACCTTCCTGCCACCCATCCTTCATTCCAGCCTCATAATCTTTTATTCCCAGCTTCTTTCCATGGCACTGAAAACTCTGACCATGTAACCTACAGCAAGTTTAATTATTACTGTGGCGTCCTCCTTAAAATTCTTGCTTCACTGTGTATTCAGTGGTTACTTTTGAATGTTCACATGTTTCATAGCTAGGAGAGTTCTCAGGGTCCTTCTCCTTCTTCCACAGCTGCCCAGCCTTCTCTGCATAACGTAGGGATGGCAGTGAGTATCTGGTCAGTTCTCATTTGACTTTTAACCATAGCGAATCTGGTCTTCCACTGCAGTTCTCTGCGCATATCATCAAGAGGACTGAAACTGGTGTACTTAAGAGAAGAAAACCCAATATGTTCTGGTCTTTTGCCTTCACTTACCGAGATTGTCATATTGACTCCACTGAACAAGTTGCTCAAGTTTTTGACCTTGCCCGTTAGCTTCAGTAGCTACTACATATAGCTGGGATTTGTCCTCTTTTTCCTTCCTTTCCTGCCTTTTTTTTCCCCCTAGTATTTGTTTTCCCACTACTTCCCATTTTAACCCTTCTTGTCTATTCTTTGCAGCTATCTTCAAATTCTCTTCTTTGGGTCTGAAATTGCTGTCCCTCTCCAGTGAAATTTGCTGTTCTCAATGTGCTGGCAGCAAAGTGAAATGTGATGAAAACCTGATCTCTGAAGGGTTCTTTGCTGTCATATCACTGATCAGATTTTTTGTAATTTTTACTTTGCTTACAGCACACTAATTGAATACAGCAGAGCAGAACAGCAGGGGACAGAAACAGAAAACACTGAGTCCTGACATAGGCTTTCTCCAGGGACAAGTCTTACAGTAGCATCTCTTATTAGACAGCAAATGATAACTACCCACAGTGGGTAGTTTGGTACAGTGAAGGAGTAAGATCATTCATAGATTGAAATTCATTGAATATGTACTTCCATGGATATTCAGACAAGTGCTGAAATCCTGGGCAAAGTTGTCGGCCAGGTTGCCTATTCAAAACACTGACATTTTAATGTTTAATTAGAAAATGCTAGTTTTGAAGAGACTAGAATCACAGGTATTGTCCCTAAATAAAATCCAAAGTGTAAATTTTATCAGTATTCATTATTTATTATGACTGTCAGGATGCTTGTTGTGACCCTGTGAAATTTAGTAAATGATAATAAATGATTTTTTTTTTTCTGTTTCTGTCCAACTGTTTTGTAGGCAGCTGGAAAATACGTGTTATATTTGCTGCATTACTTTTCCAAGTAAGCAATTTTGCCAGTGGGAGTACTATTTGCCAGTGAGAGGCTGAGGAGTTGGGAACAAATGCAGAGATATAATGCAATCTCAAATGAGAGCAATTAGAAGAATACTGGCCCTTGAAAAGTAAAATGGAAACAGACATGAGTTGACGGTGAAGCTGATTTGTAGGACACTTTCCATGTTAGGATAATGCTTCTGTCATACAAATATTTGAACATCTGGATGTAGACTAGTGTAAGGTACCTATTGTAATATCAGAGTCACATGGTATTAAAGCTTTCCAAGAACAGAAAAGAGAGAGGCCAGAAAAATACATTCTAGTTTCTACACTACAAAAAGTTGGTAGCATGCTCCTTTGCATTTAGTCTCATATGCTGTTCATTGTTTTTTTTATTTATTGTTTAGGGTATCATAATAAGGAAATTCTTTTATTTGGAGACACAAACAGGACAAAAGATAAGAGCTGTTGAATTTCATGAGAGTGCTCCTAGAATCTGGATTATACTTCAGTTTTTGTTGATGTAATTATTTTTAAGCTGTCAATATATATTTACTTCACAGTTTTATGAAGATACAGCAAAACATTAAGTATGTCATAAAATTGAACAAATACATGGATGCCTTTCTAAATGCAGTATTTTAAGTTTAATTTTACTTTTTCAAAGTATTTTCAAGTAGTTTTGCATCAGTGGTTTACTAAGCTTCCTGCATTCACTAAGTCTAATCCAACAACTTCTTATGCCACATAATTCAGCTAAATTCCCAGGGATCACTCATGTAAGTGGCAGTGATGTCTCTTAGGGAGTCTTTGTTTGGGATAATATGGATGACTACATAATTTGGAGATTGTCTCCTAGGTATTATCCTGCTCCTCCTACATACATGTTGCACAAGGTGCAATCTGCATCATTTCTGATAAAGGCAGATTGTCATTCTTTTTCAGGGTACAGGTGAACATTGATGGTATTTTCTCAACCCAGGGGTTGCAATAAGATTTATCCCTCAGTGGAACTATGATTGGATGAGCTGCAGGAAAAGCCTCTGCCCTGTCATTCAATCTTTTACTCATGATCTAGTTACCTGGTCTCAATTTGTAGCTTCTCTGTAGCCCATAGGAGATCACTTTTTCCCATATATTTCTCAACCTCAACTCAAGCATCCCTCCCAATCTTGACAGCAAGAGCTAAATGATAAAATAGGTGTCTAGACATTGTTATATTGCTGTTCTTAGAACTAAATAGTCTTTGGTCTAGATGCCCTATAAATAATTGAAACAATCTAACTCTTTGTGAATTAGCAGTGCTTCAATTCTTTTTAGGGAAGCAGATTGACTGCTGTAAAAGGTATCCGAGCTTTGTGATGTTTCCTTGTTGTAAGATAGATTGACATTTGGGGCTTTTACACTATTACAGTCAAATTGCTGCTCTAAAGACAGTTCATGATTGCAGTGTCTTAGAGTGGTGTGATTCAGTTTGTCTTTCTGATGGCCTCTTTCCTGCCGCTGTAATTTAACTGATATATGTTTTTGAAAGCATATTACTTTGCATATTTTTATTGTTGTTTAATATTCTTATGTATACATATTAAAGTACACTCTCTCTCCGAAGGAAGAAGGGACACAGAAAGGTCTCCAGTCTAGTGATCACTAAGAGTTCAGAGGTTTTGTTTCCAGCTGTGCAACAAATTCTTGTGTGACCTTGGTCAAGATGATTAACCTCAGTGCACAATGGGGACAATGAACAGCATTTACCAGTCATAGGTAAAACTAGCTAAATATAGGAAGTTCTGCAAGATATTTGGGGATCTTTGATAGGTAGACAGTGTATATGTACTGAATCAGGCAGAGGAGGGAAATGGTCAGAGCAAAAAGCTAGAGTTGAAAAAAACAGAAAAAGGAAAAAGGAAAAATATCAGATAAAATTTAAAAAAGGCTAGGAGATGAGTGGGATGATGAAGCCAGTTGGGATCCTTTGAAGGTGGACAATTATAAAAGATGTGGTCCTATTCAGTGTTAATAGGGCAAGTGAAATACACTAAGATGAATGTGTTTTTCTATGTTCTTCTAAAGTGGTGAAGCCAAAGGCATTTCGGAACACTGGGAATCCACTATGCTGATCAGCTTTCTTTAAAGTTCAAGGAAAACTGCAGTGAAATAATCTATGAAATCAAAGAGGAAATATTTTCTCCAATGTGTATGTTACAGCTTGCATTAAATGCTAAAAATTACCATTGAAATAAAAAATAATGTGAAGAAGAATATCATTCTTTAAAAAGTATAGTTGAGCTAAGTTCTCATTTAAGAAGTGTGTTTCAAAATGTTGTGTTCTGCTTGGGAGAAATTTTCCCTAGTTCCTACTTCAATGTATCTTCTCTGCTACAGCTTTTTTTTTTTTTTTTTTTTT
>VZSE01001598.1:764699-951758 GCA_013398275.1 Promerops cafer | reverse complement strand
GTTTTTGCATTTACTGCTGCTGAACAAGACTTATGTCAGTTTTTTGCTATCACAATCAGTTGATGATTTTCAGTTAAAAGATAGACTAGAGATGCAGAGATTGATAATTCCCTGACTGCAGGGTGAATTTGGGAAAAGAATATCTAGAAAATAAACCTGATTTTCCACATGAAATATATTTATAATATTAATATAATATTAAACCAGCTTATTGACAAAGCTTATGTAATTGCAGTATTTAGCAGAAAACAATCTGTGGTGTTCTGAAACACTACTCAGTTGAACAGTCTTAAATTAGACTATACTGACCATGAATGGAGACGTTTTCTACTAATAACTGGAGATTGATTGTAAGTTTCTCTGTCTTACAAAACAGTTAAGATCACATTGGTGGCTAGTTTGTCATTATGTTGATACAACATCTGCTTGCATCCAATGCCTCGAAACTGTTTGCATGAAAACCCCTTGGATAGAGTCCATTTGTTCTCCAGTTCAAATGGCACTACCCAGGAAAGCAATTCTACCACTGCTGAGCAACGTCAGTTCCTATTAACTCCAGTTTAAGTGAAGGGGCACAGCCCTTCTTAGGAGATGCAAGGTAGTGTCAGCACGGATTCTAAAGCTGAAATTCAGTCCTTTGCAGAAGCTCTGCACAAAGCCTGTGTATCATTTAATTCTTTATAATGGAGCTCGGAGTGGGTTTGAAGAAGCTGATAGGCTTTTTGCTGTCTTGTCTGCAGAGGGCTGAGTTACACCCCTGGTGAATATACACAGTAAAAAGGCAACTACACTGCCTCAGGAAATACACTGTATTCCTTTGCTCTGATTAGGGTAACTCAGTTTCAATTACTGATGAATATTCTTTGATATTATGCTGATAAAAATTGTTGTACATTTTTCTCCCTTCCTATATTACACATTGAGCTTCACTCTCATACTGTGATATAATGTGCAAAAGGAAAAGGGAAAATGCAAAAATAGTAGTCTGCTGGACAAGAATAGGGCCTCCCTCGTGGCACTGTGTGTGAGGGCCTGTGTGTTGGTGAGGCTCCTGAAGCAAAGCAATGAGGGGGTGGAGAAGCAGAGTTAAAGGGATGTGAAAACCAGTAATGGGGAAGAGATCCTGGCGGGAAGCAGGATTGAAAGAGGACGTGGGGACTGAGGAGGCACAGTTTTGACACTGATTAGCTTTAAACCATGTGAGCTGGCTAGCTTTTCCCTACAAAAGAAGTTCTGATTCTCAAGGCCTGAATGTGTGACCTGATCTATACACAGCACAGAAATGTTTTGGACTTTATGTTTTGTAAAATACCCTTGATGTGTTTTAAATTTGTGCGGATATAGCCAATACCCAGAGCAAGGACCCCATGGATTTGTGATAACACCAATAGCAACCAACAAACATTGAGGGTAATTCAGAGATACTTTTTTAAAAATAAGATTACTTCAAGTCATGTTTCCAGGAAAACCTCCTAGCTGAGATAGTAAAGGCAATCTAGTGGATATTTCTGAGTTTAGCTTACTACTCAGTCTTTCAGTGATCCTTCATATTGTTGAAACATTTACAGAAATAGCCATTTTGATATGTGAATTAAGAAAGATGTGCATGCAAGCAGGTCAGATTTGGTCTTAACATTTTACTGAGCTTTTTCTGTTAAGCCTGTAACTGGTTGCATGCCTTCACTTAAAGAATGAGTCTATTATCTGTTACAGAGAAGGGGTTAGTCTCAAAAACTGATATGATCCAATTATCAGTAGAGCAGTACCTCTGGTGCCCAAGTAGAATCCACATTTCTGTTTATTATGTGCTAAAAAACCTATCAGAGTTGCTTAAAAAAAATGTAGTTATGAATCATTTCACCATTGATTTATATATTGCCTAATGAACAGTGCAAATTCCTATGTAGACATTTAGGCGCTAAAGAGGTTTTGTAATTAAATTATTAATATGAATTTCAAATTAAGCTTCCACTGAAAGAAATCAGGTTTTGTTACATTGCTAGAACTTACCAACAATTATACCAGAGCTAGGGACACAAGTTGTTTTGTGTCAAAATATTGGAAAGGTGTAGCAGTGCACCTCATCTATAGCAGGGGTTTCCACATTGAGAACAGTTTGGGGCTTTGCTCTTTGTCCTACTAATAAGGTAAAAAGCCAGAAGGTTCTTTCCCTATTTGGCTGTGTGCCAGCATGAAGACACCTCTTAGGACCCCCGAACCTACCTGTTGCTACCATATTTGGCAGAGTGCCAAGGATCCCTCCTTGGTCGTTCCTACAAAAGAGGACTGAACAAAAGTGCCTTGTGGCGTTTGTGGGGTGTTCTAGCAGGAGCACTGACCCTGTTCTCCTGGCACGGCTTTTCTCTGTAAAAGTTTGTTGTTTTTGTCTTTATTAAACATTTTTCTGTTTCAAACACTCCCACTGATGCCGTCCTGCTAATTTTTATGCCATTTGGGATTGCTGGACAAACCCAGAAGTGATGGACATGCTGTGAGTTTAATCGACCTGGCTCTCAGAGCCCTCATCAGAAAGGGTTTTATTAAAAGACTTTAAATTGCACTTCTATTTCTTGCCATGATCCAGTGGCATTGGGAATTGTATTCCTAAGTAGTTCCAGACAGAAGAAGTCAGGCTGAATCACACGTTCAGGTGAGCATAAAGCTGCAGCTGCCACTGGGATAAATGCCTGCTTTTAGTCTCCTTGGACCCCAGATTAATTTGGCACAGCATAAGCTTCTTATACTCTTATTTCACTAAGTATTTCTCCTCTAGTTCTCATTTTGCTGGGCTTATGATTATTGAAGGTGTGTTTTGTGTACTGGTGTCACACATCAACATAGAGGAAGGCATGATCTGTGTCCCTCTATGTGGAACAAGTTCTGGCCTTGAATTCTAGGACACTTATGTATAAATTGAATGAAGCTTTCCTATAGTCCAGCCAAGAATTGGTGAGATGATCCCTGGAGGAACTGAGGACCGTTTTCTGCAGGCTTCAAGCCTTACAGTTTGAGCAAAACTTAATTTGGGAGACCTTACTTTGTTTAGAATGAGTACATGCCACCATGCAAGTGTCTCTCTGTATATGTATTTTATAAAAAGTATCCTAAACACTCCACTCTACAATATTGTCTTCAATGAAGAGTGAAAGAATAACGGATATTAGTAATATTGTTTGCTATTCTATGAGAAGGAACCCAGATACAACAAAGGTGAACTCAAAAGTAGTATTATAGTCCAGAAAGAGGTCTACAGGTATTGAAGTCCCTTCTCTCCCTACCTTGAGGAAAAGTTTCTCCTTACAACTCTTTTGCTTTTACTTTATTGCAGTCAGGGCTTTGTTGTTCCAAGACTACATGCTGTGCATGACCTTGCAGAAATTTTGGAGAACTGGCTTGCCAGAGACACAAGCATTAGGAGTAGACACGAAACATGTATCCCACCAGCTTTCTGTTAGAAACCTTCCTAACTAGACTTCTTTTCCCTTGTAGTAATAGGCTGTTTGTTCCTGTCTTTTCCCTCAGCTTATTGTCTCCTTCTCCATGATTTTTCAACCTTTGCTTCATTCAACACCTGTCCTTCTTATGTTCCTAGTTTCTGCCCTTGACTATACCCCTACCATTGCAAATACCACAGAGTTTCACAATAGCTGTCATTAAACTGACCCCTCTAACTGTTTATTATAGCTTTTCTCTTTCCCCTGCATGTCTCATGTCTATTTACAGTCTAAGCACTTCAGGATAAGGACTGTCTGCTCAGGTTTGTAGAGACTCTAACACAATGGATCCCTGTTGTGGGACACCAAAATAGCTAGAATAGTAAGTCTTCAATTGTTAGGCCCCCCAACAATGTTTCCTTGATTGGAAGGAGCATGAAATTAGAAAAAATGACTAGTTTCTATGTTATTTTGATTTATAATAAAGCTGTTCTTTGGTTTTTTGTTGGTTTTTAAGTTTGAAATTAAATTTGTTGGCATAGTAGGTGTTGTAAATAATTTTGTAAATTGCCTAGGGCTGTCTACATCATAAACTATTGCTGAATTATCAGATAATGAAAATAGACAACTCAAATGAGATAGTGTTTAGACATAAGCGAAATGTGAATTCTCCTGCCAATTGTTTTTGGTTTTGTTTTTTCTTCTTCCTTTTCTGTTTCATAGCACGAATTATCAAAACAAAACAGTGGTGTGAAATGCTTCCATGTTTAGAAGGAGAAGGCTGTGATTTGCTAATCAATAAATCAGGCTGGACCTGTACACAACCAGGAGGACGGATAAAGACAACCACGGTAGGTGACTTCTCTGTTCTATACTTCTTCAATTTCTTATTCACTTTCGTTTGTTGAAAAACAACAAGTGAGATTTTTAATTGTTTTTCAACACTTTTATGTAAAGTTTATTGCCTCATAATTAATCTGGGTGCCCAAGTGTGCATGCTGAAATACACAGCAATATTATCACAAAGTACAACACTGGAAAAGGTAACAAAGGAAAATGTATAATTCCCATGGTTACTAAGAGTAGATATATCAAGGTTTTTCTCATAAGACACCAGTGGCTTAACTAACATTTGTATCCAGCCTGAAGACAGTATCTTATTGTCACACAAACTTACTTATGCTGTGGTACTGTAGGCTGTAAAACTCAATGTGTGGTCTAGCAGGGTGAAAAGATAGCTTTCACTGGGAGTTCTGAAGAAAATATTTTTGCAATTCCAACTATACTGGAAAAACAAGTTGCACAGACATATCTTTCGTTTTCAGTGAGATCTACAGAAAATATAGCAAAAGATCCCTTTTCCCAGCTTCCTTTGGCCCTGGTTTGTTGATAACAAACAATCAGTTCTCTGATTAGGTGTCTTGGGGCATATGCTTGTGGTGAAGCTGAAAGTATATAAGACAGTAATAGTTTCTAGGGCCTCTAATGGATCAAACAGATTTCTAGAAAATGTCCTCAAATGCCAGCAATTCTTTGACTTAAAAAATGAAAAAATCTGAAGAGATATAATAGAGCAATTTTCTGATAGCTTGCTAGGCCTCTTGAAATTATTTCCCCTCCTTATAATCTTTTTTTAGATTTATAGGGAGCTTGAGTGTAATTTAAATAAGTGCAATTTCAAGAATATTTAGTCTTAAAAGTACTTATCAGTGAGGACTAAATTAATGCCCATCATCCCCTGCACAATTTCTCTGTCTAAGCAGGAGACAGACAGCAGTATAAAAAGTTTATTGTTTTAGAATGCCTGTATTTAGGAAATTAACATGATATTCACTTTTTTTAAAAAAGGAGATTTGATAATGCTTTATAAGATACCTACAAAACAAATTTTATTAATTGTTATCACTGTTTTTATGCTTCTATATTTACCAGATATAATATTCCTTATGGACAGGGCTATAAAACTTAAGTTGTCTCTGAGGTCTTACTTAAATGTAGTTTGCCTCTAGATCTTTTGCATTCAAGTTATGTAAATTTTTTGCATTCAAGTTATGTAAGAGTGACATAAAAAAAAAAACAACAAGGGAATGAAAAAGTTTTTTAAACATTAATGCCAACATTCAAGGGCAAGGAGATCTAATATCATAACTTTGGCATGCTTGAAATATAGTCTTAAATCTTGTTAATTCAGGGGTGTTTTCTGTATCTGAGGTAAAGGGAAAACCCATGTACTGTGACACATTGCCAGCTGTCAGTTTAGCTCTTTAACTGATGCTTAATGCTAATGGCATGACTGAGTAATGCAAAGTAAGCAGAGGATGTATCCTTCAGTTTCTGTCTTTAATGAAGTGATTCAGATATGCTTTTAGATTAAACACCAGAAGCCTGATTTTGAACTCTTACTTGTCTCTATAGCTCTTTAATGCTATTGACATGAATGGAATGACTCATGAATTTGATTAATGTAAATGAAATCATAATCATGCCCCATCAGTAAAATTAAGACCACAGCAAGTGTAATATTGTAAAACAGACTCTCCCCACACAGATACATCATTGTCATTGGTAAGGAAAGATTTTGCCAGAGAGGCAACTGTAGAACAGCTCTGAGCATAAGCCCTCATCTAACATCAAGCAATCTTCAACAGTTGGTATCACACATGCAGACACACAACAAACACACAGTACTTTCCAGTCAAGCCAGACTAGCAACTCAGAATGCTTACAGAAGCTCTGAATGCAGAAGGGGGAGAGGGAAAAAAGACAAGAAGAAAAACAAATACAAAACCCCGCAATAAACTCTAGCCTTTAATACAGTATTAGTAACATAATAAGAATGAAAAAAAAAAAAGTACTTTAGCTACTTGGTTGAAGAGTAAGTTTTGGACCATGGTGGTAGATTTGGAAACTGTGTCATAAGATGACTCCATGAAACGTATGACTGTGATTAAAAGAAAAAAAAAAGTTCTAACAGAATCACTAAGAGGCATTATTTATGTAGCAATACTCTCAGATCAACAGCTGCTAATGCAGTAACTGCCGTTTCTGCTCCTTATCAACACACGAGTTGCCATGGACTATCATGCCATCTTAGTATTTAAGTGTACTAGGGAGGACTTCTGTTTGGGAAAGGCCAGAAAAATGACCACCAGGTAGTATGGGAAAAAAATGTCCAGGCGTACTGAATTAGTTACTGTACCCTGTTCTTAAGTAGGAATAATTTTTGACCACACCTCCAGCAACAGCTAGATTAAGTCCTTCATTTTTTAACTGTCAATTTTGTTAAAACACATTCATTAATCTAATATCAGCAGCCCTTTCCTGCTGATATAGCTTGCATCTTGAAGATATTTTTGGCAGTAGGTCTTGAGTTATCATACTGATAGTAGATTGTATAGCAGGGATATCGCTGTTTGATAAATGCTGACAATAATTTGTCACCCATAATAAAGTCAGAACAGTGTTGAACTCTGATGGACTGAGACCAGCTGTTGTGATAATACCAGCTTTTCACATTGATTCCAGGAGGTTTTGTAGAAATGTAACTTTTTAAGTACTGGGTTTAGAAGCAGCATGTGGAAAGTTAGGACTTGTAGAGATCTTATAGATTACATGAGCTCCCTTTTAAGTGAGAATATACTTTAGGACTCATAGTTAAATATGGTTCTTAAAAGGAAAGGAAGAAGTAGGATTTGTTTTCTGTAGATGAGTTAAGCATTTAGTATTTTTTTCTATGAAAATTCCAAGCAAACAACTGAACATATCCATTGCTGCAAACAGAAGTGCAATTTCTGTAAAATGTTTGGAAAGGGCTGCTACTTTTTACTTTATTTTTTGTGTCAAAATTGTTTGCACATTCTATGCAGAGCTGGATTTTTCAACTGGCTGGCACATTTTGTGATCACCTCTGGAAATAATGCAACCAAATCAGAATTCTCTCCTCACATGAGTAGCAGTGTTTTATATCCATTTTGTGCTCACTTTGCACAGCTATAAATGACTACACAAGGTTCAAGGCAAAGGAAAATCAGACTCAAAGTATACTCTAAATGGATCTGGATGTCACTTCTGCCCTGTTGTTCTTTCTACAAGGTGTGAATGAATCAAAGATTTTTCATCTGCTAAGAGGCTTTTAGAATTGAGGACCAACTGGGCTAACTGCCAATCTATGTATTAAGATGCTGACTGTCAATACAAGGAAACAATATGGCAACTTGTAAAAGAAGATAGCAAGAGAATACAACACAATTGTTAGCAATTTTAACATACTAAGTACTTTCATATAACAAATGTCCTTACTGTCACTTTAAAATCTCCTGCCTTTAAAAATTTCTTCTCCTTTTGCTATCCTCATTACTTTTTCATTTATTAAAAATTAAGCTCTGTGATTTTAACAAATATTTTGTAGTTTAAATAGTGCCAAAAGATATGCCTCTTTTTTTAAATAAGTTGCTGAAGGGCCTTTCCATTTTATATTTCAAGTGTAAAACTTGCTCATGTATAGATGAGAAGCTGCACAATGTATTGTTTTTACAGGGGAGATTAATTTTTAGCACCCAAGTGTAGATATGTTGTCAATGATCCATCACTACCTAATTGTTACTTAATTAATTCCTTCTTCTACATAATGCGATTTCAATGCACGGAGCTTAACGGAACATTCATGCGCCAGTTCCTCGGTAGCTAACCTTTTAAACCTTTGTGATTTTACTGCTAAATTAGCTGAAGTGGGAAATTAAGGAATGTGGAGAAGCTAAGAGAGAGCTCACAGTGGATAAAAGGTGTAATTACTCTGACATGGAGCTCAGTGCTTAGCTAGTAAAATTTACTAAGGATCTAGCTCCACCAAGGGACCTGACTTTCTTAATAGAGTTTACTTACGCACAGAGCAACTTATCATTCCTCACCATTAATATAAATTACATGCTGGCTGGGTTGGAAAGGCAGTTTGTTCCTTACCCTGAAAAATACAATACGTATTTGTATTGGCTGTAATTTAAATCATAATTTTTTTCAGCAGAGCTTTGTCATACATGTATGTATGATTAAGGTAACTCAGATAAAATATAGTGGTTTGATTTTCAGCACTGACTTATGAGCAATGTGTTTTCATTCATACCGTTACATTCAGGTAAAAATAAATATATATATATATATATGTATACGCATATAAATATACATATATATATATATGTTACATATTTGTAACATACTTGAGAATTTACTTTTTTTTAGACTGAAGATCAGCTGGAAATATCCTGAGGCCATGGTCTAGTGGTCTGAGCTTGGGAACTGGGAGCCAGAAACTCCTGAGCTCTAATCCTGGCTCTGACAGTGACTCCCTCTGTGGCCTTGGGTAAGTCACTGAACCTCTCTGCCTCAGTTTCCCCAGCAGTAAAAGTAAGATTAACAATTCTTAGCTCCATAGGTCAGTGAATTTGGGAACCCTGAATAAACATTTTAATAGGTTTAGCAATTCAGATTAATTTAGAAATAAAAATACCATTATGTATAAATGTATTATTGGTAATATTCCTGTTGTTGTTAGGTATTCACGCGACACTGGTATTCCGGTATTTAGCCTCACCTACATTCCAGCTCTGAGTCTTTTTAAATGTGCATTTCACATCTCTACAGCTCAGCTGATTTTATTTGGTTAAGCTGGTTTTGGAAGTATTTTGACATCCTGCCAGTTCTAGTTTTGTGTCATTCCAGGATACAATACCTACCAAAACAAGCTTTCAGGCAGCACCAGATTAGAGCAGTGAAATGTTGCATGCATGCCATGCCAAATTAATTTTCACCCTTCCCCTTTGTCAGAAGTGGTCAACTTATGAAACAGATACAATAATAACAATTCTTTACACGCCATAGCCGTGTGCTTCAGTGTCTACTCTATAGATCTGTCAGCAATTCATCTACTAAGTCCCTTCACTGTCTGAATTGTAACAGGAGCACTACATATGGACCAAGATTACACAGGACACTTCTCAGCAGACTGGTATATCCCCTCACTCCAATCCAATATTAGCTTTTAGAAAAAAGAAGGAAGTTAGGATCCTGAATTTTTCATTGTTTATAGTAGTCAACTGTTGGAGAATCAGGATCCTTGGCTGTATATAACCTATGGGACTATCTTTCCTTCAAAGTCCATGACCTTACGCAATTTGAGTCCCTATGTCTTCTCTGTCTTTTCTTTTTCTGTGTGTCTCTCTTCATGATGGCACGCCTGCCACTGTCTTGTGAGAGATCTTAACAGCAGCAGAAAGGGCTTTCACAAATACATTTTTGTGGTGAACTAGAACATTAACTCTTTTGGGTCATGTTCAGATATACTCATTCTTAAATTCTAGTTATTTGTCTAGAAATCTGGTTTAAGAAAACCTCAGTATTTATTGCCACTAAGAATCATTTGCATTCTTAAGTCCTTCTGACAGCCAGTTTTGTGAGCTCTCAGACTATTGCTTCACCAAGCATTACGCATCACAAGGTCCTTTAAAAGTAAATCAGGTCTCAGTAGTGTGCTTCTAAAATTGATGTCTGATTAAGACTTTCCGAGACCACACCACATAACTGGAAGTGAGCCTGAGATAACTTTCATATGTTAAAACATTGATGTTTTCTACTTTTCATATATACACACCAAACTGAGAAAGGGTAGAACATGAACACTTTCTGCAGAATATCTTTGGCAGATCTTGTTGAGATCAAAAAGTCATGATATCTGCATCTGTGACTGTACATATGAACAGGCAAAACTAGGTTACTTTTAATTAACATCTTGTTCTAATGTAGCAGCATATCTATAGAATCAGTCCTAGTCATTGTATGGCACTTTAACTGAGCCTTTTAATAGTTTTGTATTAATTTGATGTTCTTCTCAGTAGTACTAACATAATTTATGAGAGAATATACCAGTTCTTTACAAGTTATAGCCATGTGCTTCCATGGCCACTCTATAGATGTGTGCTACAAGGCCTGGATTCAATCTATTTATTTCCATGGCTTACAAGATATTTTAATGCTTTGAGCAGTTTCCATTACGCTCATTATTTAGAAAAGATATCCTAATCTACAAATGTGTCATCACTGACAGTGTTGGAACTAGATTCTTTTCTGTTAATTTCCAAGCAAAGTGGTATGGGAGTTGGATATCGTAATTCTCAGAAAAGTTAAATATCATGTTTCTAATTCTTGTGTAAGAGAAGAATAGTCCCTTTAGACAATTTACAAGCAGAGTGGTAGGATGGCCTTTGTGGCCCCATGTCTTAAGGACTACATGCACAAAGAAATCTAAATAGAAATAAAACACTTATGAAGCTGAAACATCTTGTGAAGGAGAACTTGTGTTCCTTCAAAATACACAGGTTCTCTTGCATATTAGTAATGCTTCAACTAGTACAGTCTTTTTAAAGCTGTGCACTTCTTTTTCATACCAATGTGTTGAAACCTGCACATTCTATTTTCCATTATCCTTATCAAAATACACTTCTTCATGTCAAATAACTGATCTTGAAGTCCTAAGCCAAAATGCTAGCAAAGATTTTGTGATTTTTGTAGACTTTAGGTTGAAAGGAGCTGTCAGATACTTAAAGAACCACCTTAAAGAGATTAGCTGCCTTCCTCTTTCGTGAATGCTGAATACTCATTCTATTGATATCCAGTGATCCACACTGCCTGAAAAGAGACCAAAATTTATGCCAAAAATCACTTGTAGTAAAATGGCATGCTAAGTGAAATCATAGTTTGTTCAGATCTCAAATAAATCCTTGTAAGAAATTAGGTCAACTTAAGTTTTGTTCTTCACTTTTATAACATATCTTTTCAAAATATAATGAATTATAATATACTAATTTCTTTTGTCTTTTTAAAGTTACAGAAAATATGAATGCCCACTTCTGCATGGGCTATTTCAAAGATATTGCAATTACTGTGCAAATAAATAAACAGAATTTTTAGACAGATAAGACTTCTAGAGGTATATTTTCTTTCAGAATTCCTATTACTTAACTCATATTCTTATTGGGTGTCCTAGCACTCAGTCCAATTTTACTGTGCTAACTTAGAGACAGGCCAGCTTTAGATTCAGTGAAGTAAATCTAGTTTCTGATTAATGCTTACGAACTATGGCTTTTCTTTGTTATATAGAATAATCTATATTTAAAAGCAGTTATTGCACTGTAAAATGAGCTACATTTTGATCTGTTTGAGGTCTGAACTGTCAGTTTCAGTAAGTAAACAAAAGCTGTTTCTACCCAAGGCAATAATAATAATTTTCAATTATCTATTTCATGGGTTTGTGGAATAAATTATATTTTCAGTAAAAACACCAAGCAAAACCTTTGGTTTTTTTCCTATACTTTGAAACCAGAAGTCTGAAATGTAAATAAAACCACATCTGCAACCTGGCAAGTTCATTGACTACTAGATCATAGTGTGAACCCACACAAAAATTGTGGATGTCTAAGAATGTTCAAGTGTTCAAAGACTTTAAAAGCTGCATTCTAAGGAATGTCTAAATTGTTAAATTGATCCTGATAAACAGAAAATACTTGCATTTGAATTATTTCTAAATTGCATAATTTTCCAGGACACCAGTAAAAATTATGTTTTTATATGGGACTAGGATTCTCTTTCATCTTCCCAAAACCAAAAAAAAAATAAATTTAAAAATGCACGGCTCAAGGCATAGAAAATTCACACCTATATTGGATGGTTCAGGTATCTGCCTGGAAAATTTGCAGGCCTATCAAAGAGTGTATGTGAAGATCCTGATACTAGATTTTTTTATTATTGTTTAACACCCTGGTCACCATTTGCATTTAAATAAGCCTTTCCAAATACTGAAATAGCATGGTAACTGGTCTAAGAAATAAGCATGTTAAGAATTAGTACCAAGATGGACTAAAAGCAACAGATAAACCAAATTCCTATTAGTAATGGTAATATTCGGGCTTTTTGTGTCTTAACAATTCTTAGCAAAACAGATAGAAATTCTAAACGTGATTTAGTTTCCTCAACTTATGATTTTAGTGCTTTCAGGTACTTAAGGGTATTGATGGCATCTTGCACAGTGAGCATCTGTAACACAGAACCGATAGACCAGGGGCCCTGTGGGGTATCAGCTGGAAGTCAGGCAGAAGGTGCTGGTTCACTTATTGTCTGTGTTAAGCAACTAAATCTCATTCCTCATCTGTTAAATCAGACAATTTGAGACAGTGCTGTCTGCTCCTACCATATATGCTTCATGATAGATTGATATTGTCTGAAGGTTCTGATTTCTTTAATGAATATGGGAAAATCAATTTTCATTTAATAAGTGACTGCAAAGAGAGACTGAGGAAACAAACCTGGAGATTACTTGTGCAATTTCTTGCACTAAGTAGCACAATACACTGTAAGAAAGGATTCAATAGATGCTGAGTGCCATATGGTTGAACTGAAGGGGACTACAGGATACATTGTACATGTGAAAGAAAAATAGATTTGATAATGCAAACAAGGAAGAAAGCTGGAGAGACTTACGCAGAACTTGGTATATAGTTTAAAACATTTTTTTTGTGGGCATGTAATGTAAACTTATGAAGGCTGGAAACTGGTATGTCATATCAACACCAAGACTTGAAAATGCTAAAAATCTTACACATCCATTTTGCACAGTGAAAATGTTCATTACACAAGTGTTAGAAGCTCAAGTTGTTTAACATGTATATCCATTTTGGAACATTTCCATTTTTAAGAATAGCCACAAAGATTTCTGTTAAATCATGCAAAGCAAGCTAGAATTCTTGGACTGAAAAGAAATAAGCAGTGAATAAAGGAAATGAAAAAGGTGTTTTAGCTCAGGGATTTTTTTAATAACATTTGACATTTCTGAAAACCATACTTGAAAATTAATTCAGAAAGGCCTGTCATATTGAAAACTGTCATTTCAACAAGATACTGATGGAGGACCTGTGAACAGTGCATAATAACACTTAACAGGAGTGTATTGATCTAGGTCGAGGTGGCCCAGGAAGTGACAGACTTGTGAAAAGTCTAACAGTATTTTATTAAGAATGGTTTCAAAAGCATAAAAGATATTAAGCTGTTGAGTGTTATTGAAAATCTGTGAAAGGTAGGCACATACTAGATATTTCTGTTTTCCAGTATTCCCCTGCTATATTTTCATTAACCATTTGGAATAGAAATACTCAGTAACATTATGTCTGCGCATAAGTTTCTTTACCTTGGGGGCAGACCTCAAGGACAAATTTGCCAGTTTTTTGTTGCAGTTAACTCCTGCCCATGAGGTTTTGTTTTCAGCTACTCCTCCTGGCCACTTGCATATGAGCATGCAGGGGTATGCAGAAAGACAATTCAGTTTACATTGTCATATGAAAATGATAGCCCAAAGCACAGGCTATTCCTATTTTTCCTTAGATCTTAGCCATCTCATTACATGGATGAGGCAAGAGGTTGGAAGTGAATAAAACTGGTTGATCCTTGATCCGAATAAAACCAGGCAAGGGTGGGATAGTAAAATCAATCAGCAACATAGACAATAAGACCTTTTATTTTAACTGACAGTGCAGCTTTATGGTACTCAAAACCAATCTAAAACCAGACTGTCCCATTCCTATTCTCCCACCTCACTCTATCTGTGTATGTGTATGTCTGACCTCTGTTTTGGTAAGGAACCAAGTGCTTGTGGAAGTGTCTGGGATGCAAAATAGGCATCACTTTTTGCCAGGTTAGTTTTCAGCCACATCAGCTTCTGATTGCAATACTGAAGATTAAATTATTCTAGGCCAAAATCCATGGAGTCTGTCTGTATTACATAGTTCCAATGCCTTTGGGCCATCAACAATTCCTGATGGATACCTAGTTAGCTTTTTTCAGCCAACACTGTTATTATTCCCCATTTACACTTACCAAAGAATTCCAAAGTTGCCTCTGAAGTAAAGACAAAGTGCATTAAATTCATCACTCGTGTGAAATACACCAGTGTACCTACATGAAGGGGATAAGATATTTGAAAGTCCATGTCCTAATCTGTGGAGGATGTTGTACTTTTCTGGACCAGGGCTTTTAAAGGTAGCATATCTCTACTTTCTAATATATATACTTTATTTTTTTATTTATTTTCTCTTTTATTCTTTTCCTTTTTGTTCCTACCACTTTTCCTTTTTCTCCGTGAAGTCCTGAGAATTTTCTCTGACAGAACAATTCTTAGAATTATTCTAGCCACAAAAGAAGGAGACATTTTGTGGTATGGCAATGTCAAATGCGTAAACAATAAAAGAAAGTTGTTGGGGTCATGGGAAGACTGATACTTAGTTCTTATAATAGTAGAGGTAGCATGGGAAACATCAGGGACAAGCCAATTACTGTATTTTTCACAAGGACATGAGCAAATGTGCCCACATTTACTATCCAGCCAGAAGAGTGGGTACCTATCCAGACCTCCACCACAACATTGAAATTTTTGTTCCCAGGGGCTTTACAGTCAGATTAGATACCTCCAGAAAAAAAATAAATATCTTCAGACTGTTTTTTATCCAATGTCAATATAAAAATGTATCTATGTTTCATGGAGAGGGGTCTGTATCCTCTGTTCTGTTCCCTGATGATTGTCAACTATTGAGCTTGAAAAATCTATCGCCAGTTCTCCATGCAACTTCAGATTCGCTGCACAGTGCTTCAGTTTTTGAAAAAGGACTGAAAAAATGTTCTGATTTGAGATATTTGCCTGGTGATCATGGCATTTTCCTGGAATGCAGAAATGGGAGATTCAATCACCCTTGCCATAAATAAGTCTAGATGCATCCCAGATGATTAGTCTACCTACTAGACTGATATGCAAATGATGGATTCTCTTGTTGTCATCATCCTTGCTTGAGGTACTGCCATGATACATCCTGGTTGTTTAGCCAGACTTCATATTCTTCTCTGCCTGAATCTGGAAAATAGTAGAGGGGCCTCAGTTTAGAACGTGTATGAACATTTTGTATTTAATAGTAACTTCAGAGAGATCTAATAAGCGTAAATTCTAAAAGACATGCAAATTAAAAGATTGAATTTGGAAGGTTTAGATGTTTATCACCTAACCTTTTAGGTGGCTTGCCTTTTCCTATCATGTTACTTGGTAAGTGATCATAGTGATCATTGCAGAATTTTCTACTGACTTTTGAAATTTTTTCATAATAATTTGCTATTTGAAGAAAAATAAGAACTTCAAACCATTACAGAATCTGAGCAGAGGCTGTGGATATCTTGGCTATTGCAGGCAATCCAGAGGATCAGATTTACCATAAAGTGCTGCAATAAACATGTTCAGTGGAGGCTGGGGGCCTGCATTTGGTGATGCAAAATGCATTTGAGGGAGGAAGCTTCCAAACATTTAAGTTTGATGCCTAGCTATATTTTTATAGTCACATTTTATGTCTTTATTTTTAAATCAAATCATCCTGTTACTCTCATTCCAGAAGACAATTTGACATGGAGAGCAGCACTATTGTCGCCTCCATTTCATTAAGTGCATACTTGAACTTAATCATCTGATTTTCAGTAGGCTTTGTTATGTTAAATATCATACCTTTCATCTTTGTTTTTCCTTTGTGGACTGCTGTTTTCTCTTTCGTCTTATTCTTGATGTAACTAACTTGACTGAAATCAGTGGTATGACTTGAAGAATAAATGTGTTCACATAATAATATTAGATGGACGGTCCTCTAATTACAGTATGAATGCTTTCTCAAATGTCTGTGTTTCATCAGTAATCTCTCAGTCCTTCTTAATAAATGATAAAAAAAAATAAAAATACCACTGGCAGGTGTTTAAAATCAAATCAAGAATTCTTTGGTAGCATACTAGCTGTTCTGCTCAAGGAGGTGTGAAAATGTCTCTACCTGCATTGCTGAAATAGTCACACTGTTCTCATTGGGTTGTCATCTGGCTCTTATGAGAGCAATGTATATACTTAGTAATGTAGAAATCCACTCCCGTTCTATCCCCTAGAAATAATATTTTATTTTTCATTTAGGAACATAAAAATTGAACTGGGTCAAAATATCCTCTTGCGGTGTGTTTTGTGCCAAGCTTTTATTTGTTTTTGATTCAACATATGAAATAAAACTAACAAAAGAATAGTTATCTTTTTAATGGTGAACTTGAAGGAAATAAAAGGTACTGACAAAATCACATTCCCTACAAAATAAACATCTTAATGAAAGCCAGAAATGCATGATTTTATAATACATTTTTTATTTTAATTAATGAACTTTAAAATGAAACAAATTTTGAAGCACCTCCCAAAGTCTTGCAGATGTTGTTGACAAAGCAGTCTGTATTTGAGTATAATTCCTGTTGAAAGATACAGTACTGAGCGTATTTGTCAGCTCTTCACAAAATTATTGAAGTACAGGGAATTTGCATAGACATATTTTTTTAAAGGAAAACAAAAAACATCACGCACAAAACATCTGCCATATAAATGTCTGTATGCATGCAAAGACTTCTGCCATGAAACTAAGCATTGCATAAAAATTTGGCACCATAGCTTAGAAGAGTATTGTAGCTAGGTTGTAAAGAGTGAAATATCTGCACAGCAGGGTTTATATGGCTTTTCAAGGAAATCTTCATTACAGTATTATTCAGCTTAACCAAAATCTGAAAAAAACAGAAACCCCCCCCCCCCCAAAAAAAAAAAAACAGAGTCACAATTACTTGCATGCCAGGGATATTAAGGATAACAGAAGGGCTTCTATAGATACGTTGCAAGAAAGAGAAAGACTAGGGGTAAATGTGGGCTCTCTCCAGAAGGAAAAGAGAGACCTTACTACCCTGGAAAAAGAGAGTGCTGAGGTTCTCAATGGCTTCTACGCCTCAGTCTTCAACAGCAAGTGCTCCAGCCATGCCACCCAGTCTGGAAAAGGCAAAAGTAGGGACTGGGAGAATGAAGACCCTTGGCCCTCTGTAGGAGAGGGTCAGGTTCAATAACATCTAAGGAACTTGAATGTGCACAAGTCCATGGGACCTGATGAGATTTGTCCGTGTGTCCTGAGGGAGCTGGCAGACAAAGCTGCTAAGCCACTGACCATCATTATTGAAAAAATTGTGGCAGTCAGGTGAAGTCCATGATGACAGAAAAAGGGAAGTACAACCCCCATTGTTAAAATGGGAAAGCAGAAGACGTGGGGAACTACAGACCAGTCAGTCTCCCCTCTGTGCCAGGCAAGATCATGGAGCAGATTCTCCTGGACTCTGCTGAGGCACATGGAAGACAAAGAGGTGATTGGTAAGAGCCAGCATGGCTTTACAAAGGGGAAATCGTGCCTGCCAAAAATGGTGACCTTCTATGACAGGGGTACAGCACTGGGGGATGGGGCAGAACATCTGGCATCGTCTGCCTGGACTTATGCAAAGGGTTTGACGCTGTCCCGTGTGACATCCTTGTCTCCAAACTGGAGAGACATGGATTTGGTGGATGGACCATGCAGTGGACAACAAACTGGCTGGAGGGCTGCACGCAGAGAGTTGTGGTCAGGGGCTCATTGTCCACGTGTCGAGTGGTGCCCCTCAGGGGTCACTACAGCAGACCATGCTGTTCAACATCTTTGTTGGCCGCGTGGATGGTGGGATCAAGTGCACCCTCAGCAAATTTGCTGCTGACACCAAGCTCTGTGGGGCAGTCAACACACTGGAGGGAGGGGATAATGCCATCCAGAGGGAGCTGGACAGGCTTGAGAAGTGGGCCTGTGTAAATGTCATGAAGATCAACAAAGCAAAGTGCAAGGTCCTACACCTGGATTGTGGCAATCCTATGCACAGATACAGTCTGGGTGAAGGAGTGATTGGGAGCAGGCCTGTGGAGAAAGAATTGGGGGTGTTGGTTGATGAGAAACTCAACATGATCCAGCAATCTGCACTTGCAGCCCGAAAGCCAGCCTGGTCTGCATCAAAAGGAGCATGGCCAGCAGGTCAAAGGAGGTGATTCTCCCCCTGTGCTCTGCTCTTGTGAGACCCCACCTGAATTACTGCATGCAGCTCTGGTGTCCCCAACATAAGAACTGTTGGAGCAAGTCCAGAGGAGAGGCACAAACCTGATGAGCGAACTGGAGCACCTCTCTTACAAAGATAGGCTAAGAAAGCTGAAGCTGTTCAGGCTGGAGAAGGTTGTGTGGAGACCTCTAATATCATGTCTGATATTAGAAAGGGGCCTGCCAGGAAACTGGAAAGGGACTGTACATCAGGAACTGTATTGACAGGACAAGGAGTAATGGGTACAAATTGAAAGAGGGGAGATTTAGGTTAGATATTAGGAAGAAATATTTTACTGTGAGGGTTGTTAGACACTGGAACAGGTTGCCCAGGGAGGTTGTGGATGCCCCAGCCCTGGCAGTGTTCAAGGCCAGAATGATAAGGCCTTGATCACCATGGTCTAGTGGGAGGGGTCCCTCTGCATGGCAGGGGCGGTTGGGATTAGATGATCCTCAAGGTCTGTTTCAACCCTTTAGCATTCTGTAATTCTATCACCCACAGACTGAAAATCTAATAGTTTGAGAAGAGACTAGTAAACCTCATGATCAAAAACCGAGTTAGGAGTGCTAAGTAATAAAGTTAGTGTGTTATTTCTGATGTTTTCAGACAGATTTTTATTGATTGATTTTGTACATATCACATGTTTTTAAAGTCTGAGTTTGTTACAGCTTTGCTGGCAAAATGATACACTGGAAGGATATGACAGAGCTCTCAAGAGTTCTATAAATAATTCAGCAATTCCTTCTATTTTTGGGGTTTCCTTTTCCTTTTTTTTTTTTACTTACTTGGTATTGTTTTTAATGAGGCTTTGATTCAGGCCCAGCTCTAGTCACAAATCATGTGTATGTTGTGAAAATTTTGCTAGTATCAACATGACTGAAGACATACTGTACTGTATTGACTACAGCATCAAGTATGAATTCTTGGTACATGTTTTAAATTGTCAGCATGCTGTATTAATAAAATTGCATTGAATTCTCTGTCCATTAGTTCAACAATAGTCCACTAATTCATATTCAGAGAGAAAAATGTTCCCAAATAAACTTTCTCATTTCCTTTTCTGTGATAGTTTTGTTCCTACTTACAAATGCAGACAATCATTATGACAGGAATAATAAAATCATAGAATCATAGACTCATTTTCACTGGAACAGACCTTTGGGATCATTGAGTTCATTATCATAATACTGCCAAGTTTGCCACTAAACCATGTCCCTAAGTGCCACATTTTCACATATTTTAAATGTCTCTGGGACTGGTGACTCCAACACTTCCCCAGGTAGTCTCTTCCAATGCTTGACAGCCCTTTTGGTGAAGAAGTTTTACCCAACATTCAGTCTAACACACTCACATCCCCTTACCATCCTGCCCCTTCAGTGGAACTTGAGGCCATTTCCTCTTTCCCTATGACTTGTCAAAAGAGACCAACCACCACCTGGATACAATCTCCTCTCAGATAGTTGTAGGTCTTTCCTCAGACCCCTTTTCTCCAGGCTAGTACAGACCTTTGTCTCTAACCATGTATTTCTGTGCATGAGGGCAGCTGCAAGGGTCAGGATTAGGCAGGTTCCACTCCTCACAGCTGGCTCTGGCCTACAATGTGATCCAGCCCTAGAAGACTCGACCCTTATGTGTGGCCCGTGCTTTCGGGGAAGCCAGCAATTGAAGCAGAAGTGATTTGCGTGACTTTTCCTCAGCAGGGTGAAATATTCCTGTTTTATTTTTCTTTTTTCATGATAGCACAACTGAAACCCCATTCATTTACCTTATTTGCTTGTGGTGGTGTTTTTTTCTGAGTCTTGCTAAACACAGAAAATCAGAATTTATTGAGCTGGATTCGGTAATATTCTGTTGACCAGCACTACATATGTATATTTAATCATACTGCACCCTATTATAACTTATTGTATAATGTAAGAAAAATCTAGGGTTTTCACTGCTAGTATATAATGGCAGAAACAATTAAATTGCAGGTGCTATGGGGAGAATTTTTAGTTCATATAGTGTGTGTAAAGTTCTGTTGCTGTGAATAACGAAACACTTTAAAAGATCTTTAACCTTTTCAGTAAATGAACAACATCCATAAAAATAAAGCTGAGTTCTGTAAAAGCCCATAAGATAGAGATACTATTTCTCACAAGTTATTTCCAAGTGAGTTATTCTTAAGGGGCCTAATATAAGTGCAGAAAGAAACTAATAGGTTGTATTTCTTAAATCTCTGATACTATCTGGAACAATATCCTTTAAAAATGGTATTCCATTACTAGACAATAAAAAGATTAAAGAATAAGATAACTGCACTAAAGATTATTAACCATGTAAAATAGGTTGCATTTCTGGTTTTGTAGTGTTGGTAGTACATGTTCCAGTAGAATATTTTGGTCCAACTGTGCCTCTTAAAACCAGAAATCCTCCCGTATCTCTTACAAATGCCACCATAAAATTATATACTTTCCTGCACCTGGCCTCTAAAGGGGACTCCATAGTGTAGATGACAAGAGTCAGAAGTGAACTGAGGGTTTGGAAAGGGGCAAAAAGTATTAATACATTAATACAGAAGTTGTTAATACAATTACACATGCCAATGCCATCCTAAAACTTTCTGGAAAAACCTCTGTGAAAGTTTCCTGCAAAATCTTAGATTTCATTGCTTCTGCTGTTATCCCTGTGGTGTCATCTGCCAGCTCAGGCAGGTTTCAGGTGAGATGGTTCTGCACCGCGTGCTCCCAGCACCGTGAGACTTCCCCGGGAGTGACTCTTGAGGAGTGCCGGACAGCCGTGGATAGCGATGAGGTGTATGAGGCGAGCAGCGAGGATGGGAACCAAGAGGCTCTCTAGCACAGCACAACAGATCCTATTCCACTGAAGGTTGGAGGCTAAAGAGCCCTGAACAAGGGAGGGTCCTAGGGTTTTATACAAGGTGAAATGGGGGGATCTGAGGGTGAAAGGTCCAATCAGCTGAGGGAAGAGGGGAGGATCAAGGGTGGAGTTGAAGGGCCTCACCCAGCTTGGGTGAGGGGGAGGAGATATAATAACAAGGAACCAATCAAGGGAATAACTGGGGAGAACATTCAAGAACAAGGGGAACGAACTGGGAATGACAGATGGGTGGACTGACAAGCAACTTGGAAGAATCTAGAAGGGAATGAAGGAAAAGGATGATGTAACATGGGTAGAGAGCCACTGCAGCCAGGGGGCGGAGGAGACTAAACTGTCGTCTCCTCCCATGGCACCCATTCAGGATGGTTATTGCCCCAGCAAGGTGGTTTTTTGCCCCAGACAGACAGTGATGCTTCAGTTAAGGTCTTGCTGTAGATCCCCATTGCTGCTCAATCATGAACTGGATAAATATTAGAAATATTAGAAATAAATATTAGAAATTGCATGAACAGTTCTTAGTCCTCTGAAGGTAACACAGACCTGATAAGGGTTAATCAGAGAGTTTTCATCTACAGTGAGTGGTTAGTCACTTGGGTCATTTGAATTAGGTCTTCATACAGAGAGGACAGTGACCCAGTGACCCAGTAATCTAAGAGGCTGCTGCTCTTTGAGTTCTCTGCATCCCATAGAGCTAGAGCAAGCTGAATTACTTGACTTGATCATAGGAACAATTTGACCTTTCTAGGAGGAATGATTTGTCTTTCATAATGCTATGCAACCATTTCCTCTAAAAATTAGGGTGAACATGAAAAATTCAGAAAGCACAAGGAAAATATAACCAATATGAGAAATCCAGCAGCTATAGTTCCTTTCATTAAAAAAAGTTAATTTTGCTACTTTATTTGCTTTATTGAAGCTACCTTTATCTTGCCTAGTGGTGCACAGTAGTCTGTTGTTAGTGATGGAGATTTTACTGCTGATAACATTTTTGGAAGTAAAAATTTCAAAATAATTTGTTATAAAGGGCCCATCATTAATTGCAATAATTTCTGTAAAAGTGCTTGTTAAAATAGCAGGCAGGGATGTATCTTATATGTCATTGGTAATGCATGGTAATAAAGGCAAATAAGCAAGAATTTTATGAGCCAAGGACTAGGTCTTCCATTAATTTATAGGAGGAATGACACATACACATTAAAACTATTTTTGGTGTACATTTCATTTTTTGTCCTTGGAAAAGTATGTGATATATCTGAAACATAATTTTAAAAAAGGAAAAGCCCTGAGTTACAAAGGAGAAGTAGTCAAAAAATCTGTAACAGAGTAACCATAATAAACTGTTTTTCAGACTGATCTTATGATTAGATATTAGCTTTGTAGGTTATCTTAATGTATGTTAAATAGTTCTTCCTCTGGGAAGTGTGTGGGAGAGGGTGTGGCATCCCTGATATATTCCACACCTGATAGGGTATGGAATATGCACATGGAGATGGCTAGGAAGAGATCATTCTGAGATGGTTTCAGTTGAGTGGAAGAGAAAGGTGGGCAAACAGCACAACAAGTAGAAAAATCAGTATCTGTTCAACAACCTGCTCAATACCCAGTCCACTAGCTGCCACTGCAATGCTGACAGCTGCAGTGGCTAATGGGAAAGTGGTTTGGTACTAGGTGTCTCTGGCCTTTTTTTGTTTCAAAATTAGTTTGCCAAGGTGAAGAGCTGAAAGTCTCAGTGATTTGGTTTCAGATTCCTGAATCTAAGCGCTCATTTTTGGCACAGTGGCTTTGTTGGATTTGGAAGCTTGAAAATGCATAACATTTTGCATTCAGGTTTTCTGAAATACAAGCAGTTCATTTTTGTGAAGCAGAAGAATGCCTGGGGCAAAGGATGTGGACAAAGGAAAAGAGCAAAGAGACAAGAAACCTTGTGGATGATAGATTGCTGCCACATGGCTCTGTGGAAATAAAGAACTGCAAATTAAAGAGGTTGTCAACAGTTATTAGTCTGTAGGACTTTGCAGAGGAAGGTTGTTTCTAAAAACTTAATATTTTGTTGAATGAACTTCTGCAGATCTGAACTGCCTGTTTTAAAAATGTTTGGATGGACAGACTATAGTATCAAATCACAAATCAGTTACTATTAGGAAAGTTGTACACTCTACTCTCATTAGGGGAAGAGTATAGTTGCTATTTCAAGCTGAATAAAGACTAGTATTTAATTTATTAATACAAATGGATATTGAGTAAAACAGTTCAGCTGAAGCAAAACTCTGGCAGTTGTGTATTAAGCTGAGCTTTCTTTCATAAGGTCTGAATGGATGATGCTCATTGCATCTTTGTGCAAGCACACTATGGATATAATTGTAATATAATTTCATTTTACATCAAGAGTTGGCACCCTTCAGAATATATTTTCATTTTTGGCAGATTTTTATTCTCCTGTTAAGAGTCAAGAAAACATTTTTCCAGTTAAAAGTTAGCCAATCAACAATGTCCATCTAAATAAACAGGGACTTAATATTTGTCACATGTAGTCAACAGCAATGGGTTCAGAACCTTATGCATATTAGTGTCCATACGGGTATGTTTTTCATCAGCTTTAATAGATTGTTCCTTGTTTAAAATTCCACTTTTCAGTATGGATGAATGAAATTAAGAAATGTGAAAAATGCCAAGGGAGGTGATGCTGTAGTCCAGGTTATTCATCTTGGAGGCTCCCAGAACAATGAATTACTATCTGATGAAAGTAATTTCTTGTTCTAGGTCCTGGGCAAACAGATAACTTGAATGGCTCAGCACCATATTTCCATCTTCTCCCATGTCATGTTCTATGCTAATGTGCTGTAATGACACTCATTGGCTTCTCCTTAAATGCAAAATAAGTGAAATACACAGTTTTATTTATTGTACCAAATGAAGCAAAAAAAAAAAAAAAAAGGCTGTTTTATTCTTCATGATGTGAAAGATATTGAGGGATTCTATATCACTGCAGATGTTAGCAGATTTGTGCCATGTAAATTGGGTATGTTAATGATGTTACAAAATGTTCTAATCAGTGTTTATTCTGTCATATTTTATTTATATTTGTTTTTCAAAATATATGTGCATATGGTACAGGAATCTTGAAAAATCATAAGGCAGATTGAAATACAGGCTTTAAGTTAAATACAGAGATATGTGTTTTAATTAAAGTGGTTTGTAAATATATATTATGGATACTCGGAGGAGTCCTTCTAATTTGTTTAACGCAGTGGTACTTTAAAATATTTCTTCTTCAATGATAACAGAAGTTCCTTTCAGCATAAACTGGCCAGTGTGCTTGCTAATGATCCAGGAAAAATACACTGACATTCTTTAAAAATACCTAAGAGATAGTATTTACAATGTTTTATTCAAACTTCTAAGCTGAGCTCTTGGAAACTTTTCAATATGGTTCAGGCTGTGAATATAAACTTTTATAGCTTATATTGCAAGGAATATGGATGATACCCATTAGGTTGCTTCCTAGGAGTTAAACACCCTGTTTTCCCTTGCTTTTTAGATTGAGACTGACCATAAAAGTGTTTGCAGTTTTCTGGGGAGTTAAGTGGAATTTAGGTTAGGCACAGTAGATCATAGAGAAGCTTAGGCAGAAGAAAGACAAAGTTCTCCCTAGAGCACATGCTTCCCAGTGTCAGTGTCAATGCACACACATTGATATTTAATATAAAAACACAGGGAAAGTTGAGATCAAACTGAGAACTGGGTGGAGAGTAAAATGCTTTCAGGACAAGGTACAGCTGGATATTAGGTGATGTCTTGATGTAAGACATCTAAATGTCATTTTTAGGCATCATTTAGTTTAGTCTACTATTGCTAGAAAGAGAAGTATTTCATTTGGTATTCTGAGTATTATTGCACAGCTTTGAATCTCTTCCACAGGCATTGCATCACAGTAAGCCTAAGTGATACACAACTCATACACAGAACTTGCTAGTAAGTTGTGATGCTAGAAGTGTTTTTTTTTTAAAAAAAAGAAGCAACTGCTAAAGGCTTTAGAATTGTTCAGCATTTTTGTACTTAGCTCTCACACAGAAGTACAGAATATATATTTCCGGCCAAAAAGAAATATATTTCTTCTCATTTAATAGGCAACTATGCTACACATTGCAGTTTGAAATCCATTCTGTTTTGTGTGAAAGAAATTATTTTCAGTTTACCTCCTCATATATGCAGTTCTGTTGGAGGGTAGGAAGAGGTTTTTTTGTTTGTTTTGGGTTTTGTTTGTTTATTTTCTATCTTCGTATTCTTTATCAAGAGCTTATTTTAAGCGTTTTATTAAAGATTATCTACATAACTGTCATCTATAAAGTTTTTTGTTTCTTTTTTTAACTGTACAAATTATTTTACTGAGAGTTAATGTATGGAACTTGGTCAGGGCACTAAGTGATAATAGGATTTATGGTGCAAACCCTAGAGATGTGTTTGTTTATAGAGTCTGTGAGTTAAACCATGATACCACAGAAATCAGAGGAAGTCTACCTGTTCCCTTCATTAAAGTCAGAACTTTACCTCAGACTGAAGAGCAGTCCAGTCTGCCCAGTGCCATGTTGTATTTGTCTCCATGAGACAACTGAAGGTGTGGTATTAAAATTAAATATATCGATAATGGTGTTTAAGGAGCAAAACTAATGGGGAGATGGATTTGCTGAAACCTAATTGCAGTCACAGAGACTAGACTAAGGCAGGAACTGGCAGAACTGAACTAGCTATTTAAAAGCCTGTCTGTTTATGAGAAAGTCATGTTTTTTCTTCTGCAAGTTTGATGCAACAGTTATAGCCAACTTTGGATCTCTCTTGAGCTAACACTACAGTCAGTTGCTCAGCAGATAACCTCTGCAGACCATGACCTTAATAACATTTTAAAGGTAATATTTGTGTAAGGATGAACACTTCCAGAACAATTTCTCCAGTGAATGAGAAGCACACTGTTTTCTCAGACCATTCACATTTTTTTGTTTCCAACAGAAGTATTTTTCTAATCAACTAATGAAAAATGATGTACTATTTTGAATTTTTTGGTTGTCTTCTTCATTTTTCATTTTTTGCTAGTTTGGACTTCTTTGGTTACAGTGAGAGACAGCTTTGGATGTTTCTAATTGAGGGTTTTTAGTATAACCATCATTACTCTTCAGAGTAGTGAAGGGAAAATGCATATAAATACCTCTAATAAGCCTCTTTGGTTTTTCTGTACACCAAACAGATTCTCATCCTGTATTATTTACTACTGTACTACTGCTCCACAGCTGTCTTCTGTTTAATAGGAGATGAAAAATCACACTTCATATTGTGGTAGAGTGGCTTTAAGAACACTTGAGAGAGAACATGAAAATATTAAAAAATCCAGGCTAATCACATAAGAAGTACATGATCTAAGTGCTTCCCCTAGAATTCCAGATAATTTTGTTTGATCTTGTCAGCTGTTAAGATGAGTTTGCGTACTTGATTGACTAGGAAAGAATAGTAATGTCTAGATATTTCATTCATGATTTCTCATCTTTGCAAATAGAGGTTGGCTTTTCTTACCTTAACATGTAAATGTATCCACGTGCTCTGGCACCAACCCAAACTGGTAATAGCCTGGACTTTTGGTAGGACCTAGAATTATCTGCAAGATTCTGTGATTTTTTTGGCTGTTCTTCTGCTTGATAATAAGTGAACTTACAGAGATGTTGGTACAACACTTTGAAGCAAATAGACAAGTACCAGGCTCCAATTCTCTTGTTTGCATTTCCAGTTGTCACTGTTGTGTTTTTGATACACAATTAGAATGTTTTAGTATTCCATTGGCCAACCAGAAATCAAATAAGCAATGAACTGAAGTTTGGAAAATTTGAAATGCAGTCTTGTACATGAGGAAAAAACCCTGGTTGTTTGTACTCCACAACTGTCAAGTTGAAAACTCTAAAACTTATTTTTCTCATAATACAAAGAATTTACACATTAACAATAGAGAGAATTCATTTTCTAATACATTTTGGATACCTTTTTTTTCTGTATATCAGCATGGGGTTTCACTGCAAATTTTGATCTTGACCAAGATATCACAATTGCAAAGAGAGTGTGTTTAGAGAACAGTGTTTTATTACTGAAGAGCACACAGTTTGGGGAATTGATCATTTTCTTCTCTCCCTCTTGTGGTTCAGCTTTTGGCAGGTTGTCTTGCTGCATACAGAGACTGATTGATCTCTCACCACGTGAAAATGGCAGGTGGTTGTTAGGCCCCCAGTGGGACTTACTCCAGTCTGCAGTGATTCATACAGTATTGTTAATAGATGCCATCTTTTGGTCTCTTAATCTTTAACCAGCAAACAGAATTGAACCTGTTAAATATATCCAGCATTCCATGTTTTAAATATGGTGCTTTAGTGCATGATTGCAGTGAGTGCACTGGAGTTTAAAAGCAAACAAGTACTTCCCAAGAGACAGGAGATTTTGTGGTTCAAACTATCTGTAGTCCACATCCTACAGAAAAAAAAAGCCTGAATAGACAAGATTTTAACTCAGCATATTACCTTCCCAAATGACAAAATTAGAATGGATGCTATGTTTTTAAAGGTCTGTGGACTCAGGAATAAAGAAACATACTTCTTGACCCAAGAGAAATGAATCTTCATTTAGGATTTTTTGCAAAAATGTGTTTAAATCACAGATCTGTTCATGAAATAGGGGTTTACGATGCTCTTTTTTTTTTTTTTTTCACACATGTTGTTGGTGAATTAGCCTTGTATTTTCTCTGAATCATTGACTGAATTAATTTACCCTCTAATATTAGAAGCACTAATTGTCAGTTAAGTTGTTCTGTAGGTTATTAGTTTGGAAAAAAAACATCATGATACGAAACAATGCTCTAAAAAGCATTGTTTTAAATCATCAGGTGGGGAGACTCAAAAGTAATACTACATAAATGCTTCTAAAAGACATTGCTTAGAAAATTTAACTGCACTCCTGAGGCAAACTTGTCTATCATCAATGCCATCACTGCCAATCATGGGATCTTATTATACCTTTGTTTTCTGGATAGGAAAATGCAAGATAAAAACCTGTATGGATCTTTACAGGCTGTGACTAAGTCCCTTCTTCTCCATTAATCTTTTCCTTTGATCAGACAAACTGGACTCTCTGAATTGCATAGAAGGTCTGTTTTCATTCCTTTAATTATTTTTTCTAATATCTTCTGAAACCTCTCAATTATATTGGTGATCTTCTAGATGATGGTTTTAGCAGAACTGAACAGACTGTTCCAAAATTAGCTGTGTCTTGGACTGCAGTGCTCTATTGACTCAATAGTGAAGATCCCCCTTTATATGCATTTTAGAGAAGTCTTTTACAGGAAAGACTGATACTCAGCGCAGTCCCAGTCCCATGGCACTTTGAACTCAAAAAAACTTTTTTGAGTTTTTGTACCCCAGAATCTAGTACAACATCCTGTATCAATGCCATTCATTCTTTAGTCATATGGATCTTATTTTGGTCATACTAATTCTCCTTTTTTTTTTTTTCCCCTGGAATTTTTTCCTATTCACAGTTTATCAACCAGGCACAATTGTTCTGTAGTAGGGATCCGACCTGCTCATTTAGCTGGCTATGCTCTTTGTGTTACCATATATTTTACCAGAGGTGATTTTAGATGTGCTTGTGCTGCAAGTTACTTACATTTATGGCTAAAAATCATGTGGCCAAGAAGTGACTTATTTGCAAGAGAAAAAAAGTTAGAGGTTTCTAGAAGCACAGTCAAAGAAGCTTCTCCATTTATATTTGCAATTTTTTAGGCAGCCAGCTAGCTAGCTTTAATAAGTTTCATTTTTTGTTTTTATAACCTTTATTACTCTTAAAAATTTAGATGTCCTTCAAATAAACCAAATCTCCAAACTGAAGATTATCAGTTATTTTTATTGGATTAGGAATTCCTTTGCATGCATGGAAGAAATGTAAATGCTATGAAACAAATGTTCATGTACAGTGTATATTTCTTTATGATCTGATTTATCAGTCAGCTGGGTAGGAACACAGTTACATTAAAAATATCATGTCTTCTATTTTTTAGAAGCTGGTAGGAGAAACTTCTTCCTTTGTAAAATTAAAAATTATACTATGACTTTTAGTATTTAAGAATGTGAGAGAACAATTATGTTGGGTGCAAGCTGTTAATATTTTCTCCATGAGGTTTTTAGGTATTATTGATGTGTATAAAAGCTTCATATTACAAGTAAGAGGAGTCTAGTTCTACAAGTGGTATTCCTTTCTAAGACTGTAAGTTTAGATTTTCCTATTTTTAATATAAAGAACAGATTTTTAGACCTCTACATTAAAATTCAAAAAGTAGTTAAGCTTTTAGTTTTGCAGTTGCAGTATCTCATGACTTCAGCATAATTTTACAACTTATCACACACTGGGTTTTTTGGGTGGAAAATAATAGAAAAATTCAGAGCATTAGTCCATGAGTGATATTTTATACATGCTTAGTGTTGCAGTAGCAGTAGGGAAAATCCTGTGCAAAATTCTTGAGGACTGCTTAAGGAATCTTGGTATTCCTATGCCTGTCCATCCTGATTTTATTATAGGAAAATCTATATCTTTAGATGGCTACCCATGACTGTGAGAAAGTCAATAAAAGATATAAGTTAATCTACCAGATCAAAAGTAAGACAGTGTGAAATATTCAACTTGCAGTTAAGATATAAGGAATTGAAAGACCTCCTCAATGGAGATCAGTCTCACTTTCATGAAGAGGAATAACAGGAGGAAGTATTTCTCTTACCTTGCAAAATGCATTTGCCATCAAATTATGACATTTGAAATGTCTACCTGTCTATGCAGACTTTCAGATTAACACCAATGAAAGTTAGGGTCACAAACATTGTTACTGTTATTCCTATTTACTTATGTGCACGGAGCTGCTCTATGGAACTTCTACACAAGGTCACTCATGAAACTAAAATTCATCATTCTCTTCCATGAGCCAAAATATCCAAAACAACAACCACTCCTGCCATCAGTTAAGTCCAAAGTACACTTGCAGAGTGAGTAACATTTTGAATGTTACTACAGATTAGTAAACATTTGGTATTGAAGAGAAACACAGACATGCAAAAGCATGTAGAAAGATTGATATTCTTAAAAGAGAAAGAAAAACCAGACCTTGACACATATAATTACAAATCCTACTAAGCCAAATTTTTAGATCTTGTCTTGATTTAATTCATGCTAGTACTCGTGAGAACTGGCCTGAATGAGGGCTATGTATAGTTGGAGTTTTCTCTTCGGTATCTGTTCCTTCCTTCATCTACTAAATCAAATGAATGAGGCTGGATTTTCTTTCTTATGATTTGTATCATTTTTCAGGTACTCGAGCTCCAGAGCTGTGCTTCTAGTGGGATTTCTGTGTGCCGGTTTTGTGACTCCACAGTATCTTAATATCTTAGAACAGAAGTTACATTTAAAAAGGGATAGAATGAGCTCTGTTCAGGCTAATGTGGAGAAACTTTTCCTGAATTCTTGAAAATTTCCTGTCTTAACTATTTCTCTGTAGCTGCATTTCAAATACAAACCTTGTATTGGCAAAGTAAAAGAAATACCCTTATTTTGATTTAATAACACATCATTTGAGTAATAGATTAGTGTTTTAATACCAGAGAGGCTCCTATAGCAATAAAAGAAAAAAACCCATATATTTTAAAACCCTTGAATTATATGAAGACATCACTCTCCAGTGACCTCACACTGTTACAGCACCAAGGAAGTTTTCTCATTTTTAGCAAACAAAATAAAGTTAATATTTTTGCCTTTCATTTGCAGTTGCTGTGGCTTTTAAGTAATATTTTGTATTCCTTGGATTAACAAAGATTTTATGATTCTATGAATTACATTCTTTTTTTAGATAAAAATACAGATTTTGAGTACTTTGAGTATCAAGAAAAACACAGACATTTTAACTTTTAGGGTGAAAATCTCACCTGAATGTGATTGGTCAAGCTGACATCCATCCATGCTCCATTTTGGGATAACACAGGAGCAGAGAACTTTGTCAGTACATTCCCAAAGGCTATATATAGTAATTGACAACATTAGTATCAATTCTTCACAAAAGCGTTTCTTACAACCATTTTAAATGCATAAATGGTAGATAATTTAAATATACTGCAGCATATGTAACTCTTCATTTATCAGCAGCCTTTTTCAATACAAGCTCTTTTATTTCATGCTAGACAAGGCAATGCCCATGAAGTGCTTAGCTCAGTAAATAAAGAGGGATGATCTTCTAAAGGAAAGTAAATCTTGCTTTAAGGTATAATCAGTACTGTATTGTTAGTGCAAATCCAGCTTATGTGCAACAATACAGGAATCTAGTCAGCTCACTAGTCCCTTCAAATATAAGACCTTTTTCAGTGACAAAAGGCACAGCACTTAATAATTTTATCCTCCTAATCTTTTGAGTCTACCTTAGAAATGTCAGGTATATTTCTATTTTAACAAATGCACAAGATGGGCAGTAAGTGTGCTCAACATGCTGCAATGTATGCAGTGCTATTAGGACACGTGTATGGTAGAACACACATGCTCTTTGCAGTACTGGGAATTTATTTTGATTTCACCTGAGGCAGCAGGATTGTATTCTGGAAAAAAAAAAGTTAATTAATTTGATTTTTTTGTTTTCATCCCCTTTGAGCACTGTGTAGTCAGGAATTGTTCATTTTAAAGCTGAACAGTGGGGTTAAGTACTTAATGTCAAATACTGGCATTGCTTTCACAAAACAGAAACAAAAAGATGAGATTCCAAACTAATTTCTGAAATTAAGAGAACCAACAAAATTTTGTTGAAAATGAAATTACTTTTGAAATGTTATGGAATTTATTGTTTGAAGTTTAAATCCTGATAAAATTTTTCATTCTGCCTTACCTACTTGCACTATTTCTGTGCTTCTTATTATGAACGGAAGTCACCCTTAAGAGATCAAGACTTGCCAACACTTCTAAATACAGCAGCACACCATAATTGCTTTTCTATTCTAGGTGTAGAATTGGGTTTTAACTGCTGGCAAATTCAGATTTTTAATGGTACCTCCTCTAAGTAGCAGCCTTTCAATTTTATGCACTAGGAAAAAGCTGCTGATATCCTGTTGTAGCAACCTAGGTATAAAAGAGCATTTTGAAGTGCCACATGAAATAAGATAGTAGTGAATAATAAGCTAGAAAATATGCTTAAGGAATCACTTTACTATCGTTGCCATGTACAAATTATACAGGAAGAGCTGAGGGCTGGCATCTGTTTTTCAGCTCACTTCTGTGCACTGCAAGCTTAGTATTGTTGTTTGCCTACAGCTATTTTTTGCACTTATTAAGAATCAGTCAATCATACAGCTCCTAAACAAAAGAAAACCATTTGGTGACTGAATATACTGAGATGACTCTCCAAAAGTTCAAATCATGGTTTTCATAATCAAGGTGAAAAAAAAAGAAAATTGAACTTCCTACATTTCTTCTAACATGTATTATTTTTTTTAGATCTAACAATATACCTCTATAAATGCTTTTTAATTTCACAGATTTACTCATGAGAAGGAGGTTTGATGTTAGATAGTCGACTGCATTTCTTGTTTGAAATTGCCTAAAATTATATCTATGTGGGATATTTAAAATTCTAACATATCTAGGTTTGCTTTATCAGTATTTACCCAGGAACATCTTCTTTGAGATACAGACTGATGTAAATTACTTCCAAGGAATCTATCCTGGCTCCAATAAATGTTTGCTTTTTCGTTGGTTCTTCCTGAATAGAGCAGACTTGAGAGGTTAGAAGGTGCCATACATTTTCAGTAATTTAAATTTTGAAAATATTTCTAAGAACATTATTGCCCAGTGTTTAGTCATAGAATTTCAGTTTTTTTTTCTGGTGAGATGGGTGAGCCATATGGTTATCCACATGCAATGCAAGGTTATAACCATCTCTGATCTTCTTTCAATTCTATAAACTGCAAACTGAACAAACCTCATATGTAAGATGTATATACCAAAACTATACTGCCTGACTAGTGACTCTTAAAAAATACCTCTTTACATTGAACCTAAGCTAAGCCCAAACACCTTTATGTGGGAAAGGCAACAGAAGTAGATTCTGTTTTAAATTCTCAGTACTCTTGGCTTGCAGTGTAATTCAAATTCCACACTTTCCTGGACTTCAACATCGCAATTTATCTGCTCAGTCCCTATCTTCCTAGAGTGATGGAGAAATCTCCTCAAGAGCTGATACATCAGGAAAAAGTGATACTATGATTTGGAGAGCTCCTTCAGCTGCCGTTCAATGTGACAGTTTCTTTCTAAACAGTCTGGGTTTTGTTTTCAAATGTGCTTCAGAAAGAAGTGCAATCCTGAAATCAGCATGGTTAAATTGCCTAATTAAATATGATAAGCGGGTTTAGTTTTCAGTTGTTGACTAGACTCCTGTAGAGTGATAGAGACATGGTTTAATTGCACATTAGGCAAGTTGTGGATTGAAAAGACACAAGGAATTGGACTCACTGAAGTGTAGATATCGAGAATCCCATTTAAATTCTATGGAGCAAAATCGAACCTAGCAGTGAGTGATTTCTCTCATCCCTAAAGCATCCAGTGTATGTGGGTAAATTAATAGTTTCCTGTGAGTTTTTGGCTGCAGAGGGAGCCTGAGTGAGACTGGGAATAGAAATACAGTATAGATAATGTGAAGTCTAACTTTAGGCAAAATATAATAAAATACATCATGTAGAAGACATCCATAGTCCTTCCAAAATATCTTAGATGGAAAAACGTGCAGCACAGGTATCTTTAGTCTAAAGCTGAGAATCTGTATAGGGAAAATAATGCAAGGGCTGAATCTGACATCCCTGACGACATGTCACAGAAGTGACAGACTTAGTAGAGAACAGCATGACTGCTGTGCAGGTCCAGCACTTTTATCTCTTATTAAGAAATCTAATAAAAATAAACCTGGGAAAGACTTATTTTAATTAGATCAATATCCAGGTCTTAGAAAGTTTAACTGCTTTTCACCGTCTTTAATGACTCTAATGCTGATGAGCACAAGGATGAAATAACTGATGCTACTTTGTGAAGAATCAGAGATAAAATGTCAATAACTTTAATGAAAAACAAAGCATCCTGCAATTTCTCACTTATGACATGTTTTCAAATAAATGGAAACATTTTTCTTGACATCATGATTAAAACAGGACATGATTCTTTGTTTCTCACTAATGATTATCTGTTCTGACAGTAAAACAGATTTTCTACTTTTCTGTTAGAGTAACAAACAGGAATTTGGTTTAAGCTTAACAGTAGTAGTGTCAGGAAAAAAACTATTATTTAACGCAGACTTTCCTATGAATTATTATATTGTCATTTCTTATGGACTTAACCAAATCATGCTTTTATTTAAACTGAAGACAATGAGGGAACAGAATGATGATGCAAAAGAAGGCTGTTCTGTGCAGAGAATAAAGACTGAAGATCCAGAACAATTTTATTTTCTCTCTCTGAGATTATAATTTCAAATATTCTTTTCAAGAATAATAGCTAAAACCAGTTCATACCGAAGCATGGATTTTACATTGGAGTCATCCCTTTAAATGATGACTTGTTAAGAGGAAATCTGATGGAAACATACATTAAAACCATGTTGATAACATTAAACTCTATACATGATCATGGCAGACAGAAATTAGAAGGTTAGAAATGAAAGTTAGTCAAATCTTCTTGCTCACATTCTTGAAATTTTTGCATTTTGCAGTGACAGCTTTGGTTTAGAGAAGGAAAACACAGCAGACAAATGTTTCAGAGGTAGAGTGCTGAAGAAAAGCTGCATTAATCAGGGGAAAAGAAAGCCTTTATAGAAAGCTGTAGGCTTCGATACAATTCAAAGGTGTTTTGTTATTGATGCTGAAATATCTAGTTCAAAGGAAAAGGGGTGTCAAGAAAAGAATTATTATTTTGAAGTAACAGAATCATCCACTGCCCATGGCACTGTGGCCTGCTGTGCGTGTGGCTGCGAGGAGAGCAGCAGCCTCAGGATGCAGCCATGCAACTGCTCATCATTCCACAGAACTCCTGTGATCAGCTGTAAAAGTGCAGTCCCTAATCTGACTGGATTGGTCTGACCAAGCCATTTTGGTCCAAGTAAAATAAGGTGCTGTCCTATACTGTCTCAACAAAGGAGCATAGCAATAATAGATGTCAATAACCTTTGTCTATGGCATCAATTTATGTTCCTATGGCATAAAAAATAAAAAGCTAACAAAATGTACTAATCAGTCCTGCTCAGGTGGAAACAATGACAGGCAAGTGTTTATGTGGATTGCTTGATGACAGACTTGGAAGGAAAACAGTGTAGAGTTCACACCAATGACGAAAGCAAGAACAAGGGGAAAGTAATTTAGTGAAAATGTTTTTGGTGGGTTTTAAAAAAACCTTGCATTGTCTTGAAATCAAGGAGGAATTTGAGGACTTATTGGAAACACCTGTATATACTAGGTCTTATGGGCCTAATCTTTTTAACTTGGAATATTTTTGGAAGAAGTTCATGTTTGCTTTTGTTTTGGGTATTGGTTTGGGCTTTTTTAGTTTTGAGGTGAGTTTTTTTGTTGGTTTTTTTTGGAAGGGGAGGTTGGTTTGGGGTTTTGTTTTTTTTTTTTGGAGGGGGGGGTGGTTTGGGGTTTTTTTTTTTTTTTTGATATGAGAATGCAGAATATGCTTTAGCAGGAATGAAGTTGAAGACACAATAAGATCCTCAAACACTGTCCTTTTCTTCTAGTTATGTTTTGTGGGTTTATCTTTTTCCTAGAGATTTACATTTTTAATTGTAAAGTTCTTTTTGAAGTTGCTTCAAAAAAATATATATGGCCTCATAGAAATTCTGTAATGTGTTGTGACATATATTACATCATCTGCTTTGTCCTTCAAGAATATTCTACCAAGGACAGTAAAAATACAAAAAGAAATGCACAGCCCTTCTGCATCACTGCAACAATTAAGCCCAGCAAAGTGGCTGCTAAGAATGCCTTACTTATGCCAGGGGCCAGTTTGGTTCCCAGCAGCCTTAAAAAATTAAGAAGAGAAAGTGACAAAAAGGTGGAGAAAAGCATGCATGACTTCAAATGATAGGCCTATCTCTGCTTTTGGCATTCTATGGTCTATATTGCACCAGCTGACCTCTCTTCAAAAGGAGTCACAGCTCTGGAGAGGGCATGCCAGAAGGGGAGCTCTGTCATTTTTTGAAAGGGTTATTGAAGACCATTTCAGTAGATGGAAAAATGAATGAGAATTTCAGAATCTGGCTTAATGGGGTGATTTGTGTGACAATTACACTTAAAAAAATATTTCTGGAAAAAAAATTCCAGAAGGAGTCAGTCTGATACAATTCCATCATAAAATTGTGCTTTGGAACAGAACTTCTTTCCCTACCTAACAGGATTTATCATTTTAGCCATAAGTGTTTACAAAACCTATGGGGTACAGGAATAGTTATTTCTTTTTTCCTTTACATATAAATTTCCACTTGTCTGTGTTGTTCCTTTAACTAGAATACCTATATCTTTATTATTCAATTATTTTTTAAAAACCCCAGACAGTTTTGTAAAATAATCTATACTTTAATTACAAGTGAGTTTCATGTTATGATTTTAACTCATGAACTGTCATTGGACTTTAAACTGCCAATGGCAATACAAACATTATTCAATGACTAGTGCAAATTATGAAAACAACCACTTTTTAGAAAAAAAAAGTAAATTTACTGACTTGAGTTCTTTTCTCTCTTTGCTGAAAGCTACCACGACATGAACTCTTAAAACTGATCAAAGTATTATGGAAAAAGTATTTTGTATTTAGGAAACCTTAAAATCAGGCCTATTATATGTGGTATGTGTGAAAAAATTAGGACATATTAAAGGTATTGAATTTGACTGGATGTAGGAATAGTGAATATTTATCACATGAAATTTATAAAATATTACAGAAATAACTTTAAATTATTACAACTAAAAATAAAACTTTTTGACACAGGGGATAAAGTAACTAAAGACTAAAATAAGACAGCAAATAAAAGACATGCCTTAGATTGGGGAAAGGCTGCTGTTGGAGGAGCATTTGCATTTTGAATACCAGGGATCAAAGAAGAGCTGAGCACCATATTTAGTAGAAATTTAGTATCCATATTTTCTTGAAATGAGAATGCATAAGGCTTTTAGAGTGAATTTTTTGAAGCAAGCAAACATATTCAGCATAAAGAAAACATCAAATACTCTCCAGTCTATGATTGGCCACAGATGTGGAGAGAGACGTGTCCCTTTTTTCCCAGATGTTACTGGGAGCAATAGATGGATTAATTGCCCTTTGAAGCAATTTTGCCGTTCCAATTCATTGGGATGACTTAAAAAAAATTGGATTAATTGACTTCTTGATGGCTATTATGAATGAAAGCATTAATCTTGTGAAGTTTAACAAAGGAAAATACAGAGTTTTGCAGCCAAAGGAAAATAGCACCATGCATCTGTACAGGCTGGGGACTGACTGGCTGGAAAATTGCCTTGCAGAATAAGGAAGTCTTGATGGACAGCAAATTGTGCCTGAGCCAGCTGAGCTCTCTTGCAGTGAAGGGTCTTCTGGACTGCATTAGACAGGGCATTGCCAGCAGGTCAGGAGTTGCCTTCATCTCTGGTGAGCACTGGAAAGACACATCAGGAGTGCTATGTCCAGTGCTGGCCTCCCCCAGATGAGGGAGACATGGACTTACTCAGGCAAGTCCAACAAAGGACCACAAAGATTGTTAAGGGCTTGCAGCATCTGTCTTATTTAGCCTGGAGATAAGAAAGCTCAGGTGGATTTTACCCATTTCTGGAGCTACTTGATGGGAGAGTTTTAAAGAAGAGAGAGCCTGATTAGCCTCAGTGGTGCCCAGTGAAAGGACAAGAGACAATAGATGCAAATTTAAATACTGGAAATTTCACTTATAAATAAGATTTTTTTTTTTTTTTTTTACTTTGAGAGTGGTCAAACACAATGGGATTGTGGAGTCTCTATTCTTTGAGATATTCATAACCTACCAGACACAGGTCTGGGCAGTCTGCTTTAGCTGTTCTGAGCGTAGGTGTTAAAGGATTTCCACATGTCCACACCAACCTCCACCTCTGAGATTTTGTGATTCCTTGATGAAGTCTAGGGAAAAAGGGAAGAGGACAAGCATAGAGCTATATTTTTTAACCTGCATTAGTCATTTGGGTTTTTGCTGATTTCTCTCACAGCAGTCATCAAAATGTAGATATACAAGCTTCAGATATCTTCCCTCTCTTCTACCTGTAAATTACACAGACAAATGAGCACTTACCAATGTGCTGACCTATCTCAGATGCTTGTTGGAAAATAATATTGATTGCTCTCTGGATGAGGGCTTTTTTCCCTCTCCAGTGACTGCAATGCAAGCTTAGTGTCCAGTTTGTTCCGAGGTATTTAAAAGTCAGGTACCAGGAAAACTATTCAGTCAAGAAAAAATCGTTCAAATATTCCATTTTACATCTACTGTAATACTTTTTTCTTACTAAAAGATATCTAAGACATGCCTTACTACAGTATGTAGAGTATTAAAAAAGAATAAAAATAAAATATTAGGATAACTGAAAGACATTAGTATCTGATGGTTAAAATTCACAGATTGTTGATCTGAGCACTGTTCCATTAAGTTTATATAGTCACAATGCACATCCTCCTAATTTAATCAGACACTAAATGCTGGAGTCATTCTGAGCATACCCTAAAAACTGGAGGTGTATTCATTATGCAGATACAAACATCTGTACTTGTGTGTAAATCCAGGGTCTGAATATTTGAACGTGACAACTGCATGCACTGTGTTACGCTAGAGGGAACAAGAGACAAAGAGGAGCCGTGCAACAGTGGAATTCCCTCAAGGAATACTCTCTGATTCATCTGTCACATACTGAAGCCTTTTCAGAGGGTGCCAGACCTCTGGAGAGGGGATGCTGGAGGAGGAGTTCAGCCACAGTTTGAAATGATTCAGAGCTTGTTTGTTGCTGCTCAGCTCAATTCTGCTAACCTCGACTGCCCTCCTTAGTATTCCTGTGGCTCTCACCTGCAAGAGTAGATTTTTCTGTCATCTGGCCACTCGTATATCAGCCACAGCCTGGAGAGTATTTAATATTTTCTTTATGCTGAATATGCCTGATTAAATGAATCATCAGTATAATACCACTGAATTCAATACCATTTGTGTTTAGCCTATTCTACCTTGTAGTCATCAATGTAGACATCTAAAAACGCCTAAACAAGAGCCACAGGAGGATTTTTGAATGATTCCAATATCATCCCCATTTTTTGCTCTGTAGAGCAATTAGTCCTTTAAAGAGAATTAATTTTAAAAACCATATCCAGCAACAGTGTTGTTCTGACAATCAAGGTTGATCTGCAAGCAGAGTAAATAGGGAAGTGATGATAATGTTGAACATCATTAGAAATGAAAGCCTAGACAAAAAGTAATCCAAATCACAATGTGTTTTCCAAATGGAAAATAACGTGTATTTGAAATTATTCAGCTGTTGATTGTAAGCAAAAGAGAGAGAAACCCTTTGGAAATGTAACTGAGACAATCAACTGTTGTGTTTCATTCTACCAGGAATAGATTAAATAACTTAAAGAGTTGCAAACATTACATAAGTTTTATTGTAGTTTGTTCCTGCTTTCAACTACAATGAAGTAAGTGCCCTTATTTTAGTATAACTGGTCTCAGACAGCAAGCTCAACCAAACAGAAGGGGCTCTGTTTCTCAGCTATTGCTTTTAGTTGTACTTTAGTTTTTTGTAAAACAGTTTTTTCAAATCATTACTGCCATTATTACTAGCTCTTCAGTTTAGGTTAATGCAAGTCTATGCATCTATATACACATATAGGCTTGTGTATGTGTATAAAGCATATATATTTGTAATATGTATCATGCAGCTGTTTGGTGGCTTTTTTTTTTTTTAATTTTTTGTTGTTGTTGTTGTTGTTGTGTACCAGGAGCAGATATTAGTGGGGAAAAGAGAAGGAGGGATATGCAATGGTGGAAAGATTTCTGTCAAAACTTCACACATTATTAATTGCTGTAACTTACATGATCTGGCTAGACAAAAGTCTAGCTTGTATATATATGCTTGCAAAAGTAAAAGAATAAAAGAAACAGTATCATTTTTTTACAGATTTTTGTAGTAGCCTCTCAGCTAAAATACTGAACGTCGTTTAAGAAAGCCAGTAAAAGATGGGTTTATATATAAATTTCATTCCATTTACAAAAATTGCATTATAAGCAATAGCAGAAAACATTGTCATTCCCCTCCCCCTGCCCCTCTGTCTTGGGTAAGACCTATTTTTGAGCTGTTCTCATTCAGAGAACGAGTTGCTCCTTTTGGCTTTGTTCCCGGAGTACTGCATACTTGGTGATGTGTGAGGCATTGCCTCCTGGGGAAAAGGGAGGAGGGGGACTGAATCACAGCACTTAATTCTTAATGATTGTTCTGTGTGGTCAAGAGGACACAGAGCAGGCAATGCTCTTTATTCTTTACTTACTGTTATAGCTATTGGCAGCCAGCCCTTTTAATTTAGTTATCAATACTCAATGCCCTTAATCTTTTACTTTAAAGCCAGTCCAAAATAAGTACTAGCCAAGGAGCATCTGCTAAACAGAAATATTGGTGGATAGATATGATTTAAGGCAGCACTGCTAAGGGCCTACCAGTGTGAATTCTGAGTAAGAGTTATTTGGTATTCTCTTGACAAATCTTGTTTCTTTATCAGGATAGTTGCTTTCCTGACAAAATATCTGACAAGTAATAGTGTGCGGAAAAATTCATAGGTGTTGCTAATAGATGAGCTATTCAGATTATCCCATCTGTCTCCCTGTTGATATAGGACATTCTCCTAAAGCACATTTTCTATTACCAAATTGAGTTTGGTTTTCAGTATCCTGTGAAGTGGAATTTCTACATTTCAGAGGTTACTGAATAACTAAAAATGTATCACTGACTGGGAAGTTTCTCTTTATATTTCTTGTCTTTGTTCTCTGATTACACCCCAGAGTACTGCATACTATAATCCTCTTCTTTTCTAAGGAGTTGTACTATATCAAACTGATACTATTCTTCCTTTCCATCACTTGCCCGTGGTTGTTCGAGCACTGAGTTCTTTGGAATATTTAAGTGATTTAATAAGTAAAAATTGAAGTATTTATTCCTAATTATTTTGTTCTCTGAAGAACTCCTTCCCATTTGCCAATCTGTTTCTAAGAATGTAATTCCTTCATTTGAATGAAGTATTCCAAATAAAGTGGCTTCATATGACAAGACAATAATCCTCTTTCTTTCCAGGGATTTACCTGCTAGATCGTAAAAGTTAGTGCTGTGGGAGTTCACTTGGTTGATAATGAACCCAAGGCTTGGCTCATCTGTGGAACATGTGCACTGCAGAATCAAGTTTAACCAACCACTTAATATGTATGCATAAGAGAAAGTAGATGCACATTATTTAATTCATAGTTCTGATTTTATTCTGGTCCTCTGAAGGGGCATGTAGGGATCAGCTCAGTTCATCTGCTGAAGATCTGCATTTTGGAGGGGCTTAAATAGCTCTTTGAATCCACTGATCAAATGGCTTTGCTCCAGTTGTCCTTGTACAGATGTCAAATTTATGAGCGATGTCTCAGGTATTCCTGCCTACTCTCCAGCTTCTTCTTCAGAAGAGTGTCCTTGAAGTCCTCTGTGATATCTACCAGTCCTATGAGGTTTTCTCTGATACTCTAAAAAGGCATTTTAAATTGCAAGGCATTTTAAATGGGAAGGCAATACAGCTGACTGAAACTACAGATTTATACTGACTAGACTGAGGTCTTGGATATGTAAGTCACATGTAGATACATAAATTTGGTGTCTCAAACATGTGAAGTAAATCTCATTGACCTCAATGTCTAAATCTGAATGAGAAGAATCTTATCTCCAGATATGGTGATATTTTGCTTTCTGAACTCAAATATCCAGTAGATATGAAGTAGAACAAGGGATGTTTAAAAGAGAAGGGTTTATCACCTCACTTACTTTTTGTTGCCTTGTTTTCCATGATCAAAATAGTGGTTTTGTACATTGTGTTATTTTACAGGTACTAGGTTTTGTTCTCTTGCTTGCTTATTTTGTAAAAAATCTACTCTGTAGGTGAGGTCAATCATGACTACTGTGCCAGTTTAATAGTATAATCTGTCATAAACTGGGATGTAATTACTCTCCCATTGTTCCCCCTTTGCTCCTATCAAAATCACATCTTCACATTGAATGGGTTTCCCTAGTAGATTAAAGCCATGCTTTTTCTAACAATTCCAATAGCAGTATTGCAAATTATTTTTCTCTGACTTCTACCCGTATATTTATTTATTTGTACATTTCTTTTCTGACAACCAATTTCTTTTTCCCTTAGTGAGTTCAGTACTGTCAGTTTGGAGCCATGAACTTAATAGCAGCTTCACTCAACATTTGCTATAATCAGAAAAGCAGTATCCACCATACCAAAGGGAAATTTAGGGATTCCCATTAAAATTCTTGTTTTTCTTTGAAAGCTCTATAACATATCTTTGCATTCCTGCTGGACTGACTTCAAACTGAAGAAGAAAACACTAGTTTGCTATTAGATCACCTATGAAAAGTTATCTCCAAACCACAAAGATTAGGAAAAAATTCAGTGAATGTGTGGTGCTACAGAACCTCTCTCATGAGGAGCATCTGAACATGATCTCTCATGAGAACATTTTCTAATTTCCATGGTTCAGTTGAATTTTGAAGGTATCTTGTCTAGATTTTTTGCCTTTGAATCCAGGCCATTAACAGCAACTCCAGCATCTTTGGGAGTACTTTAGCCATGAATTGAATCTTATGCCCTGTTTTATACACTTCTGCACTCCATAGTGTAGCTAGTCTGTCCCAGCTGATTAACTGATGATGAAGGATGGAGTTCAAGGAAACACATATTTAAAATCTTGTGTAAAATGTCATTTAAACACATGCTTCCCATTGTATTTCTCAACTTACTTAAAATAGGTCTGTATATTTAGCATATTTAAACAGCATAGGGATGTATCAGAAAGCTAGCTGCATCATGGGATCAACAAAATACTGGTGTTTTTAGATAGACATAAAGATTAACAACTTAGTTGTGCTTCAGTTTGTGTTCACTGATTCTTTTCCCAGCATTGACACCTTTTTTTTCCTACATTTCTGTTTAAAATGTCACAAGTATCAAATATGACCTCCAGCAGAACTTATTTGGCAGACTGTCATTAGCTGTTAGTCCCTCTTCAGAGAGGGGCAGCTAACTAGGCCTGCAAGTGTCACCAGACAATTATTTTTAAAGAAAAATTCTTGAATGATTAATTCTTTTTATGATGTTTGTTTGAGGTTTTCTTTTTTTTTTAATTCAATATTAATCTAAGAATATTAATGGATGGCTTCTGTAAGTACCATACAGACAAAATCAGTTTTAAACTGAATGTCTGCACTGATTTTTCCCATTAAAGAATTTTCTGAATTTTTCCTATTACCCTTTTTAGAGAATGAAAATGTACAGTTAGTCTAAAACTTTCTTATACACACAGCTCTTTTTGTCCTTCCTGCTTGTATACCTCTGTGAATCTTCTGCAGCAGAAATGTAAAAGAAATAATGATAGCACACCCAAGAGAAGCTGAGAGAAGCTATTTTTTTATAGATACACAAACATTTTCTTAGGAAAATGTTTCTTAAAATGGTTTAAATTTTTTAAAAGTATCCATTAACGAAAAAGAATGTCAGTCACCATGAAGTGTAATGGGGTTGTGACCTGTCAGCTTCAGTCTCTGTTGCCTTGGTTGCTCTGATTGAAAGAACTTATGCATAATGCTGCAGCCAACCATGCTTTGGGAATCTCAGGGCTTCCACAGACAGAGCTTGTAAATAACTGCTTCAGGCTGACATTTATCACAAGCAGAAGTCAGTGGGCATTCTGCAGCTGGGTCTGCAGCTCCGTGTGGCTTGGCTGCCCTCTAGTTAGGAGTTGACTTCTTCCCATTTATAGAAAAGGGGGTCTATTGACCCACAGTCCCAGCAATTCTGGCAAATATGTCATGATCAAACCATCAAAAGTTCTCCACCCCAAATGACTACTTTCCCACCTGTGACAGACTTAGTCATCACAGTGTCCAGTTCAAAACTTTCATCTCTAAACAGCTGACAATAAACAGCTCCTTTTTTAATGCAGTTCAAATAATAGTGAATGTAAAGGTAAGTGCTTCTAAGAGAAGTGCTCGTTAAAGTCTGAGAGATATTTTAAATTATATAGCCCTCTCTTTAGCAGCAGCAGCAAAAGTCAGTATGGTTTGAAGCAGTTAGTATTTAATATGCTTGTTCAATGTGTTAATTTTCCCCAAGTCAATTTTTAAAGCTAAAATAATCTCCCTTTGGCTTTGTATAGCCAGCATTATAACCATAGTCATTTTTAAATTAAGCTCCCTTATTGTCTATGTGTATGTGAAGTAGGTGATATTACACAAAAAGCATGGGCTACATTAGCTTGATACAAATGCATATTTAAGAGCTTAACAAGCCTGCAAGAAAATAATGGTCTCGATAAACATTAGTATGGCTCACTTGTAAGCCTTTTTGTTTAGTTGCATTTTCCTACTTGCACATTCAAAGGAGTGGTGAAATGCACTGAGTAAATAAATAAAACCTATTATAATGTCCCAATAGAAGGGAAAAGTTATTTTAGTTACACTAACAAGTATAAAAACTCTACAATTATTAGATTTGTAGTGAATTAAAACACAAAATGCCTATTTAAAAAAAAGTGGGAGATTATGTTAAGCAAGTTAAGATCTGGTATGTTACATAAATGCATCTATACTTACATAAGAAACATTTCTCTAAACATCCTAACTATATTGCTGATTATGAAACGTAGAGACCTACTGTGTATATGTAATTTTGTCTGCACTTGTGTTATAGTTGGTAATTGAATAGCACAGTGATGGCCTTATTGCAAGTGTGAAAAAGTGCTAAGCAAAACAGAAATTATAATGAAATTTGAGATGTCAGTGACAATTAGCTGTGTTATGAATATTCATTTCATATTCATTCTACACAGTGCCATTTTTCACTATCTTTAATAACTGAATAGTGTTTCAAGAAATAGAGATATAAATAATAGTCATGATAATTAACATGGTTTTTTTCTGAGTGTTGTAGCACTTGTCAAGTGCCACGTGGGCTGGAGCAATGACTAGAAAGTTAATTTTCAGGCATGGCCAGTTTTGTGTGTTTAGCAGAACCATTTGACTTTCTTGCAGAATTGTTAATTTACAGGAAGATAAAAATCTGCTTGTGCGTGGTTTTGCTTAGGCTGAAGTCTCATTAGAAAGAGTAAGTGCCACACTAGAATTACAGAAATCTGAATCAGGACCCCACATGAGAAGTGAAAAGAAATGGAGTTATAATGAAGTAATACCCCTAAATAACAGTCACCTCTAAATAATGCTGGGAAATGTGATTCACTGTTCTGCTTTCAGACTGGTACACGCATATTGACAGAAAACTGAGTATGTGCTTAAATGCTCTTTTTTTCAGTCAGGATGAAGGGATCCATAAAAGTGAGAGGGAGAGTATTCACTGTGCAAAATGTAGTCTTTGGATATGAGGTTTTAATCTATTTTGAATACTTCTTAACATTACTAGTGTTCTGCTAGTATCCCCTACAAAGGTATGACCTCCCAATGTTGTCCTAAAAAGCACTCATGTGTGCTTATACTGATGAAATGCATCGAGTCTTTCATTCAGTACCAATATGTGAGGCCACACAGTCCATGGAACAATAATGGGATCTTCCCTGGTTCTGACTGAATTTTTTGAAAAGAACGTCATGGTTTCCAAAGAAAAATTATTGAGCTGAAACCACAAAGAGCCTCAGAGAAAGAGCATAATAGAAATTTTCCTTTTAGATTACAAAGCAATGCAAAAGAGCAGAACATTTGTTAAATTAGTTCTAGAGGACCTCCTTTGTGTAAGCCTAGTATGAAAACAAGTAAGACAAAGGTATTACTGCCACTCCTTCTGCATCTCACAGGCACCTGTCTTTTATTCAGTACCCAACTTCATCTCTGAGGGAATTGGAAACAGCTTTGAAATTATTTTGTTACAGAATGGCTAGTAAAAAGTTGATAATTCATATATGTTAGTTGATTATTTCCATAGTCTTTATTAATAAAAACTCAGACTTTTTTTTTTTTTTTTTTTTTACTTTATTCAAGCATATCAGTTTTCATTGTTTGAAAGAGAAAAAGAAAAATTAAAACAGAAAAAAAAAAGATAGCAGTGGGGAGAACATACCTGCTTTGGGAACATGTTCTTGCTTTGTAGTGTGAAAAAAATAAAGAAGCAAAGTGTAATAGTAGTGAAACTGCACCTGGTTGTGAGAGAATAGTGTAAGTAGAGCCCCTTCACAGAATCACAGAATCACAGAATGTCTGGGTTGGAAGAGACCTTCAAGATTGAGTCCAACCCGTTCCCTAACACCTCAACTAGATCATGGCACCGAGTGCCACATCCAGTCTTTTTTTAAACACATCCAGGGATGGTGACTCCACCACCTCCCTGGGCAGACCATTTCAGTACTTTATCACTCTTTCCATGAAAAACTTTTTCTTAACATCTAACCTATATTTCCCTTGACGCAGCTTGAGACTGTGTCCTCTCGTTCTGTCAGTTGCTGCCTGGAGAAAGAGACCAACCCCCACCTGACTGCAGCCACCCTTCAGGAAATTGTAGAGAGTGATGAGGTCACCTCTGAGTCTCCTTTTCTCCAGGCTGAACACCCCCAGCTCCCTCAGCCGTTCCTCACAGGGCTTGTGCTCCAAGCCCCTCACCAGCCTTTTTGCCCTCCTCTGGATGTGCTCAAGCGTCTCAACGTCCTTCCCAAACTGAGGGGCCAGAACTGGACACAGCACTCCAGGTGTGGCCTCAGCAGTGCTGAGTACAGGGGAAGAATGACCTCCCTGCTCCTGCTGGCCACACTGTTCCTGATACAGGCCAGGATGCCGTTGGCCTTCTTGGCCACCAGGGCACACTGCTGGCTCATGTTCAGTCGGATGTCGACCGTACCCCCAGGTCCCTTTCTGCCTGGGCACTGTCCAGCCACACCGTCCCCCAGTCTATAACGCTGCAGGGGGTTATTGTGGCCAAAATTCAGGACTTGGCACTTGGAATTACTAAACTTCATCTTGATAGATTCTGCCCATCCATCCAACCATTACATTCAACCATTTCAATACTGCTCTGAGCATCCCAGGATGCTCCACAACCCTGGAGTGCTCCAGAACCTTGTCTGTGAGGCAGATGCCTCAAAGGAACTTACCTGCCCTGAAAGAGTTTTATGCCACCACACTCTTGAGGGTAAATATGCAAAATCTTGTCACTGTGTACCTTGGGAGAATCATGTGCAACAGATTTTGTTTTTCTGGCTAGAGCTTCTGACCACAAGCTACTCATAAAGAATGTGTTGCCTCAGAATAAGGAAATTGTGTTGCTTCCACCAATAAAACAACAAAGCTGATTGGCCTATAAAATTGGATTTTTTAAGTACTGAGTACGTTATGCAAAATGTCAGTTGTAGAAAATAGATTGCATGATCATAAGGCAGTTGATGGTCATTTGAGCAGAAGAGTAAATAGAGGCATGTAATGAAGGGTATCAGTTTTGAAGAGGCAAGCTAAGATAAACAAAGTTTGTTAGTTACTCATACAGGCAACAGAACTCAGATTAATATTTGACTTGGATGTGAAAGAGGCCTGGAAGTCCTTTGTCTTGCACATCCAGAAATGTTTTTGAACATGTTTCCCAAGCTGAGTGCTAGAAGACATTGCAGAAAAGCTCAAAACTGGATAAATAACCAATACAAATGAGACATTAAGATTAAACAGGGAAACTGCAAAGGATGTAAAACCTTACTTCTTGTAGAATAAAATGAAGATTTCCGGAAGGCAAACTGAAATGAAACTTTTATGAGGCATTAAGTTTGACAGTGTGCTTATTGACCATGCAATTACAAAATTAAATAAGGAAAAGTGAAAAAAACACCCATTTCTAAGGACATTAAAAGTACTACAACTGTTGCCCTCAAATTAAATTACTTTGGTCTTGATTTCAGTACAAATAATGCAGAATAGCAATGGTAATATGTCTCAAAGTTTCAGTGTCCAGACAGAAAGCTTTATGTGCTCAAATTGTTCTGTTTGAGGAAGTTTAACTGTATTGAGTACTATATACTTATTGGAATCACTGGTGGCTAATCAATCCAAGAGCCTATTGGAAGACACTAAGGAAAGAACTTAAAAGTGTCTAAGTCCTGCTTTCAATTATACCCTTGTAAACACAATGCAGAAATGTTTCCATCCTTGACTATTTGGTTTAAACTACTTAGCTAATTTTCTTTATATTTATCCATTTCTAACTGTAATAACTCTTATTTCCCAGTTTGCTAGTTGTCTTTTCCCAAGGCTAAAACAAATCTTATTTTAATCTAGCTTATCTGACCCAAGGCCTTACCAACAGCATTTGTCTTTTGTTTGGTTTTATTTTTCTTTTAACCCAAAGTTAATAATCTTATTATAATAGTTTCCTCTAACTCCTCAGGAGTATTCTCTGTTCTTAAGCTTTTTTTTGTTATTAATTCCATCACTTCTACATCAAGCCTTCCAACAAATATGAGTTGTTGTGATAAGTTACATGTTACTGGCCCTTGGAAGCACCAGAAGAACCACATTTGGAGTAAAGAAGCAATAATGTCATTGCACAAGACACAAATGAAACTTCATCTAGAATCCTAAGTTTAGTTATACTCACCATTCAAGGTCATTTCAAAGTGGAACATGTAAAGGAAAGGGTTGCTATAATAGATAAAAGATTAAAGCACTTTTGTAAAATAAGCTGAGTTTTTCCTTTTTTAAAAAACAAAACCAAACCAAACCAAACCAAACCAAACCAAACCAAACCAAACCAAACCAAAACAAACAAAACCCCAAAACAAAAGCAAACAAAAAACCCCCAAAAATACAAGAGACTTTATGCTTTGTGGCCCTTTGAGAACAAGCCTGTGAAGGTAGATGATTGCACAATAGACATGGGCTAGAAAGTAAACACCAAAGGGAATTAATTGTTTTAAAGACAATAATGGTACAAGATCAATTGGATAATAGTAGTAGCCATGGGCAATTGTGATCTTAAAATTAAAATGTTTCTGATTAATAATGGAAGCAGGCTTTGGATTAGCCTCTTAATAAGAGAATGAGGCTAAGACGGTATAATGAATTTTAATGAATATTGTGTTATTGGTGGTATTGGTATATGATAGGGTTGAAATTGATATATTCAGGGGTTTGGTGGACCCCTGAATATATCAATTTCAGCACAGACCTTTGCTGTGCTCTTTTCCTTTTTTCAAAGGAATTTTTTTACAATTTTTGTTTCTTAAACACTGGCCTTTCTCATTGCCTGTAATGTGTAAAAAAGTTGTGTGTGGTTTTTTTTTTTGTTTTGTTTTTTAATTTGCTAGTCAAATTGAAAATAAAAATCAAGTCACAGAGGCAACTGAAACAGAATAATTAATTTTATTGCCATTGTATTATTCTTATTTGACGGGGAAGAGAAATGTTTTATTTGGTGTTTTTGTTTTGAAGTGTGGAGTAAATCTAGTTAAGAAATCCGAATTACCTATCCTAGTATTTCTGTTCTCTTCTGGATTGTATTTCTGAGTGAAATTCATTTAAAAAGTCACCTAACTCCACTGCTGACCATGGTCTTAGATCCAGTGTTTCTATAAATATTAAATATAAAAGTTGTGCACATTCAGAGCTCCACTAAATCAGGGATGAAATTGTGTCTTGTGTCTGCCCCTTGACTGAATGCTCAAGAAAGAAGAAGTTCCTTGTACCCTGTTGTCTGATTCACTGCAAGCCCGTGCAAATCCAGATGCAATCTAGCCCAGATTTATCATCTGTCCTTCATGTACCAGGGCAATACTAGGAAAGAATAACAGATGTAGACTTTGGATAGTATCAAGTGGGAAATAACGCTGAGAATTGTTTTGCATTTAACTAAAACGTTAAAAGAATCACTTGAATGACTGTCATTCAGAAGGTCATTCAATCCTTTGAGAAACAAGGGAAAATGTCCTCTGCTGTGTCTGGAGATAGCTGAGGTACAGATGGTACTTAAAGTGAGCTCTCTGATCTCGAGCTCAAAGTCTACATTGCACCTGACTCTCAGACCTAAATATTTTCTGTTCAGTCTAATAGAGCTGTGTAACTTGCAAGATGGGATGTATATATGTTAGAATCCAGGAGAGCCCTATATGAAACATTGCCACCGACAGTGCATGCCAAGTATCTTTATTCCTATGCATATCTAATAAATCCAGTTGTCTAAAAATTGAAAATTATTCTTACATGCCAGAATGTATTTTATATTATCTAGATACATGTGGGAAATGGAGGGCTTACAGATTTTTCCAAGACTGCGAGGACATTTTAAGGACAGAGCAAAATTACAGTTGTGCATTAAGAGAAATATAAAGCTTTTCTCCAATTTCATCTGATCTTCTATGAATTGTGAGTAAGGTCTGGTGGTGGGTCAGATGACAGTGACTGGTATCCCTAGCACCCTACTATGTCAGAAGGGAATAAGGAGGAGCAATTGGTACAACAGCAAGGGAGAGAGGGGGGCTGAGGGAGCAGCTGCATAGTGCTTATTTTCCAGCTGGGCTTACACCACGGCAGGCTGGTAGAGGGAAACAGCAACATGAAAACTCTGCCCGTGGAGGAAGCTCAGGTCTACTGTCTGCAGGAGCAGTGAATCAGGTGCCATACCAGAAATGTCAGCCTGAAATGTTACAGTACAAAATGCTGCAGAGCCAAAGCTCAGGAGATGGTCATTGAGCAGTGTAAGAACAGCAACAACAAAGCTGTGTGGTCAAAATCTCAGTGCTGTATACAGGGACCTGTACACTTAACAGCTGACACTGTCAGGCTGGCAAGGCAGAAATCATAAATGGGCTTTGCAGTAATCAAATTTCCACATGACTAGGCGCAACCACAGTATTCTGTACCAATATTCCTAGAAAAGTCATGACTTGAGCTTCCAAAAAAAACCCCAAAACCCTATGTTATTTTCTTAGTACTCTGTTTACATAATCTCCTAATTTTTTCCTGTGCTTACAAGATTAGTGTTCTTTTCATCTTTTCTCATTTTGCTAATAGCACCTCACAGTTTGTATTACAGAAAGCTGGTGCTGTTAAAATTTGTGTTATTTTGCATATTCTTCTCCAGTTTATTTCTTCCACAGTTTTGTTTTCATATTGTGTTTCTACACCTTCTGTGTGCAACTGTGAAGATTTTGCTATTTTTTAATTTCAGCATATATGACCTTTCCAGAGAAATTATAGTCCAATCAAAATGGTTAATGTTTTCTTAAGAGATATTCTAGTGTGCAAAATTCCAAAACATCACAGACTGATCAAAAGAAAATTCACCAGAAAACTTTTTTCTTTTTTTTACAATAGAAATTTTTTTCTGTATTGACAATTTCCAAGACTTTTTGCAAATTGTGGACTAAAACTAGTAATTAATGGAGTATGCACTAGACAGCTTGTATTTTTCCAATTAGAAAAATAGTCTGACCAAGTCAGAAAGAGCAATGCAGAATGAAGGGAACGAGCAAGCCAAGAAAAGTGTTAGAAGCTACAGGCTCATTATGAAGAATAAAGATTGTTAAGATACTTTTATTGCTAATTATGATGCTTTGATAGAAATAGTGTTGCACAAAGATTTTCTCTTACATTAGGTCATGACATCAAGAGAAGCAAAGAAGGTCACATGGAAAAAAACTATTTAATTGTTAAAAGAAATGATGAATTTAATACTGAAGAATATAAAATTCATAATTTGGTAGCTATACATTGGTTATGAAAATATAATACTGTTTAAAATATAGTTTTGAATAGAGCATCTCACATACAAAGGAAAGAAGAAACTGTCCATCAAATTGTGTGTGCTTATGCAACAGATATTTTGATAACTCTTCCTTTCTGCTTACCTTATGTGCCCTGAAATAGTGATGAGAGATAATAAAATTTCAAAAATTAAGACTGCAGTAAAAAAGTAAGAAGAAGCTCTTCTGGCCAGCAACCTGCACAGCTGGAGGAAATCTATCAGAAGGCTCCATGGCAGCTGTGTTTCCTCATTACAGCACCGTTTACTCAAAGCGCCAGTGAAATGGCAAGGCTGCCATTTTCTAACCCAGGACCTGGAGCATGGAATTGAAAGTTCTTTTCTTCTCCTTTGTATCCATGATCTGAGTTGAGGAGACAGAGGCGTGGAAATGTTGATCTGTCTTTTTTACCCACCTCCTCCAATGAGAGCTATAGGAACAATACAGGTGTTTACATTTTTAGCTTGATCAGAGACAGATCTTAAGGTACCACTGAGAGACCACAGTACCCCTATCTTACCATGGCTATACAACACCCTGTGGTCTTTGCAGAAGCTTTTTGGCACAACTACAGATGTTACAGACCCAAATACAATCAACCACACATGTCCATACAATGCATTACCCACAGGACTGGATACAAAAGTGCTGAAGCTCATTTCCAGCTTCAGGTGCATTGTGGCATCAGTGGAAGAGCCATCTTTTCAGCAGTCCCTGTGAGATGTCTCCCTGCCTGCTTAGAGGTTGGTTGATGCTGTGCCATCGCAATGCTGAGACAGAAGTATGTTGTTTGCACTGACCTGGTGAATTTTGGCCATGAGCTCATCCTCTGCCACAGCTGAAGTGAAGCAGAGAAAAAGCAGACAAGGTCTGTGTATGAGGTGTGCATCCAAATCCAGGTCCTTCTTCCATGACAAGGCATCTGCCATGAAATTCTGTTTCCTAGTTGACAAAGGAAAGTGAAACGGAAGGACAGAAAGAAGGAGGGCCAGGAGGCAAAGCAGAGAGAGATGCACTTCATCCCTCAATACTCTTCCAGACTGGGGGGCTGGTCATCACCATTTTCAGTCCTTCTGCTCCCTCACATCCGTGCTGTCAATCCTCAAAGTTAGATTTGATTAAGAGGAGCTCATTATCTCAGGCATAATTCCTCTCAGTGGGGTGAGTTACCCAGAGAAGCAGGTACAGGCATCTGGTTCTACACTACAAGACTGAGTATAGGATAAAAGCTAGAGTGAATACCCATTTTTGAAAAGCTGGTTGTGCACCAGGCATCCATAAAAGTCAAGCCCTCTTTTGGGTGAGTGCCATTATGTCACCTACAAACCAGAAATCTCCCTCCTGAACTGTCTTTAGAGTATGGTAAATCCTGAAAACCATTGCACCTGTGCTAGAAGGTGCTGCCAACTTGTGACATCATCAGTCTCCTTGGAGTCTATGTGCAATTCAGGGTTGCCCAGTTACCACAGGAACTCTACTCTCTGTTGGTCAAAGCAGCATTTCTTCTGACCAGCACAGCCAGCGGTGCTGCAAGTCATTGAAAATGCTGTTAATAAATAATTCTCGAGAGGTGCAGAGCACCAGGAAGTCATACAGGTATACCATAGCACAGCTATGAAGAACGTCCCTAAGAACAGCATTTACAGAATACTGGAATTTTGCAGAGACTGAATGGCATCAGAGGATGCTCATAGTGTCCCCTTATAGATCCACCATAGAGGGCAGTGGACCCCACTGCAGATGTTCAGAGCACTTCAGAGTAAGAGGCAAGAAGTGCTGGTTCTTCACTCTGATGTCCTTCCACTTCCTGTAATCCATGCAGAGGCAGAGACTCCCATGCTTCTTTGTTAAAAAATGCCATATGGAAGCCCCCAACAGAATCAGAGGAGAAGTTGAACCAGTACACCAGATTGTTCTTGAAGTACTCCTCAACAGTTTCTGACTCAGATTCTGACCAAGCAGAGTTGATCCCAGAGAGCACCTTCTCCTGGGTGAGGAGAGTCACAGGTGACAGTCTCTCAGACCATCAGAATAGTGAAAGGTGTTTTTCTATTAGACATGGGAAATGTGGAAAGCAGCACTTCTGTAATTCCTAACATGATTATAGCACACAGTCTGTGTGTGCATTTAGCTTACCAAATTTCTCCCTCAAACTAGAAAGATACTGGGGTGATGAAAATGCTTTTTACTTGGGTAAATCCACTACTTTGAGTACATTAAAAATGGTGAATCTAGATATCCACATTAAATCCTTTAAAAAACCTTCTAAAATTGCCATAAAGAAATCTGAGTGGCCTTGTTGGGATGCCACATACCATATATAGTAAATATATGTAACCTATAGAAATGAGTATATCACCTCAGCTATAAATGCAATCTGAATGAAATGCAGGAAAAAACAGTAGTGAAATGATACAGAAGTGAATGAACAGAGGCCTGCTAATATAACAATGTTGTACTTCCTTGGTCAGTATGCCTAGTATACCTCCCAGAAAATCCTTATTTATGATGTACAATACAGACTGGAAGTAACCATGTGTAAAAACATCATCTTGAAAAGTACCATTGAGCTGGAACAACAAATGCACCCATTGTAATGTCTAACACCCACAGCACTCATTACAACCTATCATGACCATGTTGTATGTGCCTTTCAGTCTTCCTGGCAGCTTGTTCTGTTTGAGGGGTGATTTGGAAAGGGAGCATTTTCTGAAAAAGACAAAGACAAATTGCTCCAATGATGGGCCAGGGGAAAAAATGGAAATGCAGGAATATGATGACAAATATGATGCTTGGCTTTGCTTCAGTCATTTCAATACAACAGTGTGTAGCATGCTCAGAACTGCCAGCTTCTGAAAGAATGGAGATTTCAGCATTGCCACAGTATTTAAAAACAAGACATCTGACAGCAAGCAAAACAAAAAAAAAAATCTCAATATTTTTCATTCTTGGTGGAACAACAAGATTTGATTACTTAAACTGGCACTGGCAACACAAATGTGCTTCAGGTATTTTCTTTGGTGTGTCTGTGTATGGCATTCATGTAAGGTATGTGCCATTCCAGTTTTTCCTGTCTCACACTGTAGAATGGTTTCTAAATTTTTATGGCCTGAAGCAGCTGTTGAATTGAAAACAATGTCTTTTTTAAAGAACAATGTTTCATAGCATAGAAGGAAAATATAGTTGATCTCATATGCATGGAAACTAGTTACACAGTAGTTCAACTCAGTGAGTAAACTTAGAGCATAAGTTCTCATTTAAAGTTTCTTTTGAAAAGAGTTTCCTTTTTTTAGAAGAAGGTGCAAGTGAAATATTTCAACTAACAGGCAAAAATTACTGTCTTTAGGTGGTATGACAGTAAATTCTTCTGTACATATATACTACTACCCAAATAGTAGCACATATGAATAGTAACCTGATTACATGTATTAAAAAGCATCTCTTCCAGAGGTACTACCAAGTTTTTGTGCTAAGCAAATCAAAAGAAGCATTAAAATGGTCATTCATATTCCTATTTCACAGTATTAATTCCTTGTAGTAAAACTAGTAATTAACTTTGCTAAAGGTTATGTGATATATTCTTAACTGTATTTATTGCTTTGTCATGACAAGAGTTCTTTCCTATATTAATGCCTCTTTTGAGCTTTATAGCTCAAAAGATAACACAAAGACTTTTAAGGGCAGAAATGTTCATTTTCATGCTTGATCAGCCATGTTCCCTTGCTTTTTGCTGCTTGTATTCATCTGGTGTCTTTACCCAGATATCTTGGTCATGTTGACTGAACAAATACTCTGAAGTGGGGTGTGCTGTACAGCAAAACTGTAGTAGCCATCAAACTACTTGGAAATTAGTTTTCTTTAGAGCAAAGAAGCTATGGGCTTCTCTTAGCTCAACCTATAGTGAGGGAACTGAAGACCAATCAGGAAAATAAAATTAACTCATTAATCATTAATCATAATGAGAGAACTTCAGAGGCAACTGTGAGAGTGTTTTAACTCTTGATCTCCATAGTGGGAAGAGGTTATTCTCTAATCCTTTCTTTCCAGGTGCTGTGGACAGTGCAGTACAGGTTGAGCCCTTGCAAAAATAGCTGACAAGCTTGACCTCTGTTAAGAAAATAGATTCAAAGTTCTTTAGTCGGGAGCTGGATATGCTTAGTCTGTCTCTGAAGAAAGATTTTCCATCTTAAGCTGTAAACATTTTATCCAGTTTTATCCACTGTAAATCAAAATGTTCTCAGTGCTGGCCAAGAAAGTGAAGCATTGTTAGTTCATTAAATAAAAAGGGCTGAAGGCCAACACTTCTCTTCATCATTAAACTTTATTTGGAACATGTTGCATAGATGGTGGATGACTTGTGAATCCTCTTTAAAATTACAAATTACCCTCTTGAACCTTGGTATCAGCTGTTGCTTTTCCTATTAATACCAAAAAATCAACACAGATTAATAAAGAAATAATCTAAAATGATCAGCAACCGTTATTTCAGCTCCTGTACACATAAGACACAAGATATTACTTGTCTCCAAAACTTTCAATTTCAAAACTGTGGGAAGCAATATGTCAGATAAAGAAAAGAAGAAAGGAGATAAGTAAAAGCTAAGAAGACCACTTAGCTTAGTAGAGTTCAGTTAATATTGGTTAGGTAATGTTTATATTATGAATCATATAGTAGTCTGCATGTAGCTGACTGGTCCCTGGGAAGATGAGAAACCCTGTCCTCATGGAAAAAGCATTGTTTGAAATCATGTGATAAACACTTCAAATATAGTAAAACCTTCTGCTTAAGGTTATGGTTCTTAGCCCAATTCAAATATAGCAGACCTACAGACCTGATAAAATGATCTACTTTGAGTCCTGTATAGTTGAAGTCTCTATAGAAAGCAATTATTATATTTTGCATATGTTAAAGCATCAAGACAAACAACTTCTAGTCACTAAGTTTCCCTATCGTATTACATTTAGTCATTAGCCTTGCATTTATCTTTCTCAGGATTTACTGTGAGATTGTGCCTGATTCAGCACAGTTATTCTTTGGCCCTGAAAAGAGGCTCTTCTAGACCTGGCTGGAAATTCATGTCCATCTCTTGCAACTAGCAATTGTGTGCATAAATCAGTTGAGCTCACTGCTCTGACAGAAAGTCTTTTTTTCCCTTTTTTTAAATGAGTTAATTTTCTATCAGATCATTGAACTGTTCCACTTCCTTCTTTGATTGCACCATAATTAGATTTGAAACAAGTGGATAAGCAACTGTGTATGGTGCAAGAAAGCTGGAGAAGAATTGAATAGACTAAGAGTGAACTATGGCATAGAGTATAATGAAACCACACCTTTATTTCTGTATCTGGAAAGCTTACTAATCAAAGTGAAAGAGTTATCAGATTAACACTGGGTTTGCTATTGCAATCAATTGCCCTGTTTCATCCTTTTGTTTTATTTTACATGTACCCTCTTTTGTCTGAAGATGGTGAGGGATCACTCACTTCAAATTATGGTAACAAGGCAAAATAATGCAACAAACATTCACCATACCCTTAATCTGTTTGGATTTCCTTTCAATAACACTGAAAACCAAACTACATTATGGAAGCCTAAAGTTTTTGTTACAGGATCCCGTAGAAATCCTACTGGCAACATCTACCCTGTGCAGCAAAGTTCAGTGTTATTTTCCATGGTGTTACTAGTTTGTGTCAAAAATGTCTTAGGTTTCACCCTATCCGTTTCACTGGTCACAAGTAGCTGTAGGTTGTATTCTGAAATCAGGTACAAAGTTTGCTGGCCTTGTTCCATGCCAAAAATTGTACATGATTTCCGTGCACATAAACCACTTTCTGGTGAACCAGCCTGTCAGGGTTTGGCGCTGGCCCAATGCCAGTGCCCCCATGAAAATGTATTTTCTTTAACTAACTGCTGTGAGATGTGACCAGGAACAGAGAAGAGCAGGCTTAAACTTAGAAAAAGAGAGAAAAATAAAAACTTTATTAAACTACAAACTAAAATCAAAAACACACAGGATTCCTCCTCCTCCCACCCAATTTCACCAAAGCACAGTGAGACAAAAATCTTGGAGTCCTGATCAAGTTACCAACACTCTGATAATCAATTCTCAGTCCATCAGGGGAGAGAGGAGTCTCTCTTGTACCACAGTCCTCCCCATGAAACAGGGTTGAAACTCCCCATGTTTCCATGTCACACATGGCACCGCCCAGAGAAACTCTGCCATGGTGACATCCTCCTTCCATGTACAGTGCTCTCACCACCGTCCATGGACCGAAACTGCTCAGGGTTCTTCAAGGATGCTTTGCCAAGTGCCAAAAAAACAACCATGTGTCATTTTTGGGACAACAGTCCCCCCCATTTTCTCATCCCCTGGGGCCGAGGGTTTTCTCAAGAACAGAGCTCTTCTCCCTGAAGATGGAAGGCACCACCACGCCCTCTTCATCTTCCTCTGTTCACTCCTTTATATAATATCATTACAGCAGGTCAGTCTCTTGGCTCAGGCTATAGCATCCACCCAAATGCAGTCTCATGTATTACAGGTAACTTGGTTCAGTCTATGGCTATACAAGAAAAGTCCAGCTAAAAAAAAAAGCCACTCCATCATCTCCTCCCACTTCAGCTTTTCCACATCTTCTTCTTAACATCTCAGGTCCCAGACTGTCTCTCTTCTCTCTCCAACCACCAGCCAGGAGGACTAATGTTTCACAAAGTTTCCTTCACCCAGGAAAGGGTTAAAAGTCCGAGCTCCGCTGCCCTCAGGGCACTGAGATCTCACGGTGGCACTCCCACATGCTGGGCATCACCCCCCCCGCCGCCTCCTCTGCCGGCACAGGCTCGCTCGCTCTCTCTTCTGGGGTTGGGGGGGGGAACAAAAGATACCTCGGTGTTTTCTCCACCCCTCGGTCCTGCAGGGGCTGGCCCGGTTCCATTCCCTTCCACCTTCTCTCTCTCTCCGGGGCTCCGGCCTACCTCAGCCTGGGCCTCCATGGCTCCCTCCCCACCCAGCCATGTGGCCGGGCGGGGCAGAGACGGTGCCGCTCCCTGGGCTACCACTGGAGAAAGAGAGCGAACTCTGGGAAATCTCTGCTTTTAACCCCGTGTGTCTTCAGAGGTGACTCACGTCTTCAGTGGTCACACCAGGTGTCAATATTCGAATCTGACCACTGATTGGTTTAACTAAGGCTTCCCAAAAAACTCACTTCCTCCCAAACCGAGACACAGCCTCATGATGATGTTGACTATGTGACAATGTTGTGTTTCAACCCGGATTTACCAGCCAGCTGTTTGTCAGAAAGGAAAATAATAATATTGGTGATATTATTATCATCATCATCAACAACAACAAAAATAATAATAACAACAACAATAACAACCATTATTGCCAGACATCCTTTAAAGGGCTTATGGTTAGGAGCCAAGCAGATGTGCCAGTTCTCACTGTTACCTTGTCTATCACTAGTTTCAGATGTTTTAATCCTGTATTTCCATAATTAACAATTTAACAATTTGTTTAAGACCGGGGATAGGGAAAGTGCTTTCATTTTCCATCATAGTTTAACTCAGTTGCCTCCTTTGTCAATTTCCATTGTGGGTACAAATATAAAAATGTTCATGCTTTGTTTCAGTCTTTTCAGAATGGTAACTAACTTAGAACAAAATTATTATGATTTGCACAAATCAGTAGACGTTGGAAGGGTTTAGTACAGGATCTCAAGAGCAAGCTGAGACTGCACTTTCACAGTTCAGGTCCCTGAAAAAGGAAGACATGGCAATGAAGATGATCGTGTACTGACAACATTCACACAGTAGCTATTTGTGAGCTAGTAGCAGTCCTGTTTTAAATTACAGTTTTGCACATAAAATCATTAATCTGTACTTTCCAAATGGGAATTTAAACTATATTTTCTAGTATTATAAATCAAGCAGCTTTGAAGTTAATGAAATAAATTTTTAATTATTTCAAATACTATATTATGGACAGTTTCAAGTAATGCAAAAGGTGATTTGACTAGTGCAATTTTCTTACATTTCTTTAAAACTTGTGTCAGGGTAGCATCACATGCTATATATAGTGTGGCCTTCCATTTTTATGGATCCTCTTGCAGTGTCATCTATTTTGGTCTAAACAAAGGTTAGGAATACATAATTGCTGCTGAAGATATATACATACCTTCATTTTAAATTTCCATGTTATTTTGTTGAATATTTTTATAAATAATAAAGAAATTATCTTGACTTGTTTTTCAACACACAAGACTAGGGAAAAATAATGGTTTAATCATCTTAGAAAAAAACAAGAGTAGTAACAATATTTATAAATATATTAAAGAAGAAAAATGTTTGGAAAATATCTATTAGAATATATTTCCCTTGGGAAATATAATATCAGCTTACATGATTAATTTACAGTGTCTCAAGGATTCACTGAAACCTGTGTTAAAGTTCTTTATATGATCAATTATATTTTATGGCTGTGAGATTTATGCAATAAAGCAAATAAATGGTTGATTTATCTCACTGTTGCACTTGTGTGACAAAGCATGAGAGAAGCAATGAAGAGAGATGAAATGAACTGATGTACAGAAAAAGATTTATTATATGCTAACGTTGTTTAGATTTGTGAAGATAGTTAAGATTTTTTTTTGTTTTCTTAACATATCAGGAACACCAAAAAAGTTATTAAAAAAATATTTTTGTGTTCAAATTTGAATATGATGTGTGTATGTAGTTCCAATACTTTAGAAAGTTCAAAAATTCTGCCTTTTGAATGGAAACTGAAGTTTTCTGTTTAGGTCATGAGTACAAAGTGGAATGGAAATAAATTATAATCTTCACAAATGTTGTACACAGTACCTGAAAATATCATGGTGATACCATCACTAAGTATGACACAGTTATCTACTTTGTCCAGAAATATAACTCACAATAGGTTTTTTAATTCTGGCAGAAAAAAATACCCAAGAATGAGTGGGGATGATCCTTGTCTAAGATAGAAACTAAAATTAAATCCAGATAACATGAAAGTCTGAGAAAGACACTGTATAAGAAGGACATTTGGAAGGCTTATTTTGTAGAATTCATGCATTTTCTCAATGAAATTGATTTTAAATAGGAATGTTTGTAATAGATTTTTCCTGAGTTTTCAATCAACACTAATGGTTATAAGCACTGTAGTCACTGTTAGTGGATAGTAAAAGAAACTTCTTAATATTGACATATCCTTAGGTTACTGTCATGAATTTTACTGATGTCAAACTTGTATTTATTCTTCTGTCAGTAGAAGGTTTTGTAGATCTTGAACCTACAGTGTATAGCCCATGACAACATGTTTGTACAGAACCTTTTCCCATTTACAGCCAAAGTCAGGATCAACAAAACTTCAGACATGATTGGAAAGCTCAACACGCAGCTCCTCACTGGTACACGAATCAATGGACAGCCATATCTTTCCTGGATGCCATCTTGGCATCTCATTTACTTACACCTATAACTGAAGGTTGGCTGATTTTTTATTACGAGTAAGGAAGTTTGGCCCAAGTTATCCTGATGATTATAAGGGATCATAGAAACATAGACTCATTTAAGCTGAAAAAGTTCTTTGAGTCCAACCGTAAGCCAGAACAGCCAAGTCCACCACTGAACCATGTCTCTAAGTGCTACATCTACACATCATTTAAATGCCTCCAGGACTGGTGACTGAACAATTTCCCTGGGCAGTCTCTTCCAATGCCTGAAAACCCATCTGGTGAAGAAATTTTTCCCAACATCCAATATAAACCTTCCCTGATGCAACTTAAAGCCATTTCCTCTCATCCTGTCAGTCGTTACTTGGGAGAAGAGACTGACCTCCCACCATATTCAAAATCACTAAGAAATTTTTGGTGCGTCTGCTGCCCTTGATAGCTACTCACCCACAAAAAAATGCCTTAAATTTCACCCTTCTTCTTTCCAAGAGGAAAATTAATGGATTAGTGTGCCTCTGAAACTAAGATAATAGGTTTTTAAAGCATGAGAGAAAGTATTAAATTTGGTCTTTTTTCCTTTTTAAGATTTTTTTAAGCTTGTCTTAGTGGTCAGTCAGTCATGCACCTTTTATCACTTTCATTTTTCATAAGGAGTTATATGACTTCCATTTGCTTCTCTGCAACCAACTATGGGCTGATGCAGTGGCTGGAGTGAAGGTAGTTTTCAGGGTCATAGGTAGTTTCTCAGTCGTCTGCTGTCTGTCCTGTTGAGTGGGAATATTCAATACGCTTCATGGGCATTAAACTGATAGGCAGTACTGGGCCCAAATTAGCTTTAGAAATAAACTGGGGATTGACTGTGTCATAATACGAGATAGGCCTCAGTGAGAGGGAAAGCTGTATGAAGCTGGGAGGTGCTATGACAAGAGCTGTGCCACACATGAACTGCTTCTTGTGCCCCTGGGGTGGAGCACAGACAGGCAGTACTTTGCTTCAGGCAGCTGTATGAGACAGAACAATACTCACCTCCTATTGTGCAGTATCACCCACTGTTGGTTGATGTTGCATTGCAAAATAAGATTTTAGATGCTACATCCAGTCCAGTGGAAAGAAGTAGATGTTAGGGAATTTTAAAATATATTTGTTTGAAAAAACAGAATAAGAAATTGCCAGCACTTCTTTTTATTGTCCCTTTCCTTTGTATTTTCAGGTACCCATTTTTCAAGAGTACAGGTAATACACAAAAAGTACAAAAAATACATATTACTCATAGACCTAAAAAACATTAGGATCATACTAGCAGTATTACAAAGTATGAATTAGTGCAGTCCTCAGACAGTTTGATACATTTGTGAAAGTTTCTATCATTTTTGTTGTCACATCTCAGTGTTTCCAGAACATCTTATAGAGCTTGTTGAGAGCATCTGGCTGAGCTCTGAGGGAAGGTCTGACATTAGGCATTCCAGTTAGTCCAACATGCCTACAGTGCAACTTTGTTACAAAAGACGTCTGTAAAGTGGCTTTACTGATTTCTGCTGTGTCCTACAGCAATTCCAAGGCAACTTAACTTTGTTAAGAAAAGGAAACTAGGTCTCCTTCAGCGTTAATTCTTTGTGAGAAACATCTTTGGTGGAGACATCCTTCAAAGACAACATGGAGAGTGAGACTGGTGAATGGTGAGGATGAAGAGATGTGCAGTAGGATGTCTGCTCCCTCATGTGAAAATCCTGTCAGCATTCCTTGTCCCTGGAGTAGACATTCATTCATGTTGAGTCTTGTGATGCTGTATTTATCATATTTCCACTGGGAGGCACCTGAGTGATATTTACTGAATAAGTGTTCTGTTATGCCAAAGTGTTCAAAATGTCTAGGATCATTTTCATAAGCAATTTAAAGCCCATGGGGGCTAGAAACCATTCAGCTTTATCCACTCTGACTTCTTTTTGATAATTTTGAGGAATATTGCCCATGGTTGATACTGAGGCGAGTGTTTTCTAAGAGCAGGTCAAAAGGTGAGCTCAAAAATCGTTGTCAATACGATTGACAACGTGTGGTGATTAAGGCACAAATGTAAACAGAAACAGATTATCAGAGACAGCATACAGGGAAATAGGCTTTCTTGAATGGAAACATGTTCTACTTGAATGCTCTAGTGCAATATATTTGTGTTCATGGTGTTCCTGTTTTATTGATGAGTCTTAAATCCAAGATGGTGTTCAATACATGGTCTGCCTAGTATCTTTGTCCTTGTAATTTTATAAACAACATATTTTTTTCCCAGTGAAGTTGCTCAGAGGCATATAATTTCACTTCTGCATGTACCCCAAGGTCTGGCTACTGTGGCAAAATGGAGCAATTTAGTGCTGCCTTGGGGTTAAGCGTGTTTGATATCCACTAAGTGCAAGTTCCCTCACTTAATTCTGAACTGATCCTGTGCATATTGGTACTCTGGGCTTCTGCATCAAACACTGGATCTAAAAGTCTTTTTCTCAAAAATTAGAATAAGAGAAGAATTCACCAGCCATGTTTTTGTAACAATACTACAGAGGACTCAAAGTGAAAACCAGGACCCAATCTGTGGGAGGTTTCATGGAGTTTGAGCATTGTTTTGCAAGTTAGCTGCCTGGGGACTAATAGTTCTAGGAACCTCTGAGGTTTGGGGCTGTCCAAACTTCTACTAAGTCAATTTATCAGAAGTCAGGCATTCTGCTCTACATCTCCCTGTGCAGACTTTTGTCACATAATACCCGTTAGGCAGAAAATTGATATTTTTCAAGGAAGTGGGTCATCTGCTGCAATCTATTCCTATGGGAGGTAGTTCTCACAGCTGCCAACCTGCTTCCCTACTAGGAGATACAGTACTTGGTGAAGAAATATAGGTAGGTGTCCATGATCACTGGAGCCTGACCAGGTCCATCAGTACTTAATACATTGAGGCATCTAAACATGACATGCTGGGGTTAATGAATTGAACCCATAGACTTAATGGTTAGACCTAATGGAAAATAATTACTGATGAGGCAAGAAACTCGTGTTCTGTTCTCTTTTCAGTGTAGGAATTAAAATCTACTTTGTCTCTCGTCTAGAGATAAGGTAAGGGAGAAAATGATCACTGAATCTTGTGTAGATGTACCACAGTGCAGCCAGGAACATTGGAAGGAGCGGGGGAGAATTTGGAACTGCAACCTAGCAAAGAAGACAGTCTTTGAATGGTTCCTTAGGGGGAAAAAAAAAAGTAGAAAGAAAAAAACCAAAAAACTACTTGAGTAGTTCTTTACTCATCATCTGATTAAAAATAGACCCGAATCTGTGAACAGGTTGACATTGTGCTTTAAGACAGTAACCAGAACCTGCAGATTCACACAATTCAGCTAAGTGCTTCTCTGATGTTATAAAATTTAATAACTCTGCTGTGCTAACAGCCATACTGCTTTCAGATACTGATATACTAATTATATCCTTAGTCCCCTTATCTCTTTCTGTGACTGAAAGTGTTACAGATATGGACACCTTTTCCTGTCTTCAGAATCTCAGTGAATAACTTTCTTCTGAGTTTCTGGGTGGTAATTTTGAGCTATGTTTAAAGTGAAGTACGGCCGTTAGCCTGTGCTTTAGCTATTACATCAGACTCTATGCCTTATTTGCACTAGGAACTGAATTGTGAAAACTACAGTCTTTTTTCATACAGTTGACCAGTCATAAATTATATTATAGATAATAAAAAGCAGGGATTTAATTGACAATAAATCATTATATTTTTTTGGCAAAAGGACTGAGGAGCTTTTTTTTACTTGTCTTTTTTTAAGCTTTAAGGACTTAGCCAAGAATTTAGTTTACCTTTCATATCTTGAGATTGGAACACTTCTTTCCCTTAACTCACAAACTTGACAGACAGAAGTGTTCTGCCACACTTTTCACTTCAGGACACTATATGTCATATTTTCTATGAGCCAAATATCCTTTACAGAGATGTCTGGGAAATAAGCCAGTTATAATGGTCTCAGGAGAATCAGCAGGATTGCTGAAAAACAAAAAAATGTATATTTAAGTACATGAATGTCTCAAATTAGCACAGCAAATGGCAATTGACAGCTTTTGATGAATCTTGGCACTACTTTCTGATCAAACAAGGTATGAGACTTTAAATGAAAATGTATTTCTCTCTTCATTGACATTAATAAAGGTCTTAATCTGTCGCTTCTGAATTATGTCTACTCATATTTCATGTAAATTTTGTCCAAATAATGTTTGTGTAGTTTTGGCCTATCAGGCAACTGTATATCTAAAAAGTGAGCAGTGTCATTGCTAGGAATGATAGCATCATTTTCAAGTCACTCTGTTCATTTTCATGGCAAGGTGCTCAATTTCAGTTTATATGTTTTTTGGCCAAGGTTGGTTGGTCCATCTTTGAGAAAGACGACCTCTGGCAAATATTGATTTTTTTTTTTCCATTTGGAGGTAGCCCAAAGTGTTCCAGATGCCAGAGTTCTGACTTAAAATCATGCCAGATTTTGAACAAAAAATTCCCAGGAGCAGAGCTTATTGGGGGAATATGCAGATACTCTGCTATTTATAGAAGAACACTAGTGTAATCAAATATCAACATAAGTGCACCTTTAAATAGAAAATCATGGTGAAAATGTCTTCTATTACACATTGATGTAGCCGTTCTGCATTTTGAAAGTCTGCATGAAGAACAAGTACCATTGGTTAATTAAGCATACTTTATCAGAGTAAGTTGAAAGATTTGATAGTGCATATATTGTAAAAAAGTAAACTTTTTAGTCAGATAGTATGCTGGTATGGATTTTTTAAAAGGAAAGGGAGGACATTCAGGAATAATTTCAAATTTTTCTGTCCCAAATGTTAAATCAACAAACAATCAGATGAACAACTAATCGTATTTGTTAAAACCTGGAATTTTCACTTTTTTTAATATTTAAGTTTATTTACTTATTTTTTTAATGTTTTTACTGTCAGAACCCAAAGAAACTTCAGTTCTAACACAGTGTTTCTCATTTGCATTACAGTTGTGGCATTCTTATATGGCCTATACATAGCAATAATAATGTACTCAATTCCTACTAATGTGTTATAAGAGAATGTATTGATCCAATAAATTTTTAGGTGTACATTAAAAATTTTAATGTATATATATATGTGTATATATATGTATATATGTATGTATATATATGCCTTTATATGTACGTACATATATATATGTATATACATTGATATATTATAATTTTTAAATTATTGGGGCCTGATGCTACTTAAAACTGATTAAAATATTTAGATCAAAGTGTTCCCTGTCTGTGCTGTAATGAAAAGAAGCTAAGCATCAAATGTACTAATTAGAAAGGCAGCTGTTTTCTTTTTAATATCTTAGCTTGAAATAATTTTTGCTGTGAAGATGAAAATGTCATCTTATCTTTAGAAGTTGCATAGCATGCAGTTGGGATTTTTTGTGGGGTTTTTGTGTGTGTGTGTGTTTTTTTTTTTTAAATAAAAACCAACAAAACCAAAATAAAACCAAGGAACATGTTTTTTAAAATATCAAAGAAATGCATCCAGATGCATTTTTCTTTATAAAGCATTTACCAGCTACATGACTTCAGAAAAGAGTTGCTGTTAGCCTTCCCCATCATCAGTAGAAATACACAGGTCCTTCCAAAAGATAAGGTTTAATTTCATTTACATGATTAAGACAATTGTATTTTTCCCTCAAATACTATCAGGCTATACATTTTTAGAGGATTTGACACGAAGGCACCTAAAAAAATCTAGTTGCAGTATGTATGAAAAAGCTGTATTGCCATCTCAAAATGTCTGTTTTCCAGGAAGTCTCGTTGACCAACGAAATTGTAAGTTAGGCTTTTAAATGTCCAATGGTCAATAGGATAATATTTGCATCCCAGGTTTTTATTTTTCTATTGGAAGTTTTGTCTATTTTTCAACACAGCTCATATCATATTGCATATTACTACTTCCAGAATGCAAAATGAAAAATGAATTATTTAACTTTAAAATGGAAGTTTAACTTTTTGAAATATCTTTTTTTTTTTTTTTTTCTTAAGGAAAAATATCCATAACAGATTTTAACTGTTCTTGTACCTATTGAGTCTAGGAGGGATAGAAGATGTTGTGATCAAAAATATTAATTGTATAGAAATTATATAGAAAAGAATTGCAGCTAAGCTTTCCAAACAGATGTGACTGTTGGGACAAACTTTATACTTTTACCTTGCAAGGTTGTCTTTCAGCAGTACTTTCCTGCCTCTGTTGTCATTCCCTCAGTGGTCCATGTGAATCTTGCAGAATCTGTAGAACACACCCACATTGTCTCCTACACAGACCAGATTTCTACTCCTACTTGGAAAAAAAAAAAAGTGCTTTTTCCCCCCCATTTCTGATTAATTAGTGAAAAATGGCCAGTGTTAGAGAAACGCAAACTATTCCTTGCTAATTAACCCTGATACACTGACATCCAAGAAACTCTTAGCCCAAGCCAAGACCTATTATGAGGAGAAGGTACAAGTATCCTTCTGACAGCAGAAACTCAAAACATACATCATTTGTGCACCAGCCCTGTTCTATATGGCATGTAATTCCTGACCTCAATGGAAAGATTGATCATGACTTCTTCCATCTGATATTTATGAAATGTTGCCTAGCATGTCTGGCAGAGTCAGTAATACATTTTCCTCTTTTTTCTGTTTTGTCTCTTGTTTCTATAGCATCTGAGTTTTGTGTGATTTCTCATTAAACATTCTCAAGTTTCACCCACGCAGGCCATCTGGACTATAGTTAATATTTTAGGACCTATCCCCTTAACTTTGATATACTTTCTTGTAACTGCTAAAGCATGGTGATATCTCTTCCTTCTGTCTTGAGAACCTCCTCCTCACAAACCCAGACATACCAGAAGAATCAAGGGCTTGATACTGCCAGCAGCTGAACTCTTTCAGATCTCTTCTATATTTTTTCAAATCTGGGAAAATCTATGATGAGAAAAAGAAATCTGTGAATTCTCAGCAGCAAAAATCTTACCATAATGAAAGGCTTAATGTCCTAAAGCATAAAATATTTTATTAAAAATAAGTTTAATGTCAGTGGTTCCTGAAGTTGATTTGTTGCATTAGAGTATGAACACCAAAATGGCTCTGTAATGACCAGCACAGCAACTTTGTGGCCCAGTAAAATGGATTCACTGATGACACTGTCAGTACTATAGCTTGATCTCTGTCTTCACCTGAAGTTTACTTCCCTCTCAGGTTCATTGCATTTCATCTGCATAACTGTTTTATGAACCAACAAGTTCCATTCCACACTTATGACTGGAACAAGCATTTTATTCTGATATAACCCAGAAGTAGCTCTCAAATAGCTCAGTCACTTTTGAAATAGTCTTAGGGTCTGATGTTACTATTTGTCATTCTTATAAAGTGAAAACAAGCTTGGAAGATAACAAAGGTCAGATAAATGTTTTTAGAGAAAGAAACTGACAGCTGTCATAATACTTATGCTTATAAGAGACTTATCTGTGATCCCATCCTCCTGATCCTATGGGATTGCTGTAATGGCATTTCCTTCTTAAGGATGGACCCACAGAAATGTTTCATGGTCTGTCTCATAATGTTGACTAACTGAACCACGATCACTTGCTTCTTAAGCACAATGACGGATCATGATTGGTATCTTATTCTTCCCTGTCATCTGCATCATTCAACCCAGACAAAATACTCAGTCACAATGGTTTGGGCATTGATGCATGTGCAGTGGGTCACTCATGAATAAAGGAGGCCCACTGAGCCACAGCAGGAGCTGCTTGGATCTTTTCAGCTTGTGAAAATAGAGTAAGGGCAGAGTTCAGTTCCCTTTACTCATATGTCTAGGGCAGCCTGTATGTTCCAGGAGTCTAAGATATATTCAGGAGTGCAACAAGGGCTTTTTTAAGTAGCATCTGTAGACAAGGAGAGATACCCAAGCACATCCAACAGACACTAAGCATCTATGCTTATGTAGAATTGAACTCTAGATTTTGTTGATCCTGACTGAGATCACTATCATCACATATAACACCTACATTCAGGTTTCATAACCTGTGAATTTGACCCAAGGAGACGTTAATAATGCGGAGTTTAAGGGCTGTCATGGAAGAGACACCGCATTAGGCATCTTTAAAATCTAGTTGAGAAAGGTTTTACAAGGTAGGAGATTCATTCCATTTCTAGGAGAGGCACATGAGACTGATATCTTAGAGAGAAGATAAGATTTACTTCCTCTCCTGCTCCCCAAAAGTTCTATTGAAGCTGCTTTTATATAGTTATGTGTTTTGTCTGTATAAATGTATTGCAAATTACAGAAAATTCCTTGAAGTTTGCCACAGTTTATTTTTCCTCTTTTGTTATTTGTTTTCAGACTACTGCAGAAATCTGATCACCACAGAACTGCTTGCCAAAACAGCACAGAAACAGGGTAGAGAGAGTAATGGTGATCTTGCCAAAGAATTTTGATCCAATATGCTGCACAGTGCACAGAGCGCTCTGCCTCAGTAGTCATTGAAACACTGGTTGTTTCTGAGACACTGCATCCATAACCTGTGTTAAGTTTAAATGTATTTTCACTGTTAATCAGAATGCTACGCAGGTGTCTGCTATGCCTAAATGCATCACTGTAGGATTCAAATAGTTTTAATTGGCTAGGTTGGGATAATGATCCTTAAATTCCCTGTCTCATCCTTCTTCCCACTTCTTTGCCATAGTCATGCACAACTTAAAACTGGAGGATGAGCATAGGTGTGGAAAAGGACATTTTACCAGGGATTATAAGAATATATCACAAAACAAACATAAACATTTCCTGGAGTGAAGAACAGTAGGACTTGAATGTATGTATGGTATATGGATATATTGTCATTAAACGGAAGATCAGTACATGTTGCTGTATGCACAATCCCTACATCTGTCAATTTCCCCCTTAGCCTGTCAAGAAATATTCTCTCCCTCCTCAAATTTTGAAGAAAACACTGTGTTAAGTCACTACATTTCCCACTGTCCTTTCAGAATGTCTGTGGTTGAATGATGGGTTGAAGGATCTCTAGAAAACCTTGGCTTTAATCTGATACAAAATGATAGTTGATTTTTGAAAAATATCCATTTCACTTCCCTGAAGAACCTCCCTGTTTCTGTGGTGAGGTGTTTTAGGAAAAGATTTTTCTGATTTTGGAAATCATCTTTAAGGCCAGGAACTAAATCTCATAAATCTGTTAACAAGGATGTAACAATCTTTAGTCCAGGACTTTTTGGGTTTTCACTGTAAGTGAATAGGATCAAGGTTTAAAAAACTGAACTATTTTATGCTATTATATGCTTACTTTGTTTTCCATGTCCATATTAGAGGACTGTTTAACAATTCTGGTTTAGAAAATTTTTCCTTCAGAGTATTTTCCCTTTGCAGAGGACTAAGAGCAGTAATAGACTTTCTTCTTCTTACATATCTACCTACATGTGAGCTGTGTCAAAGGCCACACTTGCTTTTCTGCTTTCAGTGGATGTCTATGTGCTATTTCTACAGAAAAAATGTTGTGTATGTTTTAAAGATGTCTCTGAGAGAATAAAATCCCTCCTGCATTCTTCTTACCTGACATATATATATATATTCGTCCTCTACTCTCATTTCCCATAGTTGTCCACTTACTACTTTCTCCTCAAGTCCTAGACAAAGGCTAAGCAGAGTAATTCCAAAGACAAAAATTTATTTCTGATACACAAAATATTTATAAAGATTGCTTTTCGGAAGTGATTTACAGTGCTACATTGCTTTCTGGAAGGATGTGAAACATGACTGCTTTCTTAAACAATCATTTGTCAAATGGAGTACATAAAGCAGACAAAGTATCTCACTGGTGAACATTGACTATGCAGTTCCTTCACTAGCAGTTGAACTTCCAGTTTAAAGCTCATGCTTTTAAAGTCATATTTAGCTCTTTTAATGGATAGAGCATCCTAAATATTCCCTCTAAAAGCATGTTGCATTTTTGATGCATTATTCAACTATTTTCACAGTCTTAGTAAAACACTGTTCCAGTCTTTATTGAGTATGAGACTAACTTTGCTTCAGCCCAGCCTGTCAATCAGATAGTACTCCCAGATGTCCTTGAATAATCATTTCCTTTTAATTAGAAAAGAAAAATTAAATCTTATATTTGTGTATTTGTGTGGACTTCAGTGCTGGCTGATGCCCTTTTTTGGATTTTTTTTCCATTATGTAGACTAGTAAATTTAACTTTAAACAAGATTATTTTTTAAACTTTATAAATAAAAGTCACATCACCCTCTTAATAAAATACTCTTCTATTGTTTCAATAAAAGCAGTATTTTATGGAAGATCATTGTATTTAATAGATTTATTAGCACACAGAAATATTTAAGCCACTTTTTTCACAAGGAGATTTAACGTAATTAAGATTATAAATTTGTTAAGATTTGTTAGTCTATAAAGAGTATGCTTTGAATATATGTATATAGGTATGAACATTCAGAATTCAGTAAAAATTAAGTTATTGCATTTAAACAAAAAAAATTCTTAGATACATTGGTGATTTAATTTTAACCTGTCTCCTACCTTAGAGAAAAGTGTCAGAAATGGTTATAAATATACATAAAAATATAAATAAATATATAAATATAAAATAACTCAGGTAATTTTTTTGTATCCTGAGGAAAGCCCATGGCTTTTCTTAGACACTTTCAATCATGCTAATATTGCAGTTGCTTTTTGTTTGAAGAGTAAAAGGGTGACAGAGAAGTAGTAATTTTTCAAGTTTCCAATTCCACACCAGTTACAAATCTTCCTTAGTTTTATCTGCTGTTAGCCTTCATATATGTGCACACCTCTAACTAATTTAAAAGAGCAGAAAGAAATCAGATAAAATTGAGTTACTTGCTCAGGGTCTTTAACTGGAGTTATTTTAGGGCTATTTAGTATTTTAGCAAGCATGTGAGACATGAAAACATACTGCTGTGCATTGTTGTGCCTTAAAAGGTGTGTGATCCTCTTCATCCTTCCCTCTTTCCACCCATGTTGCTCGAAGAATCTGATTTCAGACTTTCACAGGGGGCAAAACGAGACTCACCTTGCTCTTTTGTTATGCAAAACAACAGTTTTAAATGCTACTTTGAGAAAAAATCTCCCATGATCACCTTTGTTTCCAAGGGCTTTGAATGTTCTGAGGACAGATATTCTTGCTGCTTTCTGTTCTGAACCAATGTAGACCTGGGGTGCGAGTCCACAGCTGGCTGAACATGAGCCAGCAGTGAGCCCAGGTGGCCAAGAAGGCCAATGGCATCCTGGCCTGTATCACTAATAGTGTGGCCAGCAGGAGCAGGGCAGTGATTGTCCTCCTGTACTCGGCCCTGGTGAGCCATACCTTGAGTCCTGTGTTCAGTTCTGGGCCACTCACTGCAAGAAAGACACTGAGGTGCTGGAGTGTGTCCAGAGAAAGGCACAGAGCTGGTGAAGGGTCTGGAGCACAAGGAGCTCCTTGTAAGGAGCAGCTGAGGGAGCTGGAGATGTTTAGCCTGGAGAAAAGGAGGCTGAGGGGTGACCTTATTGTTCTCTACAAGTACCTGAAAGAAGGGTGTAGAAAGGTAGGGATCATCCTTTCAAGCAGCTAGTGACAGGAGAGGACACAGCTTCAAGTTGCACCAGGTGAGGCTCAGGTTTGGGGTCAGGAGGAATGTGTTCACAGAAGGGTTGTCAAGCATTGGAACAGGCTGCACAGGGAGGTGGTGGAGTCACCATCCGTGGAGGTGTGAGAGAAAAAACTGCATGTGGTACCTAGTGCCATAGCCTAATTGACAAGGTGATGATCAAAGATTGGAGCCAATGACCTTAGAGGCCTTTTCCAACCTAAATGAGTCTGTGATTCTGCCTTCTCCATTGCTTTTCCTTAGCATATGCTCAGATGCCACAAACCAAGCTTATGTTATTATACATGCTTAGGGCTGAGCTCTTAAACAAGGCTTGGGTTACCTACATGACCCAGGTTCAAATGTATTTCAGGTGGGTTACAACATGTGGTTCTAACATTTTCAGTCATTGTAAAGATTACCTAATTATCTAACAATGTCCCACTTCCTTCACTACTATTGCTTATGAAGTAATAGGGAATTCAGAAAAAGAAAGGAGTGTATGATCTGACCCAGTGTATTCCAAGATCTTGTAAGTTAAAAAACGTAATATGAGACAAAAAGGGTTTTAACAGAAAAGGAAATTAGTGATCATTATGATAGTCCTGGCAGATGGTCAGGGGAAGTTGAGAAGATAGGACTAGAAGTGTTATTTAAGGGGAAATGAGACTTCTTTGGGTTTTTTTTTTTTTGAGACAGACTGATATTAAAGTAGTTATTGGGAAAAAATATGCAAAGAGTCTCAGATTTGGAATAAACACTTCTTTCTGTGTCAGGTTTGAATAGTGGCAGTGAAAAGAAACAAACATTGGGTGTTAAAAGAAAAGGCATGTTCTTTTTGAAGGTGGCTGATAATGAGATTCTGCTGTCTGTAACTCAGGAATGCTACTTTGTTGGAGTGCAGCACAGGAAAATATACCTGCATTTACACTACCTAATACATTAGACTTCTTTTTAGAAATATTCATCCAGAAGCACAGACACTAAATTTGTTCAATTTTATAACTCCTAGTTCTGCAGGTACTATGGTTTGAACTCTGAAATTGTTCTTCCTGTGGCTAGCTCAGTGAAACAGAATACAGCATTAAGCAGGGTAGCTTTCATGTTTCTTTTTCTTATTCCTAATAGCTGTAGATACTTTAGAGTTATATTAACTTGTCTTTTTTTTTTCCTGAAGACTAAGCAATTCCGTTTGCGTATATAAACAACATGGAGAAAAGGAGGGGAAGGAAGGGAAACAAAATAAATTTTCAGGAGGGACTATGGGAGTTCTCATGAATGAAACAGGTCATTGCTATGCCTTGGATCATCACCAGAAATTTACATTTTTATTCCCATAAAGCAGGAGGCATCTTGCAAGGCAGTGTAAGGTTTTCCTCGGGCATTTTAATGCTTTTACATCTTTCTTTCTGCATCATATATGCTTAGTTGTTTAGGGACCTAGAACTGAGAGCCACAGAAGCAGAGGGGAAAGACATGCTGTTTATCTGAGTTGCAGTCAGTAGGTAAAAGGTTTGGAACTGTTTCTATTGTGAGTAGATTTGTGAGTCGGAGACTGGTTCAACCTGCATCCATCTCTGTGAATATTCTCTGCGTAAAAAGAACCCAAACAAAAAAAAAGCTGTTTTGCACTGATGGATGCTGTACAGAGGCGTAAGACTGTAGTTGAAAGTGTAAAACACACAATTTACACAAGTAGTTCAGCTCTTAAGCAACACTGAAACATCTTTAATATGACCAATTACTTTGTAGGTATCCAGAAAATTTCCAGAAATCAGTTCTGGAAACATGATAGAATTGTCATCAAAGAGTGCCCATGTGACTGCAACAGGTAGTCATGTAAGAGCACTTGGCTACTGTAGCAAAAACCACAGCTTTGGTGAACTCTTTATTCTGAAAACACTGAGTGAAAAACAGATGAAATTGCTAAAGTTTTATCATGCTTGACATGGAATTGTTGGTATTTAAGTGGATTTCATATAAAGTAAAAGGTCAAGGCATACTCGAAACTCAATCCTAACTGAAAATATTTGCCACTTGCAGTAAGCCTGGCTCAACTTTCTGGTTGTGACAAGAAATTCAAACAGTTTTGTCACTCAGTTAAATCCTAGATACTACACTGAAAGAGAGGTTTTTGTGGGGGTTTCTTTTGGTGGAAAGCCTGTGTAAGTCAGCAAAGTGTCATATATTCTTATCTTCTCAAGGTGACTTGCATAACTTTTTTTCCTTTTTTTTTGACCATAGAAATGAAGAAATAAAACATTTTATGTGCCATTATGGCACAGTTGGGGCTAGACTGATCCTTATTCTACCCCCTCCAGAGTAAGACAAATTAAGTGGAATGTGTTATAATTGCTCTAATAAGCCAATCACTCTCAGGACATATTCAAGCCACCCAAGAACAACAGTAAGATGTATATGGTCATGTGAACTGTATTGCTTCTTATATTTTGGATTATTGGCAGGAAAATTTGTTTTCCTCTTGAGAAGATTCCTGTGGAACACACAGGGGCTTGGACTTCCACCATGTGAACAGTCAGAAGACATACAGTAGTATTTTAATCTCTGGTACTAGATGCCCTCTCAGTACCTCAAATTTGAAGAAACTCAAACTTACAGCCCAAATATTTGACACCTTCCAAAGGAAGCAGAACCTGCTGTCTGAAGCACTTGGAAGAACTTCCGACTTCACTGAAGTCAGTGACAAACAGACATGTGCATTGGTACCTAGAAATGACATGAGTTCTGTGTATGAACAGAAAAAATGTTGTTCTGTGTGATAGTTACGCAGCCTTTTTTTAATTTGATGCTGCTACAAATTTCCTAAGTGAAGGGAAAAAAGAACCAAAACAATGCAAAAACAAATCTCATAGGCTTTGAAGCTGTTTTATGTAAGTAGTTATTTAATTTACAGTTATTATTGCAATCTGATGAGCTAATTAATATTCTGAAAACTGCTGCCAAACAGACATCAACAGCACCATTTTGCTTTAAACTTGCCTGTTAGGGAAGTGGTACTTCTCATGTGTTTCAATTCACATTTTCAATTCTTAGAGAAGTAAAGAGGGAGGTCAGTAGAACTGCCAGCTTGGGCTTCCATGGAGTAGATTACAGGCCTTTCAGTCTGACTTTGGTGCCAGGGAAGGTTGTGGAGCAGATCATCTTGAGTGTCATCCTGTGGCACGTGCACAGGGGATCAGGCCCTGCCAGCATGGGTTTATGAAACCCATTGACCTGCTGGACCAACCTCATCTAATGCCAAGGGTACCTACTCAGTGAGCGAGGGAAAGGCTGTGGATTTTGTCTACCTGAACTTTAGTAAAGCCTTTGATGTGGTTTTCCACAGCATTCTCCTGGCAAAATTGGCTGCTTTGATAGGTGCACCCTTCACTGGATAAAAACAAAATACTGGATGGCTGAGCCCAGAGAGTGGTGGTGAATAGAATTAAATCTGGCTAGTAGACAGTCACTAGTTGTGTTCCCCAGGGTTCAGTATTGGGGCCAGTTCTGCTTAATATCTTAATCAATGATCTGGACAAGGGCATTGAGTGCATCCTCAGTCAGTTCACAAATGACACCAAGTTGGATGGAAGTGTTTATCTGCTGGAGGGTATAAGGACTCTGCAGAGGGCTCTGGACAGGTTGGATAAGGGGTTGAGAACAAGTATAGGAGGTTTTACAAGGTGAAATGGTGACTCCTGCACTTGGGTCACGACAACCCCATGCAGTGCTACAGGGTTGGGAAAGAGTGGATAGAAAACAACCCAGCAGAAAAGGACCTGAGAGTGCTGGTCAACAGTAGCTGAACATGAGCCAGCTGTGCCCAGGCAGCCAGAAAAACCAATGGAATCCTGCTTGTATCCACAATAGTATGGTCAGCAGGACCGGGTAGTGATTTTCACCCTGTACTCTGCACTGGTGAGGCCACACCTCAAGTCCTGTGCTCAGTTTTGGGCCTCTCGCTTACAAGAAAGACACTGATGTACTGGAGCATGTCCAGGGAATGGCAACAAAGCTGGGAAAAGGTCTGGAGCAGAAGATTTTTGAGGAGTGGCTGAGGGAGCTGAGGTTGTTAAGCCTGGAGAAAAGAAGGATCAGAGAGACACCCTATCGCTCTGAAAGGAGGTTGTAGCCAGAAGGAGGTCAGTCTGTTTTCCCAAGTAACAAGTGACAGAATGAGTGATAACACCCTCAAGTTGCACTGGGGAGGTTTATGTTGGATATTAGTCAAAATTTCTTCACTAAAAGTGTTTTCAAGCCTTGGAAAAGGCTACACAGGGGAGTGATTGGATTGAAGTGATTCCACCATCCCTGGAAGTATTTAAAATATTTGTATATGTGGTCCTTATGGACATGGTTTAGTGGTGGACTTGGCAGTGCTGGGGTGGACTTGATGGTCTTAAAAGTATTTTTCAACCTTACTGATTCTATGATTCTATTCTATGGATTAAAGTATTACTATAAATAGTAAATGAGTCCTTTTTATTTTTTTTTAGGAGTCCCTCTTTTCTCTTATTTGATCTGTCTGTTTTTCTGGGGAGTGATTAATTTACCCGTAATGAGGAACAAAAGGGAAAAAACAGGAGGTGGGAGGGTAGGTGTGCATTCTCTTCCTCTTCTCTGGACTCATCGTGCTCTCTCCTATCTTCTTGCTCCTTTTTATCTGTTATTACCTATCTTACTTCTTTTTCATGCCTTCATTAATAAATGATGTTTATACTTCCCTGGATAACCTATACGTTTTTCCCCCTTTCATTTCATTTTCTCCTGTCATTGACCAAAGTTGTAAATTCACCTTCTGTTCTCTAATCTGTTCCTCTTCCTGTCATCACTTTATTTCAAGCCTGCTCTGCGCCCTTCCTCAACATTTTTAAAGTGCATAATTTTCTTCCCTCTTCTCATCTTCTTTTAAAGTGTTAATACCATATTCATGCAGCAGGGGTGTTCAAGGTGGAGACAGGGATAGCAAGGAAGGAAGGAAGCTTTTATCCCCATAAAATGACAAAGCAGCAGGTTATCTCTGAATGTGTGTTGTTGTACCTGAATCCTCTCTTCTTCCTGGGACCAATATGGTAGAGAAGTACACCATGAAAGCACTGAACACGCAGTCCATCAGCAGTTTACGCTGTTGCTTTTAGCTGTTATTGCTATTATGCCATTCTGGCATAATAAAGGAAAGATGAAGATATGTCAAGCTAATTCTTAACACATAGTAGTTTACTTTCAGACCTAATAAAACATAAATTGTTTGCTTTGTGTCTTGCAACCTAAAGATTATTACTACCTTAAAAGTTGTGTTCTTTTCTAATGGAAAGAAAAATAGGGGGCATAGCAGGAAGGTCAAGAAAGTTTAAAGAGGAAAGAGGGCAATTAATAGAAGCAAAGCATTATTTCTCTTGCTGAAAGTATATTTAAGAAGGGGAATATATCACAATAATCAACCAGGTTTTTTGCCTTCAGCCTGTCTGAGGCCATGTGGTTTGGAGATCTGATCACTAGTCCGAAAAGGAAAGGCTGTTTGCAAGATTTCCGGGGTGTTTTTTCCTGGAAAAGGTGAGAGGACAAAAGCAGAAATCTATGACATACACTTTTATGCCTTGTAAGGAAAGTATTCATCTGTCTATCTGCCTCTCTCTCTCTCCCTTTCTTTCTTTCTACATGCATATATATAGAGATCCATATGTTTCAAGCTGTCACTAAATTGATTTGGAGGCAGATTTTTCTTTCATGTACTGCTCTGAAGATTAGGTTAAAAATGCAATATTCAATATATGGCTTAAACCAATTGAATTGGATTTTCTTATTTGTTTTGCTCTTTTACATTCACTGTTCAGTATTTTATGGAGTTTTGCATGGTATTTCCATCAGTAATAACAGTTCTGACTACTTGGAGACAGAACAATGCCAAAGCAGAAGATAGTGTTTGAAAATTCAAACAGCATTTTGTAACAATCATGCTTGCTTAATACACCCCGCAACATTTTGATGTATACATAATCTGTGGAATTTTTAAACCATTTCTAAACTCATATTTTGGGTGAGCATGAGTAGCTGGCTCTTTATTGTATAAATAAGTCATTTTTTTTTCTCATTTGTGTTTGTGCTGTCTTCCAGTACTCTTGATTTCTTTCGTAGTGTGAACTTCGGTTCTGTTTCTCTTTAGAAGTATTGCTTCCATTCAATTTTCTTTGCAACAGGTTCATTGGGCAGCACTTTGCCCATTTTTATTATATTATGTGGTTTATTTTTTGTTTATTTTTTTCCCTGATGAGTATCTAAAACAATTTTCTGATTAAATTGACTATTAATAGCCATTATTTACATTAATTTGCACTTGTAATAGCATCGCTAGAGGGCAGTATTGATTAAATTAGCCACACTCTAGTGCTTTTTGGAACCTTAACTGCAGAAAAGCCTCCAGTACAAACATCTTTGCATTTTTAATATATGGTCATGGCTTTCAAGTCCATTTTTCATTACATCTTAAACATAAAAAGTAAAAGTAATCTTAATCACCACGTATATTTAACATTGTTATTTGTAACTTTAATGTGTAAAAGAACATTCTGTGATTTTTATGAGAAAGAATGTGCATGAAGCTTAGTAGAAATTAGATGGCATTGAAGTTATTGTAAGTTATAATTTACTAGAAATAATTATTAAAAGATAAGATTTTGATAATAAAATATAGGCTTTTTCATATGTTTTTTCTCAGGGAAAATGCTGTGCAAAATAAGTATCTTCTAATTCATTAACTGTCTCCTTGAAAAACTTCAGTACAGTGTATTTTATGATAATGGACAGCAAAGATAAGCAGAATTGTAAATTAAAACACTGACTCATTTGTTCTTATTGATTTACAGGTCTCCTGACAAATGCAGCAACACAGAATCCTCGTAGGAGTGGTTTAGGCTCTCTGTGAGCTACCTAACTTAGTCAAGTTTCACTGCTGTTGATCATCATCTGTTATATGTCATCAACTCAACTGTCTGTTTCTCTGTATCTCATGAATGACAGCATAATTCCTCTGCATTATGAGCTAAAGTTTGTTCTACCATTCTAAGGATCACTGGACTAAGGAATATAGAAAAAGAGATATGCTTGGGCATTAGCAATACAAAAAAGTTCATGGTTAACGTTTCATCTGCGTTATACACCACTGCTGGACTTGCTGTTACCTACATGTTTCAATCCGAAGAGTCTGCTACAATGAAGAGTATCATCCCAATCAGCCTTAGAGAAGACTGTTTTGCCTATGGGAGGACACTGAGGTGCAAAAGAGAAACTCTTCTTGTGCCCTAAACTGTCTGAATTGCTTTTATTTTCTTATACTTTCAGTATTTACAATAGACCAAAGAGCAAAATCTATTTTAAAGTGGACACAATCTTACTCTTAAGAGAGTTATGTCATTAAATTGAAGGAGGTCTCCACAAAGACATGATTCCAGCTTTCACAAAGCTGAAATGTTGTCCAGCAGAAGTCTTTATGGAAAGCTGAAGTAAAAACTAACTCAGAGACGCTGCTCTTGAAATGCCATGTTCAAGAGAACATAACGGAGCCCTGAGAGAAAATGACCCATGTTTGAAAAACTTGGACAAAAAGAACACAAACTGTCTACACGGCACCTTTATTCCTCTGTACTTAGATTGACTTTCTCGTACTAAAATCATTTTCCGTTTTAACCAGTTAAACATGCCTCTTCTACAGTTCCATTTTTGATAGTTAAAGTTGGATAATACAGTATTTGCAAAGAGCATGTTTGGTCATCTGTGGCCTATGTCTCATCTGATACACCATTTAGCACCAGAAAGCAAATTAAAGAGAAAACAAAAGTAACACTTGTTTGAAAGAGATCATTAAATGTATTTTGAAAAGCCTAAAGTTATATATTTAACAGTTTTTATATGTTGTATATTTGTAGAAAATCCTATTTAACAATTAACGTGATAACTCTGACAGTCATGAAAAGTGGTTCAGAGTTAAGTTGTGTTTTATTACTTCAGTTGTCTCTGAAGTGACCAGTGTCGTTTGCTTTCTTCCATTGGGACATTCTGGATGTAAAGCATGACCAGAGAGGACTGTGTAGAAAAAGCAAAGAATAATGTTGTTTATATTACATAAATGCATTCAACCATTGCACTGTTGGAAGGCATTTTTTATTTTTATTTTATTTTTATTTTTTTGCCTTTATGTACTGATAAAAATAGAGTGTAAAATATTTTACTCATTGCTCTTCATAGCAAGGTTTTCCTTCCTTCCTTCCTTCCTTCCTTCCTTCCTTCCTTCCTTCCTTCCTTCCTTTTCTTTTACGTAAGAGTCAGTTTGAAGCCTGTTCCTTGATCCCATTTTCAGTGTTTTACCTCATTGTTAGAAAGCCCACTTTTTCAGCATTATTGGTTAGTGAAAATCTAGCAAAGACAGCATAGACAAGGGAGAAATTATGATAAAACAGAAAAAAAAACCTTGTTCCTTTTACTGTACCTTTTGGCATATAAGTTTGGTACATATTGGTATGATACAATCAACAAGGGAGCTTAATTTCTTCCTGGCAAATGTATTATGGTTTCAAGTATACTACCTAATACTCCAATTAACTTTTAGTGTTATGCTAGTTCTATTCTACTAAAGAAAAATATATAGAGATTATTCAAGTGACCATAGATGAAAGGTACAAAAATGAAAAGTTAATTAAAGAATTTTTTTTTAAAGCCTACTCAAACACTGAGGCTTATATAATGCAGAGGTTGCAGGAAAATATGAACTATGGATCATTTTGTCTTCAAGTAAAATAAATATATACAAAATTATTATTTAATCATAGGATTTTGACCAGTATCAAAGTAGCAATTAAAGCCCAGCCACTTGTAAAGTGTTATGGACTGACTGCACTATAAATTACCAATGTCAGGTTTAAAATGTCATGCAATAAATGATGGTAAATACATTTACTGTACATGTAGACCTCAAGAGCCAGATCCCTCACTCTACCAACTCTCTGTTTTGATTTATTTTAAAGGGAGCTTCGTAGCCTTATTTAGTAAACACAGAAAAAAATGAAAGATGTTGCATCATTTTTGTTGCTTTACATTATTCAGTTTTGTGTTGGTTCAGCTAAATTATGAAAAATAAAGAAAATCCTTTTATAAGTGAGACTTGTTCCCTGAGCATGACGTCACCAAAGGAATTTCACCTGATGATAAGAAAGGTGGGAGCACAGAGAGGTAGATGGAATTGGAAATTGAGGGCATGAACTGTGTTTTGGAGTTTTACCCTTCCATTTTCATGTCTCGGGTACCTTCATTTTGTGTGCTCAGTTACAGATCATATTAAGGTCATTTATTTTCTGGAAAACGGATCCTCTAAGAACAAGAGGATGTAAGAATGGACATCTGAAATATTTACATCTAAAATCATACATTCCAATCAGTTCTGAATAAGCAACCTTATGTCGTTGTTTTCTAATTACCTTAAATACTCAAAAAAGGGTAGATGTACATGGTTGTAAGGTCTACTCTGGATAAGAAGTATCAAAGAAAAAAGATTCTGATTACTCTTCAGAGGTGCATTCTAGTTTCTGAGTCTCTTGTGTACAACAGACACTTCAAGGCACTTAAAATGTGTTTTGTGTTTTTCCGTCCTCCCCCAGAATGTACAGTTTTAAACAAACAAAATATACTGGCTGCCTTTGTCACTGTGAATTACTACTCTAAGAGCAGTGGTGAAATGTTTCTCTCTCAGGAACAATATGTTTTCAGAATATTGTTAACTTTAATTTTACAAAACTAAGTTACATAAAAAATTTTGTTTGTTTCTGAAAGTATTTTATGTGCCTCTTCCAAAGCAAAATTTGAAACACAGAGGGTAATGTCTTATTTGAATGCTATTAAATATCCGTCATTTCTCAGCTTTCACACAAGTAACTTTTTCTAAACACGCTTGGAAAAGGAACAGAATAATACATAAAAACACATAATAGACTAACAAAACCTCCAGAAATGCAGTAAACCTTTAAAAATTTTTTGAAAAAATCTTCTATGTAGCTTTCTGTTAGCTCAGGCCAGGACACATTTAAGTACTGCTTTTAATATCTGGGATATCAAATGGAGCGAACATTAGCACAGTATAGCAATCAATGTGACACAACATTCACCAATTTCATAATTATGGTTTTAGCCTTTTTTTTTTTTTTTTTTTGCCAATTCATTTCTTCTTAGCAGCAGCTCAGGTTTTATGTGGTATTCTCAGTCATTCACTTGTTTATTGAAATTGTGCCCATGTGGTGTTGCATAAATCTTTAACTCAGGCAGTTACTATCTCATATAGCCTGCTCATCACAATCCTGATTACTAATTAGAGTTTCCAGAAAAAAATAAAGAATTCAACCCTGTCTGAAAAGCCTCTATAGCTGTGAGGAACAGCTGAACTAGAAGGTGGTAAATGATTGGTTGACAGAAAAATCGTAGCACTGAATGCCTGGGCAACTGAACTAGCCTACAGAAAAAATGAACAAGCCAGCAGTGGATGTAGCACAAGCAAAAAAAAACCCAAAAAGCAAAAAGAAAAAACAACCAACCAACCAAAAAAACCCAAACAAACAAACCAACCAACCAAAAAAAAACAAAAACACCCCCCCCCCCAAAAAAAAAAAAAATATCGAAACAACAAAAAACCCCAAACCAAACAAAACTTGAAATATTTATTATACTTCATCAGGGGAGAAAACCACACCCAGAACCAGCTCTTGTATCACATAAACCTACATATATGCAGTATCATTTCCAATTAAAAAAAATACTTTAGAAGGCATTTCCTTTTAAACGTCAATACATGAGTAACAAACAAAGACAGGAATGGCTTGACTATTTTTTTCTGACCTCACAGAATTGAACCCACATTGAAGTAATGAATCTCTCACACTGGGCTTAAGCAATTAAAGATGGACAGAAATCACAATATTCTACTTCTGCTTTCAGACTGGGGCTTGAGTAGAGAAAGGAGGTCAAGAACGAAACTGAAGAAAAAAAACAACCAAGACCAGAGAAAAAAAAAAATTTTTCATTTCAGAGTATGTAGTGTTTAATAAGTGCTTTTTAGTATTCGGTACATGCTAGGGGAGTCAAAAGGAGTATTATTTGAAACAGGGAAATAAGGAAGGAAACATTATTTTAACTGCAGAGATGAGAATTTTACTGATAATGTCATTGTCTTCTTTTGAGATATAAATCCCATTAAACTTAGAGACCCATAGGTAATATATAAAAGGTAATTCTGTCACTTATTAAAAATAAACTAAAAAATGGAAACTAAACTAAAAAGTGGAAATGACAATAAGCCAGAACAGAGAATGACTAATAATGAGCCATTCTGTGGGAGGATCAACACAAGTTCCTGTCCTGCTTTTGACTATGAATGGAATATGAATACTGACATTTGCACATTTTGTTAGTATCAGTAAATTACACAGATTAGTGAAGATATGGGAGGCATATGAAGATATGCAAAGACAAAATGGATCACCAAATATTAGCAGAAAATGGAAAACTGAAAATCGGGACTGTCAATTTATCATTTCGTACACCGTCAAAGTAATTGTGGCTTCAACTATGTCAAATTTTTGGAAATATGTGAAAAAGGACTTCTGCTCTTGAAATAGATACTAATGTTGGTTTCAAGCTACTCAGTGCCTAGGTCAAGTCACTGGTTTTGTATAGTAATCCTATGTTAGTTATGTCTTACCAAAGCTCCAGCAAGCCATTGGAGGACCCTTACAATATATATCTGTAGTCACAAAGCACAATGTGCTCATGGCACTCATGTCCTCCACATCTGACTTGGACAGACCATGCCCACATTTTTCTAATTTTGATGTTGCCAATATCAGGCTAGTGAAAGTGACACTAAAACACTATATTGTTCTGCAGTGATGGAACAAGACTTGTGCAAATGAACTATCATTAACTATTTGATTAACATGTAATAAAAAAACAATTTTTCTAAAAGTGTTAATAAATAGCATGCAAAGAACAGCTACAGTAAAATATCCAAACACACATAAGGACTGTTAATGTAAAAAAGAAAACAAACAAACAAACAAACAAACCCGTCACCAAAATCTAGAATGAAAAAGGAACATTTCTGCAAAGATCTTTGTTTAGGGGTAGAAACTCCAAAGGTATTTATGTTAGGAATATAGGCTCTGACATAACAAAAGGAACAATGCCAGCATGTGCAGAGAGCAGTTTACATTACCTATGGAGCTTGAGTACCACCTCAAAACCATTGTATAAAGCACTGTGAGCAGGTGTCTGTCTTCACTGTGCTGGAAGAAGCTGATGTATACATTTCTATGTACCCAAGACGAGAGACAGGTGGTTTAGTATGAGGCATAACAGTACATGTCACCTACCTCAGGCAGAGGCTATAAGGACAGGAAAGGTTGACATCAGCTGTCAAACAGAATTTTTTACTGAGTTGTGAAGGTGCTAACAAAAAGTGGGTAGTAGAAACCTGATGTGTTTGTTAATGTGTTTGTACATTAACAGCCAAGCTGTACAAACACGTTGCACAAAACAGCTCACAGAGCCCCAGTGGCAGTAAAGAGGGCCTTCCCACCACAACAATGAAAGCAAATGCAAGGGTCATATATTTCTGCCTGTATACAATCTCCACATGGATAGATGAAAATTAATGTGGCTCCTTCTGTCTACACTCTCCATTCACTTCTACAAAGATGGATTTAGCAGCCTCCAGAGGAGAAATTCAACATGGACTGCAACTTTAAAACATATAAGCCTAAATGACGTGCTATTAGCAAACAAAAAAGTATATTGGTGCTTGAAGGTAATTATATTTAATTTGACACAACTTACAATCTCTGCCTCAATGAAGCCATGAAGCACTTGGTTTTCTCCACTGACAGATTTGTTTCTTCTCAGAATATTGAAGAGAGCCACATGGGAGTGATGATGTAACTTTCAGCTCATGCAAGACAAATCAAATGAGGGTGAGCTCTGGAGGGGCAGAAATTCTAGCTAAGTAAATAACAATGACCTCACTGTGCACAGGAAATTAAGACCCCCAAAATTACACAGGCAGTTCTTAAGAAGAGCAAATAGCCACATCTTGTTCTTGAAACGGAGGCCCTTCCAGGAACCTACATGTGTTGCTGTAGAGCTCCTTCCAAACAAGGAATACATGAAAATTGTCTAAACTCAAAGATAAATACAGCAAGTTAGAGGGAAAAGTTACTGTAAAATCTTTGCATTTAATTGTACACATCAGGTGAGTGTTTCCTGCACTTCATTACTTGCTCTTCATGCATTAACAAAATATTATTGGAAGATATCTTTGTCACTGACTCCATGGCAAGGCCACTTTGTATTATTTAGATGGTGACTGTAGTCTCGTTAGGCATTTTGACAAACTCAGCAAGATTCCTTTCCCCTCCTTTTTCTCCCATTGGTTGCACCCTGTAGTGCTGTGCAGACATACCCACTGCAATGGTTACCAGCAGTCCTAAAGGAATTATTTTAAGGTTTGTCATCCTGATTTGGCTACTGGTTTGGCAGTGTGTGGTGTGGTACTAACTGAAAGCCCAGCTCATGATACTGCCTCTAGCTGAGCACTTGTATGCCAGGTGGCAATTGACCCTCAGGTTTGCTACTCTTGAGGGGCTTTTGTAAAGGCTGCATAATATGAAACCACTGCAATTTGAATAGCTTTCTGAGATGAACAGGAATGAAAGATTTCCTCAGTATCTCTAATTAAAAAAGAAAATTTTGCTTTTTCAGAAGCCTTTTGTCATTCTTTTACTATCTTGTGAAGAATTAGAAATACAAAGTCTAGATAGATGCATAGTAAAACTTGTTGACTTTCTACTTACTTGTAAAGATGTCTTGGTCTGGAAACAAGACAATCAGCTTGTAAAACAACTATTTACATCCAACAGCATTTTTCTGTGCTCCAAAACCAGTTCTTCCTGAAGAATAAACTTGAACCAGAAGTAAAAATATTGCTACCCATTCAATTTTTTAAGATAATGCCTAAGCTTATATTAATAATTGAGAATTTTCCCAAGTTTAAACATGTAGTCACTCAGTGAAATAATTCAGAAGTGTGTGTCTAATGATGCCATCTGGTGACACCTGTCATAATGATCGCTAACCTTGTCTGTTATTTTTCCAAACATAACAAAAAGCTATAGAGTGGCTTCATCAGATAATCAATGCTCAAAAGATATATTGCCATATACAAGGAGGAATATCTTTCTGAGCCTTCTAATGTTATTAATGAGAGAGGTATGTGTTTGAGGACAGTCCTGCTTTCACTGTACCTTAAAAAACTTTCTTACAACAAGGCACACCTCTTATAGGGGCATGAGAAATGTGTTAATTTCTTAGACAGTGAGTTGGCTGTAGGGAATACTGCTGCACAGTGATCTATTGCCCAGCTGTAGCAAGGTTCCAAGGCAATACTCTCTTGCTATATTCATTTTACTGAAAGGCTTCCCTTACTAGAGTGCATTGACCAATATTTCAGTCCTACCATGAGCTAAACCGGCATTACTGTTGTACTGAAGTAATTAATTCAAAATATTTAAAAAATAAAATAAACATACATTTATTTATTAAGAAGTCCAGGAGAGAACTCTTACAGTGACAGATGACATTAGCCTATAAGCCTTTATAACTTACACGGTAATAAAATGGGGTTACGTTTTTGAATTAAATTGATAACATGACCAAATCGATTTCATTAGTGTATCTGTCATATTTGCTGTTAATGATGGCTAACAGTGGAATAGAAACTGACAACAATCCCTGAAAAACTGTGCAGATCAAAATTATATTGTACTGGTATTCATGAATTTTAATAACCTTTTTATCATGAATTTTGAACTCCCTTTTTAAATTTGAAGCTCACAAGAAAGAAGAGAATTAAACTTTCTACACCTGTCTCAGCTCCTATTATTTCTATTGTTACAAGTTAATAGGCTCAAGAATAGAAGACATTTCCACTAACTAAAACAAAAAAAAAAGGTCTTGCTTGAGAGTCTCTTGTGAGAGCTTATAGAGGAATGGATGTTTCTTTGCTGCTAAAATGTTGGCATCAGAGCCATTTCTCCTGAATGACTAGAGAGCTTTAGGACACCCAAATTACTGTTTAGAAGACTGTTTGTGGAAGATGCTATTCGTATTAATAGACATTGGTACTCTAGTGTGTAACTCCCTTTAATGATAATGGAAGTTCTGCAAAAATCTACAGGACAATATACCTACTGCCAGGAAACATAACTCTCTAATTCCATTAGCAGGGCTTAAATAAATGTGACTTAAAAGTGTACAAGTATTGAAATGCTACACCTTGCTACACCATTTGAGAACATCAAAATGCCCCTATGTAATGAGACACCTTGATCCCTCTGCTACTTCAAAATGTGGTAAGATATTAAATATATGTCAAATTAAGTAAAAGACCAAATACTCTTTCCTATTTCAAGGCCTTGATTACAACCTCTTTCTTGGGTTAAAATTGTGTGAAAAGATATAATTAAAAAGGAAAAAACTGTGGATAATATTGGCACAGGTAAAGGATAACTTTATCCTTACCATTTTATTAATAACTTTCTCTTAAATACATTACATAAATGTATGTGTATATATAGTGAAGGACACTGTGTCTGGTTTGAACTTACTGTCTTTCTTGCTCTTATAGATGTTACACTCAGGACCTCTGACATCAACATGGGTAAAAAAATTAGAGATATAATCTGTAGAGCTTTGGTGGTAGAGGGAGAAATATTTAGTCTTCCATATGTGAGGGTTGTTCTGGCCTTTTTGAGATGCTGATCTTTACAAGAGAAACTTTGTCTTCACATCTTCTATGGTACTGTTAACAAAATTGAGTACTTTAGTGAGATTCTTCCTGTACTGCACATACTGTACATATATTCATAGGCTACACTCTTCACAGAATCTTTCTATCTACATGTTTACAATGTATTCAAAAATATTTCTGCTTCTGGTATTCAAGGTAACTTTATTTGGATTTTATACCTATGGTGAATTAACCTTGGCCTCCAGCCAGATAATTACACAGCCTTGCTTTCACTCCGGCTCTTGAACAGGACAGGGGGAGAAAACGAGACAGGCACAAGGAGATAACCTACCAATTAATCTTAAAAGAAAAACAGACTGAACTTGAGAGAATTAGTCCAAGGTATCGACAATAAAGTAGGTGTGGATAGTAAGAAAAAAAGACAATATTTAAAGATCACTTTCTCTCTCCTCTTTTTCCCAAAGTTCAACTTCACTAGTTCATTCCATATTCCTCCTCCTCCTGTCCTCAAGAGGCACAGGGAGGATGTGGGGTGAGAGAATAGTGATGAGTCCATAACAACCTCTTTGCTGCTCTTGCATCCTGAGATTTTTCCTTGCTTCAGCACAGTTACTTCCAGGGGGCTGCCGGCCTCAAGGGAAAACCGTCTCTGTGTGGCTCTGCCACATGCCACAGTTCCTTCAGACCGTATCCGCTGTGGTGGTTTAGGAATGGTATTCCCTAATTAATTTCTCCCACTAAAACACAAACCACAAGCTTCTCCCCTTCTGCCAACCCCTCTGGTGAGAGAGACATAAGAGAGATCCCAAGCTGTGATAAGAACAATTTACTGGAAACAAAATCTAGACAAGAAAACAAATAGGAACAAAACCAATATTAATAACAAAAGTATACAAAAAGAGGGTGATTTACACGCAAAAGATGCCCACTGACCAACCCAGCACCAAATGACCCCTGAGACAATGAATGAAATGTCAGCAGAGCCTTCACAGGCCACCTTTTTCTTCACAAGTACCAGTTACACTCCCCTCCTTGGAAGTGAGAATCTCTTACTTTTGCTCCCTGGCAGTGAAGTGAGTGGTATAGAATAACAACCTCCACACATCCACATGGGTTCAGCCTCTGCCCTCTCACAGCTACTGTGGAAAAATTCATCATCCTGGCCAAAACCAGGATATCCGCCTACACCATCCCATGTATCATCTCCCACAGGCTACAGTGTGGATATCTACTCCAGCAGCGTCTCTCCAAGGGCTGCAGGGAAATACTTGCTCCACCACGGCCTCCTCCACAGGTTGCAGCTGAATCTTATGTCTGGCACCTGCAGTACCTCCCCTCTTCCTTCTTTATTGACCTGGATGTCTGCAGGTCTGTTTCTACAGTTTTTTACCTCACTTTTCACTGCTGTGCAGTGTTTTGACCTTTCTTAAATTTGTTTTTCCAGTGGTGTTTCCATCTTGGTCAAGGTGCTCAGCTGGGTGGAGCTGGCCTAGGGCAGCCCTGATCCTCCTCACTGAGGTCCCCGGCAGCTGCTTTTCTTTTTTCCTTGTAATTGTTTGTGGTTTTTTACACTAACATCTTTCTTCATTAATTGCAAATACAAGGGATTTAGTCTCTTATCCAGCACATTTTAATAGCAACTCTTTTTAAAAACAGAACAACCTAAACCAAACAAACAACCCGCCAAAACAACCAAAAAATCCCAAACCAAAATTCCATTGATCCTCAAAGACACTTCAAAAAAAGTTAATTTTCAAACTACAGACATAAATGTAAAAAGGTACAGTGCTGTATCTTAACAGAGGTGATGAGGCCTAAAGGAAATTAGGAAATAAGTAAATTAGTGGAGCCAATAGAGCTGACAAGACACCCTTCTTGCCAATGTCCTAGGACTGACAAAAATTCACTTTTCTCAAGTCTCTTTCATCTCCTGTCTCTGGGGACAACTGTATTTTCAGTGGATTAAAGAAGGAAAACCAAATGTCTTTGACATTGTATTTATGGCTGGCTCCCTTATGCAGCCAGCTCCAGATATCTGAGGCTCTAGAATTACTTTGACAGTACATTGCAGGCAATGGAGAACCGTAGAGCACTTACTAATACACAACTGCAATCCATGACTTCTCAGTGGCTTGTGTTTACTGAAGACAAGCCACTCTGTTAAGACTATTCCATTCAGACCATCTCATTGAGCTCATTCAAAGATTCAGCACTGCTGCCCCTTGCTGTATCCATATGCTGAGAAGTCAGTAGCAATAGGTAGTCCATAAGAGAAATGGCTGGATGAACCTCTTTCGATCTTCTTCTCCACCTCCTCCCCTCCTCCAAAATCCTTTGTAAAATTTAGGTTCGGTGGTGCTTTGGGAGGAAGGAACAGGGAAGTAGATTGCATGGCGTGTGGAATGGAGTACAATGAATAGTATTTTAAATAAAAAAAGGTGGAGTTGCTAAATCTCAAGAAACTGTTTTGTTTTTTTATTTAACTAGACAGCTCTGAAAAGGAATCTTTGTAACTCGTATGTGCGGCATGCTGGGTTTTTTGATCTGTCCTATCATGGGGGAGTGTAACCCACTTTAAAAAAAAATAAATATCCAGGTTTGATCTTCTAGTAGAAAATACTTGGAAGGTCTAGCATCAGCGTATTCATGCAATTTTCTTCCAAGGGAATATAGATATTATATATTAAAAATCAGCTGACTTATTCACTAGAATGTATGTCTTTTGGCAGAATAGCGGAGCTTGGCAGGGACTGGTGGAGATTGTCAACTACAGCAGGTTTCTCAGGACCTTGATCAATCAGATTTGAGTGCTTTGAACAATGGAGAGTTCACAACCTCTCTCAGCAAATTATTCCACTGTTTGATGATCCTACCAGTAAAAAGTAATAATAAAACAAAAATTATTGTTTTAAAATGGAATTTTATGTTCTTCAATTTGCCTCTTGTCATGTTTGCCACTACTGAGAAGAGTGTACTTCATTGCTACTCTGCACCACTACATAACAGAATGGGAAATCTAAATCAGTAACTTTAATTACATGCCTTATATTTAATTTCAGGTGTATACATTCATGTATTTGTTTTTAATGTCACTGAAGTGATCTTTTGAGAGCATAACGATGTGAAGTGAACCAATACAGAATTGTGTCTGTGTGAAATTCTTGTCTCCCTGCACCAAACTCCTGAATGCAGGCTGTCTTAATAACTGATAGCTAGGATCACCTGTGTGCCAGGAACTAGCATAGCACCTATGCAGTGTGATTGCAGTCTTATAACACAGATCTCTTGCTAAAAAGCCCCTCCAGAATTCAAAGCGTGTAGGAGAATTATCCAGACTGCTCAGCTGCTCACGGCTGCTGCTGTGCTGGCAGAACATAGGAGCCTGTGATCAGGCTGTTGATGTGGTCTGCACTAGGAGAGAGCTTGTTTTACAGTCAGAGAGCAGTCCCTGTGTGACAACAGATCTAAGCTGAAAAACTCTGCTGTACTCACATCAGCTTTGTGAAGGATAATTCTGTGAGGTACCACTGTGTGTGTAAAATGGAGGGGCATGTTTGATTGTTTGCATGGTATTGGCTTGACAGATGCTGATGCAGCTACAGTGACAGCCATGGCATAACAAAAGGACAAAAATCCTGACCTATTGGTGTCCTGATTAGTTTTCAATGTCTGCATACTTGGAACATAAACTTTAACAGCACATCCTTATATGTGTTTCTTTACTTCCTTTCCTTAAAAGACAGGTTATTATATTCCTTCATTATGCATTCAAAAGTGCATTCTATTTTTTTTAATGTTACTTTTTAAGAAAATTTGCAATGTCACAAAAAGCGTATATTTCTAATGCATAAAATTCCCAAGCACTCAGTTTGACTCATATGTCAAAATATACATAGATACAGTTCAGGTCATTATTTCATGCATACTGTCACAAGATACAATAGCATTATTTACAATCTGAATCTAATTAAAGGGTATGCAGGAATGAGAAAGGGATCAATATCTGGTTTTTTTTTTCATCTGCTTTCCTCATCACTGCTAACATGTCAGAGAAAATGCCAATAATTTGATCTCACGCATGTGTTCCGTTGTTTTTCCATTGATAAACACAAGGTCAGTTGAGATATAGGATGCTCTAAATTCTCCATTTAGTTCCCTAATTAGTAGGTGGTCATGTGACAGCATATTCAAAAAGTGACAGAAAATATAAATGTATCTCAAATACTAACTGTGCAATACCTTTAAATATACATCTTTGATTTCAAGCACAGAAACATCACCTGAATACCTGGAAAAATGTTGGACACTTCAGATATTAAATACTTGGATGTATTTACATTAAAGGCATCTAAAAGCTGTCATTTTTATAATAAATTTATATGAATCTAGTTTCACAATAAATCTAGGCAGACTCCAATGGAAATCTTCCTGTAGTACAGCAGGGAGTTTATTGAGAAGACAGGAATGTAATATTTATTGCTCAAAAAACTTGCAGCTGACAGTCTTGAGAGAGGTAATTATACTTTCCTTCATGCTAATGTTTGTTTTAGTTCAACTGAGCTCTTATATCAACTGGGCAGAGGATTGTATGATTATTTCATGTTAAAATGCTATTAAGGATCACTTGTGGTCATACAGAAACAAGAAATATTATCTGCTGTAAAGTTATTTCCTCCACTTGCATTTCCTCACGTTCCTTCAGTTTGAATGGCATCCTACTTCTGGTTCTGTTCCGTCGGTGTTAGTCTTCACTTTTTTCAACACACCAGAACAAATATTTATTGAATAAGATGTATTGTTTACTAAGAATTAAAAATGTCCCTGGAGGGCAGGAGGTTTGCAAGGAAATGGAAAAAAATATATGGAAACCAACCAAATGTTGTAGAAGCTGGCTGACTGTGCCTAAAATGTCTAAGACTTCAGATGAATGGTTCTGAAAAGGGCTGGGATTTCATTCTTCAGTTTAGACTTCCCTTGACCCATTAAAACCAGAATGAAATGCTTGTCATAGTGAAGTTCTACACCAAACACAGGAGTAGCACTAAAAATGGTCTGCCAAACTTTCTATGGTAAACAATCCATGAAAGGCAAAAGAACACAAATAAGGTGAAGATCAATATAAAAAAATATAGGAGTATACGGAAAATTAATCAATCTGCTTTCACAGCAAGGGTGCCATCTACCCATGAGGTTATAATGGGTATGAAATGATAAAATGCACCATTTGACTTTATTTTCTTGTAACCCTGTCCTTCAACAAAAGTCTTATAACAACTTATTTGCAAACCTATTTAATCCTCCATGGAGTGTTTTTACAATAATTTCAGGTGACTGCATGTTTTGTCTTTAATATTTTCTACTCTTATACTGAACTCAAATCTATAATCTTCGAAAAGGCAAGTATGTACCCACCTTATGTTTTTTTTCCCCAAATATCTATAGAACATACAGACTAAATGAATACTTTACATCCTTGGTGGAATTTTTATTAAAAAAAATAGTAGATATTAACACTTTTTAAAGTTTTGTTCCTGTTATACCTCAATTTCTGAAAATAAATAAAACTCACTCAAATAATAGTACTCTGAAATAAATTGTGTTTCATTAAACCTCTTATGGATCTAGCCTAAAAATATTGTAACTGAATTAAGCTTTAAAATTTAAATACATGGCAAGAAAATGAAACATTCACACTGTTAATATAATGTGAGTGTTGATGTATGTGAGGTCAGTGATAGAAAACTGGAAGAACTAAGTAAAAATAGGAGCCATGTGATATGGCAATCATATAAAAGAAATTACAAGATAATGGGCAGAGAAAGATCTAGTGGGAAATAACTGATAGGTAAAGTTTGTCTTATCTAAATTTATATGCCTAAAAGTTGGGCGTCTTGAGTAGAATTTTTTTGCCTTGGCTTTAACTGCCTCAGGCACAGGCAACTTTTTTCAGACCTTCCTATATAGCTAGTGGAGAACTTGTAAGTATTGTTAATAGTGTTCTGAGAGCAATATACCTTATTCTAAGGGAGACACAAGCATTTGGCCCTCTGAACAGCTTATAAATAATGAACTTAATATCTGTTGACTTTTGAGAGCTTAAAAACCTATATATGTAGCTGCTTGCATTCTATATTACTAAAATGAGGCCACCATTTTCCCATACTGTAAGCTGCTTATAACCCTTTTACAGCCAATAAATCAACTCCAGAAGATAAGTTATGTATTCTAGTGTAGGATATGTGCCAATGGTCAGAGAACTGAATCTCTTCATGGAGAGTGTACAGGAAGCATAAGCGTGTGACTGAAATCAGATATCTTACTTGCATTATTTGTACTTCTGCATTTCAAGATTGGTAGGTGAAATAAAGCAGGACAACTCTCTTCTGCGTTACTTTAGAGTGTCTTAATTTCCATAAGTATTCACTTTGCTTTATAAGGTAAAACTTTATGATTCTGTGTTTGACTTTCCCTACTAGTCACCTTTAAATTGTTAAATGGATGATATAACATCTCTAAAATATAGATAGTAATCCATGACTGTTAATTCCTACAGTGTTTGGGTTTTTTAAAGCATTGTAAGATGAAGTGTACTTTTATACCCATGGAATTCATGAGGCACTGGAGAAGAGAGATTATATACAATGCTAATTTTATCCATCAAGCAGTTCAATGAGAGGAGAAAAAAGGGCAGTATTTTATATAGGGATCCTGTAACTCCTTCCACTGATCTCAGAGGGGCTGCGGGTGACTAATATGTTTAGCTACAAACCTGGACTTAAGGATTTTTCTTTCCTTTTTTTAGTTTAAATGTTCTAGTATAAGTGTTTTTCACAGAATTTTGAAGGTGAAGGGTGGATTTCTGAGAAGCATGCACACGTGCATGCACACACACACACACAAGCCCCAAGCCCAGCTCTTGTTTTGCTCTTGTAAATTACTTGCATAAGAATGGTGATAGGATCATAGCTTTGAGTGTGAGGATACCACAGAACCACTGCACCCAGAAGTATGAAGTGTATTTTTTGCCTTCAAAATGTTAGTTTTCCAGTGTTATAATAGCAACAGAACATACCTAGACGCCCAGATCCTGAAATTTTTTTACATGTGTTATAGAACTTTAGAAGCATTGACTTCAACAGAAATAATAATGTTTTCAAAATTGAACAATTGCTAAGACTTAAACTGGATAATAATTCAACAGTTGATCATGAAAAATACAAACATCTAGTCTGACAAAAATTACCTGTTCTCTTCTCACTCTCTGTTTCCAGCCAGCTGTTGAGCCATAATGTATCTAGCCAACAGGAATGACATTTTTTTTATTTTGTGTCACTGAGTCAAATAAGGTAAACTTGAAGTATGTTGGACACATCACTGGACTTCACCATGAGAGTCTTCCGTAAATTCCTATTCCTTCTAAAGGCAGTGGAAAAAATCCCACAGACAGCTAAGGACGTTGGCCTTTCACTCTCATGCTCAGTGGCTTACAGGGGAATTCTTTGTGCAAATGTGATGTATAATCAAATGTATCATCTATGATTCAAATAGAAACATATAAAACAATCCCCTCTCTCCATGAGTATTAAATAGAAATGTAAATCAGAGGCTTCTCAATCAAATAATTTCTGTGCTTCTCTCTTTGTAGACTGAAATAAACAAGCATGAGGTCTAAAGCTTCACTAAGGTGTGGTGATTTGAGAATAATTTATTGTGTAAAAGAGTAACCAGTCAAACAATGTTAATTATAACACTGTTAAAAGCTGAAATGCTTAAATTTAAATAATTTAGAAGTTATGTGATAGACATTAAACACCTCTGAAAAGGAAAAATGCTGTAGGCAAGTGTTCCTAATAAGTCTAGTTTAGTTAATTATTGCCTGAAGCATTTTTGAACTAATTATTTACCTCCAAAGTGGGTTCCATGTTTCCAGCATTGGAATGCCAGATATTGATTTTCTTTAATTGTCAGGGTATAGTACTAGACAGACCACACAAAGCTGAAGGTTAAGCCATTTATAGAAAGTGATGGTCACGTCCTCCAGTGTCACACACTGCGTCAGTTTGAAAGGGAGACCATGGCCCTGAAACTCGGCACTTTCAGGGAAAAGGATTATTTGTCTCTGTCATCTGCCCTTTATGGTTCATTTAACATCTTAGATAGCCCGTGTAAATTAAGTGGGTTTAGTAGCTGCCCAACTTCCAAGTCAAAGAGAGTGCTCTGTTCAACAGGGGAACTGGAGTATTTTATCCTTCTAGTTAACAAGATGTACATGGCTCAACAAATAATGTACATTGAATTATTTGTTAACCTGTGTTACCATAGATGGCTGGAAAATTAGTTCAAGATGCTTTTTCATTTTCTGCACACTTTTCCCTCCACCCCTTTTTTTAGGGAGTGAATATACATATTTCACAAAGGTTACTCATTTGAATTTCTCAGTAGGGTCTGGGTGTTTAGAGAATTTTTGCCTGGATGGATGGATGTAGTTTTTTGGCCATAATTTGGGATGTTTGAAATATTACTAGTCCCAGCATACTTGAAATCATCATCACCTTTATATGTCATCAAACCACATGCGTGAAGAAACATTTGCCAATTGGCTAGAGCTATTCCAGCCTACAGCAACACAAAAATAATACAAAACATAATAAATGCCTCTTAATTCACACCATCAGTGCCATCTCTGCTCATTTGAATTTATAAATGGAAAGGAAGCCTTTTTCTTGTTTTCAATTCTTTGTAATTTGTTGTATTTTTCTTCGGTTCTTCAGTTTCCTCTTTGCAATTTTTCTCTTCCATGGTGATTATCTTGTGCTTAATCTTTTCTCATTCATGCTCTTAATTTTTTTTCTGATTGGACATCTATTAATTTCTATGTCCTACTATTTTTACCACTTTGCTCATCTCATACTTATGCTCAAGAACACCTACAGGAATAAAGTGGCATACTTTATCTGGGAGCAAGGGTTGTCCCTGTAGTAAACAGCGTGAGACAAACCACTTGGTTCTTGGGTGGGGTAAATTGCCTTCTGAAGGTTCCTATCTCTAATTTGTTTTTCTGTGCAGGGATCCTAGAGTGACTGATGATCCTAACTTAGCAGGCTATCTCAAGTTAAGTGGAATGAATCCAGACCTCGCTCATCCCACTTTTTTCTTTTTTCTTGTTATAAACACTTTTTTTTTCTTTTTTTTTTTTTTATCTTCTGTATTGCCTGCCTTCACTTGTATTTGTTCTGATGAGCTCAGACTGCAGAAACCCTTAACAGCCCACATGACCAAACTGCGCAACATCATCACTGAATTGAGGTTTCCCCAGTTCCTATGGAGAAAGACAGACACAAAGAACAATTCGGATCACAGATTACAATGACTGCATTTATTTGCTGGTTGCATATATAAATACTAAAGTGCTTGTGATGATGGTTTAAGCAGACTATTTTGATGTGATTAATTCCCACCCAATTTGTAATGGCACTTATTCTCCTGGGCTGTATTAAAATGGAAAATTTGCTGAAGAAAATGTATCTAACCTCTATCATTTAAGTTTTAACCAGTTTCACTTTTAAAGGGAAAAAAAATCCATATATTAAATATAGAGACACTGTATTTGCAAATAATACAATAATTTCTACAAATAAATAAATCTAAATAAATACTCTGAGATGCATTTCCTTGCTAAAGACATGTCATTTGAAATAACATATGGACATGACAAGTTTTGTATAATATTTTACTTAAATAATGGCTAACCTATTATTATTAGTAGTAGTATATTATTTTATTTCTGCCTCATAAACTCATTTAATTACTGGTTTTCTTTGCCCATCATGTCAGAGTAAAACCTGTTAAAGGAGATTCCGATTACAAAATATTAACTTTATTAACCATATATATATATATATATCCTTCCCTCACCACTTGGATTTCTTTTTCTTGTTAGTTCTGATAATAATTGAACCACTTTTTTCTTTTGATCAGTTCAGGGCTTTTTAATGAAGAAGATGTATAGTAAATAGAAAAACACTGCATAAAAGCAGTCATTCATTCTTTCCCATTCCTTTAAATTGGGAAGTACAGATATGTTTTATGCTCATAGCAATATAACAAAATTGTTTTTGTTAGAGTTGTCAGTTATCTTTTCTTTAGAATAGAAAATGATGAAGAGTATATATTTGTCTGTTCTTTTTGGGGTATAAAATATGTTTATGTGAAAAAATGTCCTATGTATAAAACCAGCTGAACTCCAACCCAAACCCTAAGGCCTGTTTTGAAAAACTTTGGATTTAGTTCTAATTTTACATTTGCATCTGGGGTCCATCTTGACTTTATAGGGTATGTGCTTGAGTAAATGGAAATCGAATACTACTATGTGCTGAAATTACAGCATCTTTGAAAGTGTTGAATCTCTTTAGTGGCAAACAATACTGTCTTTGACATTTGTTCCACAACTTCTTGAAGTTTCAATTAAAAACAATAAAATGTTTTTTAAGCATCTCTTACATGTTTATTGCCTTATGAAGAATGTGCACTTTTCTTAGGTAACCATTATTACCATCATAAAACAGATCTCAGAGGCTCTGATTTGTCTTATAAATAGTATGAATTTCTTTTCAAACTGTTAAATTCAATGTAAGTTCAGCTGCTTTTTTTTTTTTTTTTAATCTATTCAAGCCTGTTGATTTTCATTCTCTTTCAGTGAGGTACCCACTATATTCACTTACAATACCAGGATTAAGAATTCTATACGCTCTATTACAAAATGGTGATATAATTGCAGAGATTGTTCTCATAAAAAGGTTTGTTTATATACTACCAAAAAAAGGTGTTTTCTCTCTCAACTGAAATATTTCAAATAACCTTAGGGGCTTCAGTAAAGAGCTGGCCCATCAAGGTCTCATGATAATTGACTTTTCCTCTGAATACTTCTAAAGACTACTCATTGTTCTGTTTCCTCATACACCAGTTAACAAAGGCATTAAGAAATGTCTCACATTATCAGTATATGTAAACTAGAGTAGATATGGCATGATGATTATCAAATCTGCTAGGGGAATGTTGAGAGGATAGGCTTATTTTTTGTCATATAGTATAAAATAATAGATAAAACCCTCTTTCTTGACCTCTGAGCAATCATTTTTAGGAAATGATGGTAAGAAACATGAAGAGTAGCCACAGGTATTTTCTCAGGGAAAGATTTTATCCTAGTTGTGAATTAAAGTGTACAACAAGGTTTCAGATTGCAGCACAAATATTCACCTGAATATAAAAATGAATTATTATAAAATTAATAATAAAATTAATTATATATTCACATGAATATATAAAATACCCCAAACCAACCAAGTAACTTCACTGTTTTCTTGGATATTTCATTTTTTGTTACTGAGTACTGCACAGTGGGAAAAGTGTTTGGGTTTGGATCTCTGTTGTCATGCTGATTTGTTGTACGTTGATCTGTGGGTAGTCAAGGCAGGTTTTAATTTAGAATCAAGTGTAACAAAGTGAATATGAACAACCAAGAGATCAACCAACAGCAGCAGTCATTCAGCAAAAAATAAACTGAAGTGAAACAATCGTGAGTTGCTCACCAACAGTTTGGGACCAGGAAAAGAAGCAACATCTGAATGAGTTATTAGTCAAATAATCAAAACATGAGTGTCTGAAGGCAAAATCCCTCCTTCCGCCCCCAAATGTTCTGTTGCTTTTCTCTGATGTTTTATGAGGCATGTCCACAAATTATTTCAAAATTGTTTCTTTTTATATCTCTGTATATCTTTTTTTATATCTCTGTTTCTTTTGTATCTCTGAATTTTATGGATATATTTATTCATTTCCCAGTACTCTCTTCATTCAACTGTGTAATATATCAGGACATTTTGGTTTTGTTTTTGTTGTTGTTGTGTTTTGTTTTGTTTTGTTTGTTTTAAATTTAAAATAATATAATTAGTCTTTGAAGAATATGTGTCTGGGGTTTAAAACATAGCTTTCAAAATTGCTTTCACTAACATCCATTAATTCTCAAGAGCTACAGTTGTTCAAAAGACAGAAAACATTTTATATAATGTGGGCTGACACTGTTGGAAAATTTTTGAAAATTAGTAGATTATAAATTCAATATTAAACTTTAGATCAACACTACCTGAAATAGATATTCAAACTAAAAATTTAAAACTGAAGGTTAAACTTCTTTCCCCCACTATTTCATGTCTACTCTTCTATTCGTTATCTTATTTAATTTCCATTTAATAGCACAGCAGCAGTAAGTAGACTACACCTTAAAATGTTACTTTAAAAATAAAATACAATTCGACCTTCTTTGTAAGTCTTTTCCTTGTCTCATTTCCCAGTGCCCATCTTATTTGAGTGGAAATAAGAAGTAGCGATTTCTTCTTCTAACACTGGGTGGCGTTCGATTAACTGCTGAAGTCTGTTCCCAGGCATCAAACATTCCGGGGTATTCGAGGTGTTTTTCCACAGACAAAATTACCAGAGCAGGACTCAGTCAAGAAACAGACAATTTTTTTTTTTTTTTTTCCTTTCATTATAAGTAAACACAGTGTAAAGGCAAAGAGGTAAAATCTTTCTAAACTTCATTCGTATTTAGGAGATCCCTATGGAAATAAATTGGGAAGAGGTGAATATCATTATTCTAGTGATAAAGCTTTCTCTTTAAAATATTTTATTGAAAATGTGTATGTAGTGTGGCACCTTTCAAGTGTGTCTAATTCTACTGTGATAAAGCTCCAAAATACTAACTTTTTAAATAGTCAGTTTGAATTCTTACATGCAATCAGGGAAATATAATAACATCTTACAAATTTGTTTAGTAAGAATTTGTAATATTTTAAGCTGCTGATCTGAAAGATCCAAAGAACTCTGAAGGCTCCTGTTCACTAATGTGGTTCTTGGCATGCAAATAATTTGCCTAACTTTTTAGAATTTTTTTCAACTCTCCTTAGATTTATGTTCACCCCTGGAAATTACACGAAGGATTTCTTTGGGAAATTGGGAAAGACATTCTTGTGTTTGTGATTGTTCTTCTGTTACTGACTGTGGTGGATTGACCTTGGTCAACTGCCAGATGCCCACCTGGCTGCTGTCTCACTCCTCCTCCTCAACAGGACCAGGCACAAGATACAAAAAACTTGTAGGTCAAGAAAAAGACAGGTGGACAACTTACCAATTTCTGTCATGTACAAAGCAGACTTGACTTGGGAAAACATATTGAAGCTCTTGTCTATTAAAATAGACTTGGATGGTGAGAAACAAAGACAAAATTAAAGAAACACTTTCCTTTTTCTCAGATTCATCTTCACTCCTTCATTCCTAACTCCTCTATCTCCTCCGTTCCGCCCTCAAGCAGCACAACAAGGGTGGGAGGAGAACGACCAGCTCCTCTCTGGTGCTCACAGTACACTGAGGTTAATCTTACACCAACAGTCTGATTGTGAGTGAAGTCAAGATTTGGTCAACAGAGGAACTTACACATTCTCATGTTTATTTAGGGAGTCAAAACCACTGACCAGTTCAGAACGTGATATTTCAACCAGGTGTATCCATTCTGCTCTGCTCTCAGTAGTCAAATAATTCAGTATCACAATGTAATGCAATAGAGATTTAATATATACATGACGTTTACTTTACTGCTATCTCCTTAAGGTATTTATATGATATATGTTTCCTTTTGTAGACTAGAGTTGTTCCCATGAATTTCATTCCATACTTTAAGAGAAGCCAAAATAAAAAGAAGGCCATATCAATACAGTGCACTATTAAGGCCTTTTAGATTCAGTTCTAAGCTATCTCCTGGGTTAGTACAGCTCCATGACAAGATGTCTGCTCTGGTCTTGAAAGTTATATATCCACTTTAAGCTGCTATTGAGGAAAATTAAAGATTGAATGTATCCTCAGCTATTCACACAGCTATGGCGATATGAGAAGAAAGACTCGCTGTAACAAAGGGTGTAATTGTACATTCTTCAAAGTATTATTTGACAAGGGAAAAATGTAGAAACCACAAATGTTAGACTCTAGAAATGAAGTTAAATTGCTGCAGAAAATAATTTTGGAAATAAAAATGTTTCACTGCTTGTTTTAAAACAGGTATTCACAAAATAAAAGGAAAAGAAGACCTCTGTTTTTGTAATTATGTGCCACCTCATCCGTGGCACAGAACATTTGTTAACAAAACAGTCCCTTGCACTGTGTGCTCAATAGCAGAGTCTTTATATGTGTAATCAGCTGTATAAAGCAATGAGAAGTGAATTCCTAAACACTGAACTACCGAGATATGTCTGGAACATGACATGAAACTACATAATGGGGTGTGCAAACACGCCTTCTTGCACACGCACGGCTCGTTTCACCCGGATAAGGGAGTTAACACCACAGTCGGCCTTATTAGCACGTTTTCTGAGAGCTGATGGGCTCAAGCTAACACTTGGCATCAGCTGGATGAGCTTCAGAGGCATTCTAATTTGTGAATACTCTTTCAAGTATACTACCTTATAGTGATCTTAAAGCCAAGATTCTTGAAGTAAATAATGAAATGTGCTTTTCCAAGTTCCTTAAAAACCTGTGTCAGACTAGTTATAGAGAGACACCGCCTCAAAGAAATGCCAAAGATGCATGAAATATTATAAATATTACTTAGAAACAATGCAACAATTATCCAAATCCATTAGAATTATCTCAGTCTTTTCAGTAGTCTGGGAAAAAAATCTTAGTGTACTAAAAAAGCAACTTTTGATTTACAGCTATGCAATCATATTCTATATGTATCGTAGGATCCATAGATCTAAAGAGTATTGCAAAAGCTTTGTATTATATGCATACTTAGAAGGTTTATGCCAAAAATATAGCTGTTATCCGTTCAAAATTGTATATATGTGAAAACTAAATGGATATATACATACTCTCCCCATGCTTTCTTCACTAAAAGTACATAAAGAGATGTGAGAGACTTTGCAGTGCTGCTACATGTTACAAAATGTGCTCTTCATAAAGATTTGTTATATTTTTTGTTTGAATCCTTGTGGGTATAAATAACATAAAGACTTATGAACAAATGTTACATAAAAATAATCTATAATATCTATCACTACTGGCTTACATCTGTGTGAAATTAATAAGGATAACGTAAGGTCATAAAGGAAACAGTATTTCCTAGCAACTATATATATATATTTATCTTTTTAAAATAGGTCTGCTATGAAGTGAAGGATAGTAGTATACTGTATAGTCTTTATATCGTAACCCCTCATTGCAATGGTGCTTTCATGTTTCACCAATTTTGTCTATGGAACTTTGTATCATTCCCTTTTCTCCTTGCATTGTCTTGTTCTTTCACAGCTTCAAGACTTCAAGTGAATCCAATGTCTCACACCTTCGTGCTATCATTCTTAGTAAAAACCACTGGTCTTTTATTCCTGATGCTTTGTCCTGCTTTCCCCTTGGTACAACCTCTCTTGTTTGATCTTTTTAACCAAAGTTTACAGAGCTGCTATAAGTTACTAGAAACAGTATATTCCACCAGTCCTTAACTTATTTTAGTTTTAATTTAGGACATATGAAAAAAAAAAAATACATTTAATTGGCTATCAGTTCAATCTGGTTAGGGACTGTTGATGGAATTGTCATTGCAAGTGTTTGTGCATAATGTGCATGCACAGCCCTGTAGATGAGTGTGGTTATCCCACCGGAAGGGCATCTCCTTCTCTTCCTAAGCTCCTAATCTCTTTCTGATTATGCTATTACAACCCTAGTGGGAATCCTGTAGTGGCTTTTCTTCAATCTTTCATGCAAGTCCTCTTTGTGTAAACAGTTGATCATAGCCCAGTCACTGGGCTATGTGCTTAGTTGTTCATTCTTTTCAGTCTGATAATTATGTACTTACAAATAAGTGACATATATTCAGAAGGCAGGATTTTTGAAGGTGTCTACCACATAACCTGATGTTTGTAGAACTCAGTTTGGGATGATGATGTATGTTTTTGCTTGTAGGTAATCCACATCTCCTCTATCATATGCTGAATATCCTAATAATTGGACTATCTCTGCTACCTAGATTGTTATTTATAAGATATTTTTAAAGAAAAATTATTTGTCTAAGTTGATGATCTAATTCTCATTTGTGTCCATCTTTTTGCCTAGGTTAATGAAAGCAAGTAAGGGACAAACAAGCATTTTGGCCTTAGGCTTATAAGAAGCTGTGTTTGGTATAATTAAAAACCTAGCAGACTAAGTCATTAATAAAAATAATTAAAACTGTATATGCATATCTTCTTGTCTGTTTTTCTCTCTCTAGAAATATTTTTACCTATACTTAGCTGATGCCAAACAAGTTTTTATTAGCTTTGAATAGAAATCACTTGATTGAAATTGATGAACAGCAGGGAACAACATAGCAATGTGGGTTACAAAACTGAATTTGACATTGAAGAGTAATAACACTAAGGACTCATAGGGAAACTTATGAAAGAAGATATTTGTGAGTTTAGCCAAATGCAATGAAACTAAATTCAAGAAGTGTGAAGTAAAGGGAAGAAGATAACTAAAACTAAGAAGGGAAATTACAGTGTGATTTGGAAGATATAGAAAGATAAGGAAAGAAATATTCTGTTCTAGCTAAAATAAAAAGGGAGTCCATCTCTTTGTGTGAGCCTTGTGCACAGCTATGTCAGCAGCCTTAGTGAATATGCAAGTAAATTTGAAGTGTATAAAATCTGCACGTTATACTTTATGCTTTGGGGAGGTATTAATTTGAGAGCCTGTTCTACTAAACTGAAGACATTTTCAAGTGTTACAGTACTTATTTTGCTTTTAGTTATCTTACTCCCCTCTCTACTAATTCAAAGTTTAGCAATTTTTGTGGCTAATCAAGAAGGAAGCTGAGCTATCAAATATCTTAATATATATTGATAATAGATTATAAATCACTGACTGAGCAACAAGGGCATGAGGATGCTCCTTCTAACTTCAGAGAACGTCAGACTGAGAGAAATAACTTTCTAAGGTGCATTTGTTCTTTCACAGATACATAGATGTGGATTGCATCCGGAGTCAATGTCAGGGGAAAAGTGTTAGAAAATATTTCATTCTGTCTTAAAATAATGAAGATACAAAATTTACAGTTAATAAGGAGATGTCTAACCCTCCCTTCTCTGTGGCTGGATCTGTGGAGATTAGTTTCAATTATATGACTGATTTGGAGATGGTTAAAATTAGGCTAAAATTATCAACAAAGTTAAAATTATTTCGGAGACTTTTACCTTAAAGTCTTAAGGTAAGACTTAAGCTGTCTCTCATCTCCCACTTTCATCTTCATCTACTGTTATATCTCCATTTTGTGCCATGTTTAAGCTCAAAATATCACAACTATACAAATTAAATAGGCCCTTGTGCCTATTTATTAGGAAGTATACCACAATAAACCAAAAAAAAACCTCCAAACAAAAAACCCTCAAACACAAAACACAGAAAACCCCCTCAACCCACCAAACAAAAAGACCCCACAAAACCCAAAACCCACCCCCCAAAAAAATCACCAAAACCTAAGCTCCCAAGTTTTTAAAATCCAGTGAAAGTTAACTTTATAGAACTTGGCTGTAGTCTTAATATTCAAGCTTTTTGAACCCCTAATTTGGCAAGCAAATCAGTGGGACAAAGAGTTCCTTCTCTCTGCCCTTTCATGCATACTGTGGAGTGCCTCATCTCTTCTGTGTCCTGACCAGGAACCAGCTCAAACCTGCTCCCCTTCCTACTGTTCTGTTTCCAGATTTATTTCCCAGGGAAATGAAGGTCACGGATGGGAAATGTGATAGGAAGACTTGAATCTTGACTTTATATGGAGTAGGGATACAACTAAAACAGTGACCAAAATCCAAGAATCTTTCAAGCTTTTTACTTAATGGTTTTGCACTGCCATTGTTTTAGACTATAATTTACTTTGGAAAAGGAAGCTTGATGAGCAAGATCCAACCATCAGCCTTATTAAAAATATACAATTTCTTGGGCAATCTTTCCTATCTTGTCAAAATCGCTCCAATTGTTTGATTAAAATTTATTTATTCAAAGTCTACTAAATTCAGCTGTTTGTGAGAGAAATCTTTATCTTTTAGGTATTGTTTTGCTCTTGTGTTTCACAGCATAAATATGTTTTTTTTTTCCTTTAATGTGTATTGTTTTCAACAAAAATGGGCATAAAATATAACAAATGTACATGTAAAGTTTGATCTGTTCCTGTGCCCATTCTAGTTAACCCTTAGGTGAAACATATTGTAATATATGTTCTATATGTTAACACAGTTTAAATTATATTTATTTTTTGCGAGGTACCATGATGAATACTGCAAAGGAACAAAACATATTATGTGCCTCAAAATGGCTGGAACTGTTGCCAAGAAAACAGCAGATGTTCACTCAATCGACAGCAAGAAAACTGATATTCAACATGTAGAGAATTTATTTCAGAGAATTTATGATTTTTTACTGGGGATTTTGGAGACAATGTGAACTGAAAGACAAGAGACATTCTATTTTTGGTTTTGTTGTGACTTGCTGTATGGTCTCTAAGCAGTTACTTCACCTTTCTCTGTCTACATTTCTTGTTTCCCCCTTTGTCTCTTCTCTTCAGAATTTAGGGTTTTCAAAAGAGTCTATATTACACATTTGTAACATGCACAATGAAACCACTGCAATATAAATAATAATTATAATAAGGCCAATTTTAACTCTGTCTTCAGCACACAAATGAAAGAAAAATCCTCATTTTCTGTAATTTCAGAAAAAATTACTTGTTATTAATGTTCTTGTGAACACAACAGGAACAACTGGAGATTGATCAGACTCATGTCTTCATTCTATAAACTTTTTGGATGGTTTTAGTGAAATCAACTCACAGCCGAGCTGGAGTCCAACCAACCGACAGAAAAGACAGGCTTTTAATCAGGATTCTCTACAATGGAGCACATCCATTTGATAAATGAACTAATTAAGCAAATGAATAAGTATAACCTACCACTGTGAATGACACTATGAAAAACCTTCATATCCATATTAATAGTTCTAGAAAACCAGAAAAAAGGCTGGGAAAAATACAAGTTCAATTCATGAAGCACATTTATGTAAATGAACTTTTACCATGGGCAGTGGTCCAGTATAATGCATGCTCTGTGTGTGTAAAGATGACAAGGGGTAAAGAAGTCTGAAATAAGGTTATTTCACGTCTCAGGTTTTCTTAATATCAGCCATTTCACAGGCAGAAGAATGTAGCGATGACTCATGGTCTTTCTGAATGTCCCTTTGTAAAAGTAATTGGAATGCCATAACACCTGTATCCTGGTTTTTCCTTTAATATCCGAAATCCATGCATAACCTCCCTGGGAAAAAAAAAACCCAAAACCTTTCATGATACAAAAATAACCCAACAAAAACAAAACAAACCAAGAAAAAAACAACTCAGAGTCATTTAATATAACCTCAGCTATATTTTTCCAGCTTTGTCTGATTAGAGGTTTCTAGGATTGATTTGACAGCTTTGGACACAACATAAGTCATCTCACTGGTTTTAGGGAAATAGCAATGATCCCTGAGACCAAGAGACTTTTTTAAAGTCCTGCCTCTCCCACATATACCCTTGAAATTGTGGCTTTCCTTACAAATATTATTGATGGGGGTCGCTGCGAGCCAGATCCATTGAGCTTTCAGCGACCCTCATCACATCTGGGTTTGTCCAGCAATCCACAGTGGCTTAAAATTAGCAGAACAGCATCAAAGGGAGAGTTTGAAACAAAGTCTTAATAAAGACAAAAATAACAAACTCTTAGAGAGGAAAACCCATGCCAGGAGCTCAGAGTCTGTGCTCCTGCTAGAACACCCCAAAAATGCCACGAGGCTCTTTGTTCAGCCTCTTTTGTGTAAACTGAGGTGGGACCCTTGGCACTCTGCCCAGTAAGGTTGCAGCAGGTCGGTTCAGCAGACCCCATGAGGTGCCTTCATGCTGGCACACAGCCAAATAGGGGGAGAACTCTCTGGCTTTTGACCTTATTGGGAACACAAAGAGCAGAGCCCCACACTGCTTCCAACATGAAAACCCTTTGGTATAGATGAGGTGCACTGCAACATATTATATATAAATAAGACAAAAAAGAATGAACTCTCAGGTAACCAAAATCATGTGAAGAGGTAAGTGTTAGTTATTAGAAATGAAAATCTGAATGAATTTGTAATCCTATGATACAAATGTTATATGCTGCTCATCTTCAACTGTCTAATCGTCAGCTGCTTATCCGATTCAAGGTGCTTTTCATTTCAGTATTATTTAATAAATTGCTTCTTTTCCTACAAAAATTATTACCTTTTAGAGAATTGTTATGAGTTTTGTTTTTTTTTTCTTTAAGACACAGTATACATATTAATAACTTGTCGGACAATATCTGTTCCTAGGACCTGTTTTTTTTCATTATGAGATTAAGAATCATCAGTGACTTATCTACCAGAAACAAAAATCCAGTTAGTGAGAGCCTCTGAACTGAACCTGTTGAAAAATTGCCATTTCTAACTAGCTATGAAATCTTTTGCAAAGAAAATTTTGTCCATTTTATACCCACTATAAGAATTAAAGCAAGCAGTAAAACAATAAAAAAGAAGGGCATTCATCAGGAAAGACACTGTGGTAGCACAGGTAATACTTTGTTAATATTCACTCCTTTGATATGCCAAATCCTTTACCACTGACTTTACTATAATATAGAATCATAGAAGGGTATAATAGTTTGGGTTGGAAGGGACCTTAGCGATCATCCAGGTCCAATCCCACTGTCATGGGCAGGGACACCACCATTGGACCAGGTTACTCAAAGTCCCATCCACCTTGGATTTCCATGTTTTCAGGGGTAGGGCATCCACAACTTCTCTGGGCAACCTGTGCCTGTGCCTCACTAATCTCACGGTAAAGAACTTCTACCTAACATATAGTCTAAATTTCTCTCTCATGAAGCCATTCCCTTGTCCTGTCACTACATGCTCTTTTAAAAAGTCCTTCTTCAGATTTTTTTCTAGGCCCTGTTTAGGTCCTGGAAGGCTGTTTTAATGTATTAGTATAGTGGTAACCTGTTGAAACAACTGCAGAAAGTGGGAGTGTTTTGTACAGTTGATAAATAGAAATTTAAAGCAGGTTAAATTGACTGTAAAGGTGCTTTATGGGTTATTAGCTATACAAAATGTGTGAATATGAGAAATGAAAAAGAGTCCTGTTAAAGTCACTTGAAATGTATGGAATAATAATGACTTTCTGTAGTTATCCTGCAGAACCTCCCATAAAGAAGCTACAAATTCATAAAGTACAGTTGTGTAATAAGCAATTCTTACATATGTTAGCTTTGACAAGTATCTCTGATACAGATTTTTCCTACAAACTGTAGGCTACTGCAATTATCTCTCTTGTAGTATTTTTCAGACTTGTCTTTTTTAAGCCTGTGATGTGAATCTGCACATAGGATATGGCTTACTGACCATGCATTCTGTGATGTACAATGCCTTGGGTTGGAAGGAACCTTTAAAACCATCTAATTTCAATTCCCTTACAATGTCAGAGACATCTTTTACTAGACATGGTTGCTCAGGGCCCCATCCAAGCTGACCTTGAACACTTCCAGGGACAGGGCATCTGCAGCTTCTCTGGGTAACCTTCCAGTTCCAGTGCCTCACCACCCTTACTGTGAAGAATTTTTATTTATATCTAATCTGTACTTTCTCTCAGTTTGAAGTCATTACCCCTTTTCTTATCACTACATGCCCTTGTACAAAGCCCTCTCAAGCTTTCCTGTAGGTCTCCTTCAGGTAATAAAAGCTGCTGTAAGATCTTTCTGGAGCCTTCTCTTCTCCAGGCTGAACAGCACTGACTGTCTCAGTCTGTGTTATGAAAGGTGCTCCAGCCCTCTGATGACCTTTATGACACTCCTCTGGACTCTCTCCAACGTGTTCAAGTGCTTCTTATGTTGGTGGCCCCGGAGCTGGATACACTACTCCAAATGTGGCCTCGCTGGTGGAGTACAGTGGATTAATCACCTCCCTCAGCCTGCTGGCCTATGCTTCTTTTTATTCAGTCCATGATACATTTGGCTTTCTGGGCTGTAATTGCACATTTCTGGGTCATGTCAAGCTTCTCATCAACCGAAGTCCCCAAGTCCTTCTCCTCAGGGCTGCTCTCAATCCATTTTCTGTCCAGCCTGTGTTTCTGCTTTGGATTGACCCAAGCCACTTTCAGGACTTTGTACTTGGACTTGTTGATGTTCGTCAGGTTTTCAAGGGCACACCTCTCAAGCCTCTATATATATACTAGAATTAGAAATAGTTTAAATTTTACTTTTCATTTCTTCTAAGTATTTTTTGGAAAGCGGCTGTTGAGTTTTAATTAGTAAACATAAATTACTGTTGTGTTTATAATTATTCCTTGTTCTTTAATTTAATTTAATTTTATATTTTTAAGAAATCCTTGTGCTTCATTGCCCTTAGAAATGAAGAGAGAATATGATGCCATTTTAGCTCCAAGTCTTCTGTATTCAAGAAGTTATTTTTATTTCCTGGGACATCCTGATTTCTAAAAAGAATATAATGATCTGACCTTGAAAAACAGGTTCTCTTTTTTAGAGTTAGCTTGTTCCTTTTCTTTTGTACTGTATCTCTGGTGTATCAGGTTATGCTAATCTCTGTTGTGGTATATTTATCTTTCTGCAAACTGCCCCATGCCATTGGACTGTGGGATAAGAAATCAACATTGTTCTGCTCAGTGCTTCTATGGTCCGTTAACACGTGTCACAGGTTCCTGGTATAAAATTGCATTAAGTTAAAATGGGTAATAGTGTAGAGAAATCAGAGTTGGAAACAATCAAAATGTTGTCTTTCAAGCTGAGAGCAACGCTCTTTTGGGAGAAAGAAAGGGAATGTAAAATACTAGGCAAAGTCACTTAGAAATTTCAAGACTGCTGTGATGTATTCAATAATATCACAGGGGAAAGGAATTTTCTTTACAAGAAACAGGCTGCCAGTTGAGACTATTAGCCATTCTGTTACCCCTACATAATAAAGCTAAATCATGTAAGCTGTGCAGATAACAGATGGACCAACAGAGACAAATTATTTGTGATGTAACTGATAACTAGGTCAAAGCTGAATTATTGTGTACTTTAAGAGAGCACTGAATAGTTTGCAAGATTAGGAAAAACTTGACTTCCCAAATGAAAGCAGTGAGAGAAATGAAATGCATCTTGTTATGAGCATGTACTGATTCATACAGACAAAATGCAGGGGTAAATGGATGACAGAGAATAGATTTCTTGATAATAAATGGGAAGGCAATCATAGCAAAACACAGTTGTCCAGCACCAAAGACACACAGTCATGGTAACAATTATACCCATCTCCTGCACACATATGTAATTTTCTGGATAAATTAAAATGTACAAAACTAATTATTTTTTATTTCTTGCTTTGTATACATACATTTTTATGACTAATTTGTGATGACATCAGTGGTCATCATAGATCTCGAAAGAGATAAACAGATATACCTGATTGCTTGATTAAGAATGATGGATAGAAAACAAATATTGTAAGCATGACTTCAGGGAAGATATGAAAAAGACAATATTCATCTGATGTTAATATCAAAAACTTTCTCACATTACAGAGAAGAATCAATTAGGGATTCTATTTATTTGCAGTATATTCTACTTCTTTGTAATTTAAATCTCTTTATTACTTGTATTTTATTTGGGTAAACAACAGTGATTGCTACATATTTTTTGTCATTGGACAAAAATATTAATAATTTCTAACTTGTTTTATGCTAATAAATGAAGGGTAATTCTTTCTAGCTTTCCTACTTATCACATTTTTTTACTTTGCTGATCTGTATAGGATGAAATTTTCCCAGACTCCAAAGATGGATGAAAGTTTTCTTCAGGGTAAGAACTGACTGTTCTGAAGCCTGCCAGTTTTATTCAAATCCCCCCCTTTTTTTTTTCTCTTTTTTTTTTTTTTTATTTTATTTAGCCAACTCTGCATTGTAGAGTGATTTTTACTCAGAATATCCCAAAACCCTCACTCAAACCAATAATCATGTGTTGATAGGTGAAATTAGTTTCAGAATTCTAATGAAGCTCAGCAGCTGGGAGACAGACAGCTCATCTGAAGATTAAATGAGAAAAATTGCCACTTTTGCTGGTTCCTTTAGGAACTCATTTACATTCTGTCAGCTCCCATTAGGGATGGGAACTGCGAATATTGAGGGAAATATGCATGAATTCAGTGCTGAAATGGCCAATCGTGATCAGTTTCTTCCTGCTTACAAAGCTGCCAGAAGATTTTATGTAGGTATGCCTTCTGGAAACAGTGGGTGATAATCTGTTTGCTTTCAACTGTCTCTTAACATTTTGAATTTAACATAACCAAAAGAACCAATCCCCAGCATAACAAGGCGAACACATGATAAAAATGTAATCCTAAATCTTAGGACTAATATTCCTGGAGCCTTCTATACAGTATTCTGTCCCTTTTGTTTCTCTTGCCTTTTTTTTCAACCATGTGTCTGTAAAGCTTCAGTATTTCTTTTTATGTGACAGTACCAACAGCAATGACAAGAAAGGTACCACACAATTCATCTTTCCCTTGTTACAGCCCTGAAATTCCATGTACTTGCATCCTCATCTTATTGACAAGTCTTCATGAGGTCTGCTGACAGAGCCAACAGTACACCGGGAATCTATAGCATGTAAGAGTTATCCATTTCTCCACTGGCTTTGGTTGTATTTATATAGACCACAAGTAGAGGTGACTGTGCCAATGCAAGAAATGCATTTAATCATTCAACCAGGAATGTAAAACACAATGCATAAGTGAATACAGGAAGAGTGATGCTACTTTAAACATGGGGAAGTGTTATTGTTGTGTTGCAAATTTTTGTTGTTTTCAATTTTCTTTAAACAAAGAAGATAATCTTCTTGCAGAAGATTAATAAAGGCATGGGAAGGTGTCATAAGATGCTCAATGCATGTTTTTCTACTGCACCTGCAGGAGAGTTTGATGACAAATTCTTAGTTTCAATGAAACAGCCATATTTTCTGTTTCAGAAATATTTAGGCAAATTCTAAATGGAAAATTATGTTTTTATTAGACCTATAGGTTTGAGTAACTTATTCCTAACAATTCTAAGAGAAAATAAGATCCCTAGTGCCACTGATTTTTAATAAAACTGAGTATATTATTATGAATAGTCTTGCACTCTGAAGAACATACTACCATCATTGAAATGGAACAAGTCAGTTCTACAGGACATGCTAAATGGCTTGAATTACACAGGTAGAAATGTAGGTAGAATTTCCATTACACTTACAAGGAGAGGATTACAAAAAGCAAATTAGTTTGCAAAAGCAGACATAATAAATAGCTTCATTTATCATACATTTTGAAAGTGATGCTGCACAACTCTATGGTGATAATAAGTTGGAATACAGATTACAAAGACTGAGAATGATTAGAGATGCTAAAGAATACTTCATACACCTGCAGATAGAGATTTTTAGCTGGTGCAAGGCTTTCAATGTATCTCCTGATAATCCTTGCTTCCTTGCTCCTTACTTCCCCTCCTCTAAAGTATATAGAAAAAAAATCAGGATTTAGAAAAGAGCTAGGAGAATGACACAAGTTTTGGAAACCCTATTTCAGAGCTTGGAGTGAAGAGTTTAACTAACTGACCTTTATAAAGTAGTTTAAAGAATTTCATTATAACATATCTACAACTATTTAAAACACTAGAGAAACCTGGAAAATAAAAATCACAATATACACTCTACAGATGTCCTGTGGAGTCAGATATTATTTCAAATGCATGAAACTAACACAAATTAAAAGCAGAAAGCAGATTAATTTAGTGCCAAGAAACAGCACACATTATCAATCATTGAAATAGCCAGTACATGCTAGTGGACTCTTCTGAAATCTAAAATATGCTTGTAAAAAAAGTATACAGTACTTTCCACAATACTTTTGTCAAAAAATATTTAATAAAATACTAGTAGCATTTATGTATATGCTTAGAATTTAAAAAATTTGAGAGGTATAGTAATTTATATGTCCAAAATTTGTAATCTATATAGAAAGTAAGTTCATGGGAGCTACTGTCCAAACAGCTTTGTCTTTATCCCTGGTAACATCATGGAACAGATTCTTGTGGCATCTATGTCAAGGCATGTGGATGCCAGACAGGTGATTAAAAATGCCAAGAATGTTTTCAAAAGGGAAACCTGTGCCTGAGTAATCTGGTGGCCATCTACGACCACATCAGTGGATGAGGGAAGAGCTATGGGTGTCATCTACGTTGACTTCTGTAAGGCCTTTGAAGAGTTACCACACAACATTCTTGTCTCTAAATGGGAGAGATATGGGCTTATTGGATGGAATGTAAAATGGATAAGGAATTGGACAGATGGCAGTTTTCAAAGACTTGTATTCAACAGCCCTTTGCCCAGATTAGTAACAAGAGGTGCCCCTCAGAGGTTTATACTGGGACCAGTATTAATCAATATAGTTATTAACAGACACTGGGATTGAGTGGACCCTCAGCAGGTTTGCAGATGATACCAAGATGAGCAGTGCAGTTGATCCACTTGAAGGATGGATCCAGAGGGAGACCTTTTCAGCCTTCAGGAGTAGGCTTATATGAACCTTATGAAGTTCAATAAGTCCAAGGTCCTGCACCTGTTGTAGTATTAAGACATAATTAGGATGACCTCAGAACTGAGAACTGATACTGATTTTAATTACACTTGAATCTATGTGCAAGGGTTGTTTTAGAAAGTTTGTGACTGGTAGATCTTAATTTTTGAATATTACACTAAATAATAATGATTAATACTTGAAGATCATTTTCCAGTTTTCCTGATTTGGTTATTGATACCTGTAATAGAGTGATTGCTGGAAAAAAGAAAAAAGAGTTTAATTTATTGATTTTTTTTTTCTGGGATTTCATGTATATAGAAGAGATTTACATAGATAAATGTTATGTATTTGCATTGCTGGCATGTCTCATTTTTTTCACTGGCACTCTTAAGTTAAGAAGCTTTCTTCATTAATTTCCTTACAGGTCAATGACCTGTATAGCAGCTCTGTACTGTAAGCACTCTTATACTCTATAAATTGTCTTACATATTGAAAATATCATCTCCACATAGCAAACTATCTGTTAATGAATAGCTGAATGACTCAAATGCACATTGAGAAATGGATAAAGATTTTGTAAGGCAATTAAGCTTAGCCTTATGCTTACATTACTCTAGTATTTGCATTACAAAAGAGTACTGTACAGTCAGAAAAGTGATTTGAAGACAGATATGTTATTATTGTGAAACTCAACAACCTTCATAACTAACTCCTCTGTTCTGTTTATACCATACTGAAAAATAATTTGTTTTGAAGCTATAACATTTAGTATGTCAAAGAAAAACATTTATAAATGTACTACTGATTTACAAGGGAGGCTAATATGAATGTGAAAACATATTGACCATTTGTACCAGATAACTCTTTTACAAGACTGAAAAAATGAACCTTTCATACAACAAGCAAATATATAATCCTCTTTCAAGTAAGAACCCAAGTTTCTTCTGACATAATTGTATTTTACATGAAATTTTTGTTACTGCTATTTAACATCTGTATCAAAGTATTGCCTGAACAACCACTCAGTGCACTATAGGGTGTATAAAATAGAACTCCATTATCTATGATGTAGTATTTATTTGAAAAGTGATAGAGGAGCAAGGAGGTGTTAGCCCAATGAGGGCTTTACAGTATAGAAATAGGTTGAACCAGAGGTACATACTAATCAGGTACATACTAATTTGGTGTCATATTATCCCAAGCACAGTATTTTTTTTGAAGTTTAGGAATTCTATAAAAAAAAAATCTTATGTAAACCTTGTAAGTTTTGTAAATCAGCCCTAAATATATGGCGTGCTTAGGCTCCTGCTAATTTACCTGCACAATCCATCAGCAGTTTTGGCTTCCTAGGAGTGCAGTTCTGTAAGTGTAGCTCTGCATGGTGCCCAGAGCCATGCTCTTGTGCTGAACAAGCAAGACCTCAAAGTGAATTCAATATAACTTTGAATATATTGCTTTGGGATTTGTGCTAATGTATCCGCATGGTGTTACAGTGTGCACTGGTGACATTTCAGAGACAGATTTGCTAAGGGAGATAACTAGGCTGATGCAGCTGCCAGACACTTTGATTGCCACAGGGCTGAGGATCCCAGAGCACCCTAGTATTGTAGCACCAAGCAATTTTTCCATGTTGTCTAGTCTTGAACCATGTGGATGTGAATTTCTAGGATGCAAACTTTTTAGACAACCCACATCTTCCACTCTTTTAATAGGGCGCTGTTTTCTTTAACCAAAAAGAAATAGTTATTTTGGTTGTTTTTTTTTTTATTATTCATAACATAAATTCAAAATATACAATCTTTGATATAATGTAACTGACCCTCTCTGCACAGTTCTAATTAGGTATGAAGAACAGAAAGAAAGATGAAGTGATGAGAAGATTAATGATGAATTCTTGCTACCTCAGAGCCTCTAGCAGCTACCTTCTTTCAAGCTGTGAGGTAGAAAATGAGAATTCTGGCAATGAAAAAAAGAGACCATAACAAAAAACCGAGAGTAGTCCCCTAAAGCAATATTTTTCAGCCTTTCCAAGTAGATGTCTGCTTATTCAAAGTTAAATTTTCATTACCATCTCCCTTACAGTTGCTGTAAAAGCAAGTTCAAAAATGTATCAGTGAGAAGTCAATAGTCAATTTACTTGTGTAACTCTGGAAAGGTTGTCAGAGAATACTTTCTCCTGAGATTACAGTGTTAAGGAGTAGGCAAGTGAGATTATCTTCATTTCAGATGGTAATTACATTTGCAGCACTTCAGAAGCACCCAGTTGCCTCTCCTGACACCATAACTCTGGGAAGGTAAAGTGAAGTACCTTTCCTGCACTTTTATCTTTTAGATTGTATACTGTGATCCCTATGTGTTTGGCAATATGCTGAACCTATAAAACATTATTACTCTGGTCAGTTAAGAAGCACCAATCTTTTTTCCACTGTCATTTAAGACTTCTAGGAGGTTTGAAAGGTTTGCCCTCACAGAAGCCATACCCTATTGGGCTATAATTGCATGAACGCTGTCTTTAATTAAATTTGAAACCAGTTTCCTTGGAGCAAATATAAGACCCACTGGTCTGTAATGCCAAGGGTCATATATGGCTTTTTTATTTTATTTTTAACCTAAGATAACAACTTTCCAATCTTTGGGAACAGTGTGTGGTTTATTAAGGATATATTGCATATCTTCACTGCTACCTCTGCTATTTCACACTTCAGTTCCTACAGAATTCTTTCATCAGCACCATCTGGTCCCAGTGATTTACTGCCCTGGATTTTTTTTGAGTTGCTCAATAACATCTTTCTTAGAGGCATCAGCCTTTGTTAAGTCCACTCATTAATTCCTTATAAAAATTATCTTTGAGTGAAGAAATTTCCTCATTGCCCTTTGCAGCAAATAGGAGTGTAGAAAGCTACTTTTCATTTTTGCTTTGCTTTGATTCCTTTGTTCATTAGTTGATGGTTCAAAGGACTAGTAGTTATGCTGGGTTTTTGCTGGTTTCTGAAAAAGCTATAGGTTTCTTCCTGCCTCTTGAAGATGTTTTGATGATCTTAGTCAAACTTCTTCCTCCCTTATTTTCTTCCCTAATTATCGTATTATTTTTCCTTTTGTGAACATTTCTTCTGAGCTCAATGGTAAGCCTATGTTTATATTGATGTGTAGTTATATTATGTTAATAAGCTCTCAAGAAAATGAAGATTTGGTACATTTTGAAGCTGTATAGTATGAAGAATTAGCATATTATTATGAATTTCCTGTGCAGAATGAATAATTCTGTGGTAAGTGGGGTGTGATTTTGCACCTACATTTCTTACCAAGTGCCTGGGTAAATGAATGTAAAAATTTCCACCTTCAATAATCCTGTGCATATGTGCTTATGAGCAACTTGGGGCAGGGAGGGGAGTCTAGGGCAAGACCTCTGGATGGGCAATGCTTGATCCCTAAAGAACATCCTTGGTCTTTGTCTCTGATCTCTGCAATTCATATGGAGTGCAAGGGGAGCTTGAGAAATGCACTTGGCATAGCCTGACCAAGAAGGTTTGTCAATCCTGCTAAGAAATCCCACACTCCTGAGCTGCGAGTGCTGGTCTCAGAGCTGGGGCTCACCTTGGCAAGAGCTGGGCTGGGCTGGTTTCAGCTCCTGCCTTGGAGCCACGTGCCTGTTACCTTCCCTGCCTGAGCCTGAGCTCCGCAGGTGCCTCCATGGGAAGGGCCCGGCAGACCCAGGGGCTCCTTGCCCAAATAAGAGCCCCTGTGGCTGCCTGGGGAGGCTGCAGGGCCACGCTCACACTCGGCTGGGAGCAGCCATAAGGTAAGGAAGAACATAAAAGTTGCCTGATAAGGACTCCCCAAAGCTCAGTGGAGGGGCCTCTCACTGTGAGCAACATATTCCTCCCTGTGAAAGTCTTAGATTATTAATGACATATCATGTATTTCCTGCTTACATAAACCCAGTGCATTTTCAGAAAGATAGAAACTATCAAACTCAAGATCCAGAGGAAACAGATCCAGGAACAGTAGTTGGCTGCTTACATACAATTTTAATTGAATTATTAACATAGTTTTTCATTTACAATATAATAATTTATTCTTTTAGACAGTTAAAACACTAACAGACAATAAACTTGCTCCATATATCTAGTTTCCTTTTGCCATAACAAAATTTTGGATGCAACATTTTTAAGCCTGAAGGCTTGACCCAGAATTTTCCAGCTGTCTGCTTTGCAACAAAGTCTACATAATCTCTTCTCAACCCCTGACTGCTGAGCCTGGCCCCTGGTTCATTTTAGCATGCTCCACCTTTCTCTGGGTGCCCCAGGTTCCACCCTTACTGTCATTCCATCTCCTTGTCCTACCCTTTCATTTTGCAAGTGTGAACAGCTCCTCTCTCACCTCCACCCTCTGGAGGATTTTGGTGACTCAGGCTGCAAGAGCTGAAGCACAGAAGTTGTGTGACTTTCTCCAGATGACCGAGCTGCAGCCTGCTGGAGAAACAAAGCCCACTGGAATGAGTCACCATACAAGCAGCAATAGCAAAATGATGAAGTCCCAGGATCCTTTTGTAGTTCATTTCATATTCAGACTCACACTGTTCCCTAAGAAAGCTTTTTCTCTTAACCAATAATTTTTAAGTGTAGGGTGGAAATTTTCATAATACCTGAGAAATGTACTGACTATCCTGATGCAGACAGACATGCTATAAGGATGCAAATTGCTTTCCTTTGATTGTATCACTTCAGGAAAAGATACTGTCAAGAGAAACATTGATGTTCCTACTGTGGCTTTTTTGAGTAGGAGAACATGAGATTGCTAAAAGCTAGTCAAATACGGTGTTTTACATAACTATAGCCCAAGTCCAAGCCTGGCGTATAGGAAACAATGGAAAGTGCTAGCATACACTGTGACAGATGACCTTTTCTTTCATATGGACACAAGTTTTTTGGCCCATTAGCATGCTTATTTATTTAATATCATGCAAAATAACCCCATTGCAATTCAAATGGGTAATTATTATGGCCTGTTTGGAATTATTGTCTATTTGTTGTTCACATTCTATGTAATATCAACACAGAAGCCTGCTACCACGTCTTCTTCTCTATTAAAATAGTTTCTTTATTCTACCCAGTGCTGGCAGTTAATTTAAAAATAAACATCACCTTTGAATTCACTTACTAAATTGAAAAATAAAATGACACTATGATAGTTTAATCCATTATTATAAGCATAATGCCCACAATTAGGCTTTACTGAGTAGCATTTTAGGACATTAATGTTAAAAATATTATTGTAATTCTAAGCAGCTATAAAACAGACTCCACCTGGTTGTATTTTGTACAAAGATATGAATAAATACATCTATGCAATTAGTTGATACTGACACAGCTATTTGCAGACATAACCAACTACATGTATCTTGTTTCTTGCATGTTTTTGTATAATCATATATTGACAGCATTAAAAATGGGGATATGACATAGAACAGTATATGTAAACTATATGTATATATATATACACACGTATATATATACTTCAGATAAATATAAGCTTTTGTATTCTTCATGCATAGGTGTATCTTGATGTGACAGGCCAAAGTCCAATGACACTCTTCAAACATCCTGAAAACAGTACTCAAGCAAGAGCTTAGTTTCAAACTGTAGACCAGGTAAATTCTGGAAAGACATATATAAATATGTACATACACACATATATATAGATATTGCTGTGGCCTCAGATGAAGTCCAGTACTTAATTGTACTATACAATGGACCGTTAGAAGGAAGAGTTCTAACATCTACCTCTGAATTTTAAACTGAATTCATGTTCAAAAATTTGTGAAATGGTGTTCAAAGACACTTTGCTTGTTTCCTAAACCTGTCTTTTGCCTCCAATCTTGACCTAGTAAAAAATATATGCGTATGTACCGAGCATACATAGTCATTGATTAGTTCACAGAACAGTCTGTTCGCTAGTGTAAGATACTCTATTATATTTGAATTTAAAAAAAAATATGATTCTTTGTCCTCATGCAATTCATAGCATTATCTGTAAGTAAAAAGAATCATAGAAAAGTCACAAATAGCTAATCCCACCTATTTTACACCCAGTCAAAGCTTGATTTTTCTCTATAGCTTTGATCTATGCATTTTAATTTTAAATGATAAGGTGTTAGCATTTCACTCCGTCTGGTGGGACATCACTTCAAACACTGCACAGCCTAGGCATTACAGAATCATCTTCCTATTTATCCTCACTTTATATGATTTTAGGCGTTGTTCCAGATATACACAAAGAATTTTTAACTTTTCAGTATAGCTGTTGTATCTTTGCTTGAGTATTTAGCAAAGTTAAATATATTTAGCTCTAAAATCTAGTTCAAATTGATTTGCTGCTTTACTACTGAAATTTGTAGAACTACCTACAATGTGCAGCACTATCACTTTTTTTTTTTTTTTTTTTTTTTTTTTTTTTTTTTTGCTGTGAAGACTAATTGTTCCTATACAGTGAAATAGGGACTCTAAAACAAATAGTAGAGTTATTTAGGTAGGAAGAAAATTGGAGTCATAAATGGGGATTGCTGAAAAAGATTCTAATGGTCTAACTTTTCTTTCTCATAGAAAACAAGAATGTTTCACATTCCTAGAAGAATTAACATTTTCTTAAAACCTTATGCTCTTGACTTATGCCAACATTAGCTACTGCAATGGTTTTTCAGCTTTACCAAACTTTAATACAAAAAGGTGATCTGAATCTGAATCAGATCCAAGCTTTCTACCCAAATATTGCAAATCCACCAGAATCAGTATCACTAATTCTTTAATAGAATAGATATTTTATGAAACTTGACAACATTAGTAGAGATTTTTTAAAATTGCAGATTAAGCCTTTTATGAAGAATCACAAATGACACTCAGGTTCAATAGAACAAAGATTTCATCTAATATTAGTCTCTGGCAAGTCAATTTGCAAGATTATTTTTGCAGATTAAATTAGCTGTATTGGGAGGTCACCCTCTTACTTCTAAATCAAGAAAGAGAGACAGTTGCATAATAGCATAATGCTGTAGATATATTATTAACCAATCTTTCACAATAAGGAAATTAGCTATTCACAAAGAAGGGGTGAATAAAATAAAAAGGTGTTTTATAACACAATGAATATCTCTTGGAAGAAGCTGGAGACAGGCCAGCTGAATATGACTAAGAGCACAACCTGTCTGCATCTTAGTATTAAATCTCTAGAAAATGTAAGAATTTAGCTAAGAGTCAGAGAAGGAAGATACCACAATTTAAACTGGCTTACGATCTCTCTATTTTGGGATGCCTGATGTATTTGTATTCTTAAAAATGTGACTTCTGGCTTTGGACTACTTAATTAATCAGAAGATATCAGTCTATCAGTAGTTGGTGACTTATAACATACAGGCAAAACAATTAATCTGGATTGAAAATTGCCACTAAGTTTAAACTGAGTCCTAATGTTTTACATATATTTATATTTATATTTTGTAAGTCTAGCTATTTTTTACTTCTAAGTCCTGGATACAATTATTCAGTACATTATAAGATATGCATAGAGACTGAGTAGAAAAATTCTGGGGAAAAAAAAGAAGCAAAAAACCAAATAATCCAATTTACAGACAAGTTATATCTTGAATTAAACAATCTCTTGTCTATTTCCCAGGAACTTTTGTCATAGATCAGAAAAATCTGTTTGAATCTCATCTTCCACCTGTCCAAAACATGATTATCTTGCAGGGGTAACACTTGCTCACACTAAAACAACATAGGCTGTTATGAAAAAAGCATGAAAATTAAAAATCCTAGAGATTTTTTGGTCTAACTGAAGAATCTTTCAGTCCTTCTGCAAAGAGTAACAGGTCTGTAAAAGGCATGCCCACAGTCAGCAATCTGTATTCTTTTAATTTACTTATTATTTAGATTTACCAGCAATATGAAACACCCATAGAGAAGTATTTAAAATTGTTATCCATTTAATTAATTTATCACAGTGTGATCCTTGGCCAAGAATACAACTCCAAAGCAGTATGTTAGTCAAAGTAAATATAATAACTGGCATGGGTTTTCCTCATAAAAGCATTTGTGTTTCGTCTCAAAGTGCAAATGAGCACACACTAGGGAAAGGTTTCCTGTTTTATAACAAGGTTTAGTCAATGACATTATTTCTCCTCCTACTTGCCTACCTCTATGTACAGATCATTGTTGGATTCCTTTCCTACATCATGGATGCCCCATCCCTGGTGCTGTTCAAGGCTAGGTTGGATGGGGCTTCGAGCAATGTGGTGTAGTGGAAGCTGTCCCTGCCCATGGATGAGGGGTTGGAACTTGATGGTCTCCAAAGTCCCTTCCAACCCAAACTGTTCTAGGATCTTTAACTCATTTATTCAGAAGACTTTCTCTGATTGATAGAAACCTCTTCAACAGTGCATTTTCTTCTCTAATGCCATATGACTGCAGTTCCTGATTAGCAGGTGGTGAGCAACGAATTGCTTTATTTTTAAAGTAAATGTGCATAATCACCGTGTTCTTGTTTCTGATGGCAAAATCTGTAGGGAACTGAGGGCCAGTATAGTGATGCCTTTTCCCAGGCTTAGAATTAAAAGCCAAACACGGTTAGAGGGGAAAAGGGATTTTACCTTGGTGTTTATTAAAGATCCTTTGTTCCAGGCCAGAGCACCCTGCAGAAGTGCCCGCCCGGACCGGTGCACGGGACCCACACAAGACCCCCCCGCGATGGTTCGCGTATGCAATTATAGATCTTGCATGTCAGCATATCTATCACAGGTTTCCCAATGGGAGGCTCAGGAGAAGCCCCCTTGTAAGGAATGCCCCCCCTGCATGGGTCTATCTTAGTTTACAGGATGTGTTCTGGAGAGGACCTTGGTCTGGGGCTCTCTGACACCCTAACTATGATGTTTCCAAGATGTTTAGTCTCTTGGCTTAACAGAACTTTGGGTCTAAGCTAGTTATCAAACTTAGGGAATTACAAGTATGTGTGCTAAAAGCACTTAGGATTGCTAAAAGCTGCATGAAAGTATATATGAAAGGGGGGATATGAGAAAAGTATATGAAAAAGCAAAATCATCATGGCATCAATAGTAACAAATAGAGTACCTACAAATTTTACTAGCTGGAAGCAGTAACAAATAGAAATACAAAGCTCGACTAGCCTTTGAAATGAATCATAAATGGTCCTTTTAAGACAATCTTAGGCATTGACTGCTGACCACTGCAGAAGAAAATTAAGCACCAGATTTTTGAAAGAATCAGAAAAATGAGGAGGGGAGAAAGAGGAAGAGTAATGAACACATGGAAGATTTTTTAAGCAGCATTTAGTCAATTATATCCTTCATCCTTCTAATTTTGTTGAACTTTTCAGATTTCTGTTTAAAAGACAATTTTCCCTTAATTGCTTCAAGCTAATTTTTGTGTTGTACCTTCTATTGGTTATGTGTCTCACATACTTCAGTTCTCATTTCTTTCATTATCTTCTTGTTCATTTAGCTATTCTTCTTATTAATTTAATTATCTCCTTTTGCTTTCCTTTCATTCAGTTTTATCTTCACTTGTATTTATAGTCTACTGTCATGTCAGTTCCCTTCTGTTTAATTCTTACTCCTTTCCAGCACATGCAAAGGAAGCAATTGCCTTGAATTCAGTGAGCTTTGGAAGGACCTTTAGTTATCATTAAAGTTTTCTATGATAGGTGAAAGAGTAGCTTTTCCTTGTACTGTGCCATGAATGGGTGGTGCTGACCCCAAGAACAATTCTTCCTTCATTTGTGATATATAGAAAATTTACTGCATCATTGACTCAGGGGGGTTTGGTGTGTTCCTCCCATATCTTTATTCTTTAATTTTTTTTTTTTTTTTTTTGGTGGCGTGTTAAATAGTAATAAGAACGGTTCCAGCAATCCAAGATCAAAAAGAGAATCTGGAACCTGTACTGTAATACCTCTCATTAACTGCTTATTCCAATAGCTCTCACTACCTTGCTGCTTACACCCCATAGGTTTATGGAACCAGAGTGATCTAGGGTATGCATAACATGAACAATAATGTACTAACACAGTAGACATCCATGTTGATTTTGGTGGTAGTGAATCTGTTTAGGCCTCTGTGCGCTACTTAAAACCCCAATATCTAATCTCCAGTCTTTTGTGGAGAGTGAGAAAATTTTTATTCCAAAAGATGAATCAAGAAACCATACCATCCATTCACTCCCCTTAATAAGTCATGGATGTGTAAAGCAGAAAGGAACCCATATTCTCAGGGAAGACTGACATAGAACATAGAATCATTGAATGGACTTTAAAGATCATCTAGTCCCAAACATACACCCTTCACCCACCTGTGTGCAGGGACACCTCCCATTAGACCAAGTAGCTCAAGGCCTTATCCAGCCTGGCTTTGCACACTGTCAGGGTTGGGGTATCTATGACCTCCTTGGGCAACCTGTTCCGGTGTCTAACAGCACTGTTTTACTGTTTGTCACAGTAAAAAATTTCTTCTTATATCTCACTTAAATTTACCCTCTTTCAATTTGTACCTATTATTCCTTATCCTATCACTACAGTTCCTGACAGAGTCCCTCTCTGGCTTCCCAGTAGGCCCACATCTGATACTGGACACCAGAGCTGCATGTGGTAATTCAGGTGGGGTCTCACAAGAGCAGAGCACAGGGGGAGAATCACCTCCTTTGACCTGCTGGCCATGCTCCTTTTGATGCAGACCAGGCTGGCTTTCGGGCTGCAAGTGCAGATTGCTGGCTCATGTTGAGTTTCTCATCAACCAACACCCCCAATTCTTTCTCCACAGGCCTGCTCCCAATCACTCCTTCACCCAGACTGTATCTGTGCATAGGATTGCCACAATCCAGGTGTAGGACCTTGCACTTTGCTTTGTTGATCTTCATGACATTTACACAGGCCCACTTCTCAAGCCTGTCCAGCTCCCTCTGGATGGCATTATCCCCTCCCTCCAGTGTGTTGACTGCCCCACAGAGCTTGGTGTCAGCAGCAAATTTGCTGAGGGTGCACTTGATCCCACCGTCCACGTGGCCAACAAAGATGTTGAACAGCATGGGCTGCAGTAGTGACCCCTGAGGGGCACCACTCGACACGTGGACAATGAGCCCCTGACCACAACTCTCTGCGTGCAGCCCTCCAGCCAGTTTGTTGTCCACTGCATGGTCCATCCACCAAATCCATGTCTCTCCAGTTTGGAGACAAGGATGTCACACGGGACAGCGTCAAACCCTTTGCATAAGTCCAGGCAGACGATGCCAGATGTTCTGCCCCATCCCCCAGTGCTGTAGCCCTGTCATAGAAGGTCACCATTTTTGGCAGGCACGATTTCCCCTTTGTAAAGCCATGCTGGCTCTTACCAATCACCTCTTTGTCTTCCATGTGCCTCAGCAGAGTCCAGGAGAATCTGCTCCATGATCTTGCCTGGCACAGAGGGGAGACTGACTGGTCTGTAGTTCCCCACGTCTTCTGCTTTTCCCATTTTAACAATGGGGGTTGTACTTCCCTTTTTCTGTCATCATGGACTTCACCTGACTGCCACAATTTTTTCAATAATGATGGTCAGTGGCTTAGCAGCTTTGTCTGCCAGCTCCCTCAGGACACATGGACAAATCTCATCAGGTCCCATGGACTTGTGCACATTCAGGTTCCTTAGATGTTATTGAACCTGACCCTCTCCTACTGTATCAGTAGTTTATACTATATCCTTCCCCTTGAAGACTGAGCTATAGGTCACTGAGAACCTTAGACTTCTCTTTGTCCAGGGTAACCAGGTCTTCCATACCCTTCTGGAGAGGGCCCACCTAGTCTTTCTCTTTCTTGCAACATATCTATAGAAGCCCTTCCTCTTATCCTTAATATCCCAGGCCACACTCAGTTCTTGCTGGGCATTGGCTTCCCTAAACTTGTCACTAGCTCCCCATACAATTCCCTTGTATTCTGTCCAGGCCACCTATCTCTCATTTCCACTTCCTGAAAGCTTCTTTTTCACTCAGAATGTGCACAACAGCTCCTTATATATCTGGATGAATAGAATCTACATTTTGATTTAGTAATAAGGTATCTATAGTCACAGAGACCTTTCCCCCTGGCAGATAAAAATATGATAAATTACTATTAATGGGATAATCCATATACTTTTGGTTAAAGAATAGTGTTTGCATAAGAGATGGAAGTCGGAATTTGTATGAAGTTGTCAGTTGGACTGTCAGTCATATGAGTAGATTAATAATTTGACAATAGTGATTTATAGAATTCATCTAAATTTCTTTGAGCTTTGTTTTCATAATTTATTTCATAGGACAAAAGAAATAAATGGGCAAGTAGAAAATATTTTTCCCTTATTTTTCCCCCAGACTTATGTCAACCCCCTGAATTATGAAATTTTACCCCTGGATTTTCAGTCAAATATCTGGAATGAGTGAATAGTCTTTTTCAGTGTTACCTTTCTCCTGATTTCCTTCGCTGCTACACTCTCAATGGAAAACTACTGAAACTTGTGCTGTGAAGTGCAGCTGGGAACAGGGCAGCCTAAGATGGTCACTGTATTTTCCTCCTGACAATACAGCAGAGAAGGAAAGTGAATTGCAGTTAATAATGTGCCATGTGTGAGTACTTGTTCCACCCTTACTGCTGTGGTACCCTTTACCGTACATGCTTTTAATGCTGATACAGCTTATTTATGAGTTAAAATCATACCCAGAACAGTCATGTTTGTGTTCAGTAGTAAAAGATACAAAATGTCAAATTTCTTCTGTCAGACTTATATTTGCAGATACACAAGAAGCTAAAACTCAAATGAGACACTAAATTACAGAGATTAACTTCATCAGCTGATACATGCAATGTGCAGGATTTTAAGAGATATAATTATAGACCAATGTCTAAAAAATCTGATGTTACCCCATAGAATGTCAATATATGCACTTCTTTCAATAATAGGTTTACTTCATGTTACAATCACACCATTGATATTGTCCTCCCTAGGACATTTTAGAGTTTTATCCAATAATGAGAGTCACACTTTATACTAAAAGTTACTTATTGCCCTAACCCCACTCCCATATCCCCCTTGTTTCGCTTACAGTCTCCCCACAGCATCATTATTAAGGTTTTCTGTGCCAAAAAACTGTCAGAAATAGTGGTCTGAACACCTACAAATTCAATTATTCACTGAAACAGCCTGCAGACAGAGAAGTGTTTATATCACAGCTTTGCAAAAAGAGAAATTGATGAAGAAACATGAAGTGTCTTGTCCAGTACCATGGAGCTATCAAAGTTAGTGCCAAGGTTGGATTCACTCATGATTCATATCCCTGTCCTTGAAACACAAGAAGATGTCACTCAAGATCCATGAAAGCCCCTGACTGCAAGAAAAAAGAAACCAGTATGTTTCTGCAATGTCTCATAATATTCTAAAACTTTAGGATACAGAGAAACACAGGTGAGCATGGACTGTAATGTAGGTATGAAAGCCATGGTTAAGTCATAAACAGGAACAGCTGCTTGGGTCAAAATCCTGCATTTGCAAATGAAGGAGCACAAGGCAGAAGCATATGAAGCTCCACAGAAAACTTCAAGTTAAAATAATTTTCAATGCAAAATATAAAGAAATCTAAGAACATTCTCATAAAAATATTTGGCATTTATATTTGAAAGCTTGCATGGGTTTAAAGTAGAATTTATCCTGGACTTCAACAAGGACATAGCATGTGATCTAATACTGTGTCTTCCTTGACATTTATCAGTCATAATTCAGCTGACTATTTCTATTTCTCACTTCCACATAAGTCAGTTTTTTGGTCAATTCTACTTCAGGTCCTTTCTTCCAGTACTCTCTTTAAATCACATAGGTTTTTCAGATGCACCTAGCTGCTTCACATTTTAAATCTCTTCAAGTTTTAAGTCTCTTCAAGTTTAGTTAACTCACCATTTCCATTGTTCACTTAAAGCTGCATCAGTTTTTGAATTTCTTTATTTTTGCCATTTGTTTCAATTTCTGGACTTAAATCATATCAGTTTTCTATCAAATTTTCAATCACTCTTATCTCAGACATCTATTTTTACATCTTGCTTTAAATCACATCAATTTTCATACTGATGTAAGTCATATATTCTATTACTTGTTCTTGGTATATTTACTTAAAAAGGATTTCTAATTTGTATAAATCTCTGTATATTTGTTATCTTTGTAGTACCTTTATGTGTCATGCTGACTTAAAAATTAAATTGAAAATTATTTTCCATGTGGAAATATTGTAACTGGCAACATAGAATTCTTAAAATAGAATGTTTTTCCTTAACAAAGACCTAAAATAAATCTTCTCAAATTAATGGGAGTCTTTCCAAGTAGCATTTACGAAAAATGCAAAGATAGCATTTTGAAAGAAATATACTTCCACATTATTAAACTCAGATCCATTTTCACAGGAAAGATCAAATATGAGATAAATTTAGCATAGAAGTTAAATTTTAAAATAGACATAAATTATAAACTGATGCTATTTTAGTAACACCTGTTTCTAAATGACAAGATAAGTAATGTAAGCAAATACAGCTCACCAAGCTGATCCGAAAGAAGGAAGACAAGACCACTTTTGGCTTTAACTTAATCAGAAAGGCAGAAAAGAATTGACTAACTCTACTACAGTTACTTCTTCAGAAAGGAAATATATCTGTGTTTTTTTCTGGCCCTGAAGACAAAGAATATAGGGTCAAAGTTCTACCAATCTTAATCAGTCTGGATTTTCAGCCATATTCTACCTACCATATAGTTGAGTTTTTCAAGTTAAACATGGAGATATTAGAATCTTATTAGTCAGCTACAAGGAAATATAGATTGACATGCAGACAACACTATTTCAGTTTGGGGGACTTTCTGCTATTATCTTGTATTAGACATCAAGTTGTATGTCCTGCCAAACACAGATAACTGAGATAGTTACCTTCAGAGCCAATGGAAAGAAAATGACATGTCATGTTATGCCTCATCTCATCAGCTGAATGACACCCTAAAAATGTCTATCCTTTGTGAACAAAAGGTAACGACTAACTAAATCCTAAGGCAATTAGCTGAGGCATGGAATTCTGCACTGTAGCCATCTTCAGCTAAGCAAGATGCAGCCCAGCCACTGTGCATATTACATGATGCAGTGAACAGGATCTGCCACAGGATGAAAATTTCCATTGTGGTCTGGTGTAGAATGACATGGCAATGTGGGTGATGGTTTGTGCTGATCACAGATCTAGGTATAAACAATGAGGTTTTTGTTGCCTAAAGTAAATGGGAAGGAAGATACAGAAAGAACAAGATTTTCAGGACACATTCTTTGTCCTTTTAGTACAAAGATATTTCCTTCTTCTCTTTGTTCCTTCTCCATCCTTGCAGCACTTCCCTAGGAAGAGGAAAAGGTGATCAAAAGGCTTTGAAACTTCTTCCTTCTCCTTCAGTCTTGGATCAGAGCTGAAAGTCCTGATGTAAACAATTCCTTCTGCCTCTGACTCCAGGAGACAAGATGGAAAATTTGGTGGGGAAGAGAAGTGAATCCACCACTAGCCAGCTGATGAAAAAGTGATTGATGTAGGACTTACATATAAAAATGGAATCTGTGAAGTAGGTAGAATCATTGAGAAACTCTGAGAACTGGACAGCTTAATTGATGAAATGAAAAGGAATTATGGTCTGAAGGGACAGAATTATTTTGAGAAGCAGGTCTAATTCCAGAGGATCAGCATCAACAAATCCTTCAAGGCTGTCAGGGTGCTAAGCAAGGACCAAAGTCATTCTTCTGACACATGCAAGGCAAATTGTATTGTTACATAAATCACTTCAGGAATAACCAGGAATTCCAGAAGCAGAGGACAGAAAAACAGAAATCCTCACAAAACTCCTCAGCTGTATGTTCACCTCCTTTCGGTAACCTAATATTAGAAATGGAGTAAATGGCAACATCTCTTAGAGCTGATTCTGACCTCAGTGTGGTATTCACCAGACTGTGACAAACGGGTTCAGTCTGGACAAATAAACATTGAGTCCTATAGTTTCTTGCCAATTGGGAAATTACTGTATATTTTTTTTTTTTTTTTCTGTTTCATTAGACCACAGATTTTCACAAAACTTGTAGGAACTTTAGAAGAGACTCAGTTGCCTCAACTTAAACCTACAGCTCCATTTTAGACACTCTAAGTCTGGTAGATACAACAAAAGTAGTAAATCAGTGTGTACCCTTCTGCAGAGGCTGCTGGGGACTTGGTGATGTCATACCTGTATTTAAGGACCTTGAAAATACAGGCACAGGACAATATGAGACACCCCAGAATTGTAAACCACCTACCAGGGATCAACCACCTCTTATCATTGGAATACTGTGGTAACACAACAAGGAACAGATATCCAACATAAGAGAAACACATCATAGACAACAAATTCACATCTATGTAGACTTGCAGACCACTGAAGTATGAGTAAGGTGTAAAGTGTATTAGCAAATATAAAAATGTTCTTAAGCAACTCCTAGAGGCAAGAAGGAAAACACCAAGACCACCATCATAGTCTCAAAAAACCTGAGGATTCATAATAAGAATAGAATAGAATAGAATAGAATAGAATAGAATAGAATAGAATAGAATAGAAATATATTTCCCCTTCTGCTTTGTGCACTGAAATTGAATGGTACAGAGGGGCATAGAATAGATGATCAATGCATCAAGAAAAGTTAGTATTTATCCTTTTAAAGGCACATATTTTGAATTATAATTTTTAGTATCATTGTACCTGGAGAAGAAATAATTCTTTGGTTAGTTTGTTAGATCTAACAGTACAGATATGTTCTTGATTTTGAGTTTAAAGTGAGTTCAATTTATTCCTAACATGCTTTTGAATGGGAAAGTCTGGTAGAGATTGGATAAAGGAATGCTATTATACTTTACAAGTGACAAAAAAAAAAAAAAAAAAAAAAAAAAAAAAAAAAAGAAAGACCCACTTTGGTTGAATGAGGACTGTCTGGAAAAATATCCTAATCTTAACTAAACAAATGATTTTGGATGTACAGTTGGGATAGAACACCATTTTGTGAGTTGTTGAGTCAACACATTTTGACCCAAGAAAAGCAAAGACTCTTCATGTCTAATCCTGGATGCAAGACATGCTGAAGAGGTTTCAAATTTTTACCTGCAAAGTCAGGAAATAGAGAGCTCTGAATAAAATACAAACAGGTTTTGTTTTATATCACGTTGAGGTTCCTCATTTTTTAACACCTGACAGCTATTTTGTCTGGAATAAGAAACTTTATAATAAATTTGAATGTACCATGTTCTTCTACTATACTTACTCTGAAGATATGTGGCAGAATTGTCAGCACATATACCATTGCTCAGATGGGTTTGGGTCTTTGTGCAGAATAGATTTCAGTTTTATAACTATAAATATTTCTTTACACTGAATTAATTCCTAATTCCACAAATGCTTCCATAAGTTTTAGCTGAAACTATTCATTACTTTACATGATTTTCATTCCATAACCTGTGTAAAAGCAGCTTTGCTAATTAGACTGAAGTAGCTGTAGAAGAAGAGACTATTTTTATTGTTGTGATTATACACTCCTTAGGAATGACAAAATCATGCAATCATTGAAGTTGGACAGACCTTCAAGATCATCTAGTCCAATGGTCAACCCAGCACCACCACAATCACCACTAAACCATGTCCCCAAGTGCCATGTCCAGACCCCTCTTGAACACTCTACCAACACCCTGGGCAAATTATTCTAATGTCCAACCACATTTCTAGTGGAAAAAAAAAAAAAAAAAAAAAACCTACTATCGAATCTGAACGTCTCCTGGCATTTCCTTTCATCTTTTTACTCGAGACTAGGCAGAAGTTTTTCAGATCGTTGAGAAAGATCAGTGAGATCCCCCCCTGAGCTTCCTTTTCGCCAGACTAAACAATGATCTTTCTTCAGAATTTAAGGAATGAAAATATTTAAGAGCCAAGAGGAGCACAGACATTTGACATCAGCACCTTATACACAGCAAGGGCAATTTCAAAACACCTGAATTCTGACAGCAAAAAAAAAGATGACAAAATGTAATGTAAAGATTTACTGTTTTGGTAGGAACATGGCTCAAATGGCCTATAGATTGATCCTGGTTTTAACTTTTATGAGTGACTTAGAAATTGTTCAGTCATCAGTTATAATTTTGAAGAAAGATAAATTTGTATATTTCCCTTTACAATTTAGAGAGAGGCTTTACCTCATTATTTTTAATCACACCTCTACTTTGGTTACAGTTTAAAATCTGTCATCCAGAAATCCCTGAAGCTTACAGTGTTTCTTAGTTTGCTGAAAATACTTTTGCCTTTGGCTGCCCTTAGGGTTGAGGCTAGAAGAGCACAGGGAAGTATGCCAAGATCTTGGACGGATGCACAAAGAACTCTACTGGGTCTGTGGTACTTAAAAACATTTTCCTTGAAGGAGGGTAAATAATCATCAGTGTGTTTGAACACTGGGAAAAAAGGCCCAAAAAAATCCAGTGAGAAAAAATAATAAAATTGAAAGTACTTGTATTGTTTTAAAACACCTGTATTCTACATCTGGCCAAAAATATTCAACTCTTTTATTAAAAACATAACACCTCTGACAATATAATCTATGAATGAACTGTTAATAATTACTTTGCTCAAAAGAAAAAAAAAATCCTCCTCCTGGTTTTATTAGCTTCTAGATATTATAGTAAATTTGTTTTCATTAGTACCATCAATAACTTTTACATTTCCTTATGGAGCAATTTTGCTACTTTATTTTCCTCTCCTCATCTTTAATCTTGGTTTCAACTAAAAAGGGAAGAATGCAAAAGGTAAGTGGAACAAAACTATTTTCCTCAGCTCTATAGCATTCAAGTTGATCTACATACAGTAGTGCACTGTCATTGTTAGTGAACATTACTGTATATATTCAGCAATCTGAAGGGTTTTAGAGCAGCAGCTGAGATTGTGTTCATTGTGTGGTACCTACAATTCTGCTTTCTGTCTGACACAGCTCAGATGAGGACATGAAACGCTAATAAGGGATAAAAAAAAAATCATGACCAGGACCAAAAGTAGTTCACAAAAGGCTGGTACTAAAATGGTAGCTATCCACAAAGATAAAAAAAACCAAATCCAAGGTCAAATTATATTAAAGCACTTTCTGAAGCATTGATTTTCAAAAAAATATCTACAGAAGTAAATATTTTTATGGAAATAAATATAGGGAATATTTTTATTAGGAAATAGTATTTTATTATTTTAAAGGAAACCTTAGAGTGGTGAACATCAAAAAATAAACATGCACAGCTTGGGTGTCCTAAAGAGGTTTTCCAGGTACTTTGACCTTCCTTAGGGCACTCTATCACCCTGCAGTCTGAAAACTAAATTAAGCTTCAATGTTCAGAGTTACCGAGGCTCCCTGCATCCCCTTGAGTGAATCTGGGCATTGTTCTTTAAATCAATTAATTAAAAAATATTAGTTGCATCCCTAAACTTGAATGTTTACTGCACCTCTCAGGAAGACCAAGTGTTCTTATTCCTTGAGATGCTGGATTTTACTGGAATCATCACAGTCACTGTAAAGGTGATGGTCTCCACATGAACAGGAAAAAACTGGGCTTGGCACAAGCACTAGTAAACAAAATATAGCAGCAGGCCAGAGTAGGAGAAGAACCAAAACAGACAAAGCAATCTGAGAATGTAAACATGACCTAGCATGTCATTCTAAAAAATGACAGACACTCAGGACTGTTAACTATTTACCAGTCCTGCAATTTGTTACATTTGATGACTTCGAACAGAAACAGGACAATGCTCAGGGATTTGGAGCAATGTGAGCAGCGTGGAGGTGTTATGCTACTACTCTGCAGAGAAATTAATTTTTTCTATTCAGGAAAAAAAAAAAAGGTTGTGATGAACAGGTCAAACTAACAGGGAATTCCTGCTTTATATTTGCTTCAGATTAAACAGTCATGGATATCTGAGCTTCTGGACATATGTGTTATACAAGACATGAAGATTTTTTTTTGTGTCTTTGTTATGCCTCAGCTGGGTTTGTGGACAAGTAAAAGTGAACACCATAGGGATGCACATTGAAATATACTGCTGGAACATATAGACAGTAAAATAAATTAATGTGTATTCTGACATTGCATGGGGAACTTATTTTGTAAAGTTCAAGAATGAAAAGAAAATATTTCTTATAGGAAATGAGAATTTTAGAAAAAAAATTCTGCACTTCATGTTTATCATATAATGGCAATGCTTATTTTAATGCAGGTAGAGTGTGATATATATATTTAAATCTCATGGTTTGTTCAGCCACATGTAATAAACTCAGTGAATCACTGTATTTGCAGCCTTGAGAAGAATTAATTATAATCCCATATCCACAACAAGCTTTAAACACTTTAATTTGCATGAAAATGCAAAAGCATTTTTCAGATCTTGACTGTCTGTGAAATATAAATAATTTCATTTTCAGTGGGAAGAAGTTGGTATTTTGTTTATCTATCATATGCTAGAGTAGTGACTTCCTCCATCCCTAGTGATCACACAAGTGAATATTATGATCTTTCTTCTTCAGTCTTATCAGTCTGTCCTCTTAAGGTAACAGAGATACCACCCCTGTTAATTACTTGGTAACTTAAAGTATTGTAGACTATACTGCTTAGAGTCACATGAGTCAGCTGTGATAAGGTAAAAAATGCCAGCAGCTTCCATACCATGTGTCTGGGTTTTATGGTGTATTTTCTACATGAAAATATCTAGAAATTGCTGCATAAACCAAAATACCCATTATTCAGTGATATGCCAATACTTTTTTTACAGTTCAGCAACAGAAGTATTTAAATGGATGTGTGTTTAAAATTTTTCTGGATACAAGTAGGTTATAATTTCTTCCTGTTTCCCTTGATCAAATTCAGATAAATAATCAGGATTCAATCTTTTTCTTCGTGTTGTTTTCAGCACATGAAGCCATTGAAGACATTTTCAGCCAAGTGAAATGCAAAAATAAGGGTGTAAAAGTGTACAAAGACAGTCATGAATATATGATACCAGAAAGAGCTAGCTATTTTAGGATATCATAGATGTTCTTCAATTTAAAAATGCATTACTGTGTCACCACATTTCTTCATACAATTGTTCATACAATTTTCTCTAATTGTAAAGGCACCATGAAAAAAGATTCCTGATTGGATTTTTAATATATTTATATGGAACTCGGCAATAATGATAGTTCTATGATGAACGGAAATTTGCAAATTAATTTTCTTCTGTATTTACTCTTCTGATTGTTATCCATATACAAATATAAAAGCACAATGAGTCAGCAGTAGTTAAATTTTCTTCACTACATAGGATAGTTAGGCGTCTTATGCAGTTGGACTAGAAATGCTGGTAATTGGAGTTATTGAATCTGGCTGGAAACAATTACATTAATTTCCGTTGATTTTATCACAATGCTCAAAAACATTATCAAGCATAAGATAAATGCATGAAATCACACTAATATAAGGTTTTATTAAGGCCATAAAACAAAGCTAGTCAATGAATGAGAGAATGTAAAATAACCTATATTTTTAATGGTGTCTCTGTTTTTCTCTAAGCTCATGACGAGAGGATGTAGGCCTGGATTCAACCTTGGTGTAACTCCACTGAAGTTAGCTGAGATACACCAAACGTGGTTTTGCCCCAGAGGATTTTAGATTCATTTATTTTAAATGAAGTCTATACATATTTTAAAATGAGCATTGCCCTTCAGAATGCCAAAGTAGTGAGTGTAAAAAGAAAGACATCCTGAAAGATAAAATAAAATGTGTGTAATATGAAGTATTTTAGGACAGAAAGTCAAACAATTTAACCACATTTCCAGTCTCATTGATCTGACCATTTTGCTTAAGTAACACCTGTGAATTAAACTCTGGTAAAGACAGGAGAGGGCAAATCATATGCCCCTTGTGCTTCCGATTGACTTGGAACCTTCCTAAAAGGGACCACATCATTCACTTGTTGGGCATGCTGTAATACTCAGAAAAATAGAAAGAAACAGATGATGTCTTTAGATATGGTATGCCATCCCCCAAGAAAAAAGGGTGAGTTCACTTTTTTTTAAAATACATTTACAGCCATATAACTGCTGTCTGAAGAGAGTTATAGGCTGCATAGAGATGTGCATGTCAATCCTTCCCCCAAAGCATCCTTCTCAGTATGTAGAAAAGGGAGAAAATGCAGAGGTCATGGAATGCTACCTTACTCTGCTGTCAGAGATGGAAGTTAATTTTTAAAGGGATGTAGGATCAGTGGCTGTGTTCTTATTGCTACATGAATTGCAGATCTAGCAGTGAACTTCTAAGCGTTCAGTCCTCTCTTCCATCTACTCTGTTGTTTTTTTAGCCAGGTGCATGCCCTAGTGTCCCCCTCTTGGCTTCCAGCTGCTGCTTCGAAAGACTGCAAGTCTCCTGAAAGCCCTGAATTGTGTCTGTAAGCTTCATATTAATGTATGAGACATCACAGGGCAAAGAATGGCTGTAACTGGCTGTGTATGAGCTACTGTGCCTCCTTCTATGAAACACAAGGACAACATCACTACCATTAGCTAAAGTCTGAGTGGGATGGAGAGGAAAGCATAAAATATGTCTCCTTTCTGCTATCAATTGAAAGGACAGATTCTACTTGCATGTGAGGCTACAGTAGAAACCATATCTCCATATCAACCATAGTTACAGGACTCTTTCCCTGAGGCAAACAGTGACTATGAATTCTTGCCACTTGTGAGAGGTTAATAAGGGAATACAATGCCTCTGAAAAATAAGGAGCTTTTTGTCAGTTTTTGTTTGTTTTTGTGCTTATGCAAGTCTATTCTCTTGTGGCATGTTCAGCAGGATTAAGCTTTCCTTAAGTAAAGGCAGTGTTTTAGGAATCATGGTAGGCAGATTTGCAAATATGTACATTATATCTAAACAGGGAAGAAGAAGATGTCTGTTGGGCTGTAGCCAGCCTCTCTTCCCAGTGAGCACATATACTACTCTCAGCATGAAATTACAGCCAGCTAGGATGTGTGAACATGCTGCTTCTGTTTTACACAAGAAACTCTGTGATGTTCTTCAATATGGTCTGCCTGGAAGAATCACTATGAAGGAGTCAAATCACTTACCTACGCTAATGACATAATCAAGTTGAATTTAGCTGTGTATTTGAAGACCTGTAATTTACAAATGCTACCTATTTTGTTTGCTATGTCTCTACTTGCATTAATCAATTCATTATCAATAGTAACAGCAACTACAAAGAACCTACAAGTCAGTACTGAGACATCAGACCCTGGATATGCAAATGTTAGAAATTCACTACTAATTCACTAGGGATTAATTTTTCATGTTACTTCCGCTACAGGCTGAAAAGTGACGACCAAAAGAGCCAATGTCCCAAATGAGAGGAATCTGGGAGTCTGACAGTAGAACACAATAAAGAGAAAGAAGGTTATAATTAACATATGAGTCATAAATATGTCTCTTCTCTTTGCTTAGATACTAAGCTGACATGTTGGGTTAGGCATTCAGGTTAGATTTGGTTTCAGACCAGAAAAACTCTCACACAGGTATTTCAGTTAGTCTGTTGCAAAGGTTGAACTGTGGCGCTCCCACAGAACTCTAATGTCCATAGATATTACACAGAATGAAAGATGCATTTTTTCCCTTAGATTCCTATCAGTTTCTTCTGACTTCTATAATTAGTTTTGAAAAATATCACAGTAACACAGGGATTGCTACACAGTTATTTTGGGATGAGATTTTGCAGATTATGTTTATGCTGGCATGCTTCTAGAGCAGCAGGTATAGACACAAATGACTGGAAGACTACCAGCTATGATGAATGCATGCAGAAAAATACCTCTTCTTCCCATATTCTCAATTTTTTGTTAGGAAGATTGATAGTGGCTTCTCATGTTAAGTATTACAGATACATTAAGAGCCAGAAACTCTTACTGAATGAGACTTTCAACACAAACAGGTGTGTAAACTAATTTCATCTGACCTGCAGCCACAGAATGCTTATGTCTCTCACTATACCTTTTCTCTTTAACTGCAGTTTTCATTTTGATTCCAGTAGTGGTAAAGATAGACTAATCTGTAATCTGCTACATAAATCTAAACTGTATTATTCTTAGATTGAGGAACACTACACTGCTTATCATTTATTAAAAATGACAGTGCTATTACAGAACTAAAGCAGATGTTAACACCAATCTAACATAGTTAATTGGCTCATCTATTTTGATATTTAGAGTTAAACCTCAACAGAAATAATAATTGGGAGATGAAGAGCTCAGATCTGAACCCATATTTAGATAGATGATCAGATATCAGTTCTTGTTGGGAGTTAGAATTTTATTGGGGGAGGAAATTGCTAGGGTTTTGTTTGCTTGCTTTTGTTAAGTAGTTCTGTATATTGCTGTTTTTTATTTTCTATGGAAAAAATGCAAAAAGAGGTTGTCCTTTAAGTTTTCTTAAATGAAAAATGCCTACAGTCAGTTCTCTCACTCTTTCACTAAGGGCAGTACACAGCCCTGTAAATGTTCTTTATAAGCAGCACACTCAATTACTTCTGTGTGCTGTATTCTGACCTTTTTATTGGTGCCCTGTATGTCCTTTTCACTACATCTGGGATATGCTAATCAGACTCCTGGCACAGACTGAAATTTATTGATCACATTTTTCCTGAAATGTTTTTGGGTTTAGTTTTTTTGCACTGGCTCAGCTCCCTGTCCCTTCTGCTGATTAAAAAATGGGATTCCACACCAAACAGTGCATGTCTTTAGTTGGCATTAGCTTATGAATTCATGCCCTGAGTTAAACAGTAGCTGGAAGAAGTCCTGTTTCTCTGCTGTGACTCCCTTTGTGCAACATACACTATTTATGCTTTGTTGAAGTCTCTGAAGATCATGAAAGTTTCAGAACCCTCGCCTTCTGTGTTGATGAGAGGGAGGAGCTGACAAATGCTGGAAGGATTAAGAAATTTGTTTTCTGATAGTCTAGATCCACCTAGTAAGCATCATTTACCCTGATTTCTAACTAACTTAGAATATATATATATATATATATTTTTTTTTTTTTTTTAATTTTATTTTAGTGGTGGAATCTCTGAAAAAAAAGGAGAATTATACTTCTCTGCCAGGCAAAATTGTTCAGGGTAACTCTTATGAAAGACAAGATGAGGGATCCAGAAAGGTGAAATGTGACTTAGAAACATCTTAACTCCCTTTTCCACTCCTGGGGTCTTTCAGCAGGTCACAGACATTCTGGTCCGAATGCGAGAGAATGTTCTCTTGGCTTGGTAATAGGCATTTGCATTATATCCCTACATTTGCAGGTTCCTTGAGATGCTCTTTGTATGCTCTACATGAGACACCAAACCGTGCACATTTTTTATAGTCAATGCAATTTTGGAGATAGATTTTTGTCATAGATTGTATCTAGGAGAAAAGTGTCAGCTTTCTAACTAAATACTCACTTATTTCATAAAATGAACATTCAGTTTCTATACAAATCTGAGCCATCTTCAAAAACAATACACAAGTGGTCTTTGTGCTAAATGTTAAAGTCACACAAAAATTATTTATCCAGTGGATTTCAACAATTTTAAAAGAAAATTTGACAGATACTTAATTAAGTATAAGAAGAAAGACACAATCTTAACTTTGCACTGAAAATAGAATCATGAAGCTATTTTTGTACTGAACCTATTTAAATATTAGAAATATTTTTGCTTTTATATTATGTTCCTTTCATTTTCATATTATGAAAGAAGTCAAATTTGAAAAGAAAATGTACAGTTTGATTTAGAATCAAATCAGAGTCTGGACATCTGTTTGGCTTCTTGGTCCAAAAGCCTTACAAATAATAGGGTCATTGACGTATATGTTACTACAGAGTGAATATCAAGACTGGTGCTGTTAACAATATTTTATCCACAAAGGGTCTACCATTTTATATTTTCATAGAAAAACAGAGATTAAAATAAAAATAGTTCATTTTGACACATGTAAACAACTTATCATACTGCTTTCTTTTAATCTTTGAGAGGCGAAAGAAAAGGCTAAAATTACACTATTAACATTTATATCTTAATAGAAACCTATTAATAAAAACTTATTGGTAAGTATTGCAGCATCCCTTACAAATACATATTGACAAATACATATTAACAACATACAGGTTTTTTGACTAAAAACTGCACTGATATAAAAGGTGTGGAATTTCCTTCAACAAGTTTAATAAAGAAATTCTGCTGAACAGTATTCATGCCCTGTTAAGTGATGTTAAAAGTATGGCCATGTCCAGCTGCTCTGGCTGAGGACTCCCTCTTGCCCAGCTGTTGGAGCTGATTTTGAGGACCAGGGGTCTCTGCCCAGGCAGAGGGCTGCAGTGGCTGCTTTCCTGTTTGCAGGTACAACCAGTAACAATGCTGCTCGCTTATTCCTGAGATAGGCACACAGACACACAAATAGGCAGACACACACACACATATGCAGGGCACTGGCATGGCTGGTCACACAGGTGTCACAGAGAAGGCACTGCCTTCAACAGTCCTTGGGCTGCAGAGGCAGGAGGTCACTGGTGCAGACACACTCACAGCACTCTCCAGGTTCACAAACACACGCACATTTGTGGTTCCCTCGGGAATCAGCAAGGCCCTTTTGTCCACCTGGCACTCCTGACACCCGGTCCCCTTCCCTCTGCACGGATCTCCTCTTTGCTGGCTGGTCCAGCTTGGCAATCACTGCCCACATGCAGCACTCACTCAAGCACCCCACAATCACTGGTGCCCCAGATAGCAGTGCAAACCCTCCACCCACTGGATACCCCTGCTCCACCCCTTGTCAGCTGGTCCAGCTTAAGGTTTGCCAGAGAACATTCAAGCACACTGCCCAGAGCCCCATCAGCCAGCATATGGTACATGGCCTCTGTCCTGTGTGCCACTCCACCCACCAGCACAGAGCTCCAGTCAGCCAGTCTCTGTCCAGTAGCTGGCACCAAATTCCACTCACACATGTACAGGTCTCACCAGGAGTGGGAATTGAGCCATCGTATTGCACAAATACACACAAGATAGAGAGTGGGATTACACAAAGAGAGAGTGAAGAAAATGTTTAAGAATGAGATATGAGAAGATAGGATAGACTGAGGTGATTGGACACAGGGCTCAGTTAGAGAAGTGTGCTGATTTACCCCATTTTTCGTGTAGCTACTCCCTTTTACACCATTTTTTATTTGCTCCTCACTTTGTTGCTCCCTGCTCGAGCTTACCTTGCACATTGCCTCACTAGCTGGCATAGTCCCACCAACCTCCTCCCACGTACCAAAAACCAGTGTCCTGGTTTGCCTGCAGCTTCCTGAGAGCACATCATTTAGTGCTAATGACCAGGTTTGTTTCCTGTTCTCTTTGCAAACATTAATTGCTCAGGTTTTATATCTGTGTGTTGTCTTCCTCCCCTTCCTTATCCTTCCAACTGAATAAAGGAACATTCTCACCATCTATATGCCCTTAGTGATTTGGGTGACCAACCACTGTTGTTTATATCACAACCCTTGTTATCTGTGTGGTCAGGTTTGTCTCAGTGTGTTCTTGTTTATGGCTCCTTTGACCAGATAACCTTAATGGCACAGACAAGCTGCTTACATTTACCCTCATATATTATTTTCAACCACACTAAAGCCACTTCAGAGGAGAAAATACACGTAGATCATACAATACTAAAAAAGAACAGAAGAAACACAAGGAGGGAATGTGATTGAAGATGTATTTTTATAAAAACAATATGAATTAATATTCTCTTATATAAAGCAGAATTGTTGTACAGTTAATGATGCATAAGGAGGAGTACCATAAGCAGAGAAGAGATTTAACAACTTCTTTGTTAAATCTCTCAAATGAACTCATTCTTTCTCATATGTGCAAACTCTTGAAGAGCGCTAGAAGTCTTACCTGAATTTACAGTTTAAAATCACAGCTGTTCATCAATACACTTTATACTGCTGGTTAAACCCAGAGCTTATATTTATATTTAAACATAAAATTTTAAATATAAATGCTTAGCCAATATTTCTTTCTCAGTAGTCTTTTATGACTAAGTAATTCTGTCAGAAAGATTCTGCTAATTCCTATAGGATTTTTTCTTTGAAACTCAAGTTTAGGAGAAAAAAAAAATACCTTTGTGAAGTATTAATTTAATGAAAGCTATGAAGTAACCCTATGAGCTCCTGCTCATCCAGGGATCTACTCTAAATATTCTCATTTAGGGAATAAAAATGTATTTATGCTTCAAGTGTTGATAAAGAAGAGTAATAGTAATTTCTTTTTGTTTTCTGACCTCTAATATATTCTTTCATTTGTTCCTTAAAGAATACCTTTAATGAGTCTCTTTACCTCATTTCATTCTCCTTTCTTCTCTTACTGTTGGATTTCACTGTTATATAGATCGTTGTTTTCTTTCCCACAGCTATAACTTCAGAAGCAGAATCTTCTGGGGGAATGATTTTGTCTTGCTGTGCTCCCAAGGGTCTAGTTATGCCCCTTATAGTGATGTCCCTGGTGACTATTTTGTTTGAACCTGGAGAATATGTTTTACTTTTGTATTTTAGCACTGAAAAAAATAGTATTAGTCAAAACAAGAATAGCAGTATTGAATAACTGTAGAGAAAAAGGATGAAATCCACCACAGACAGGTCAATAAGGAAAATCCAAGATGACATTTTAGCCACAAATATTAAATATTACAATATCCAGATGAAAATATGTAAGTTGAAAGAAATTAAGATGAAACAACTTCTTGTTGTTGCACTGTGATCCTGCAATGGGGTTAGAGATGGAAATTTTCCCACAGCTATTCTTGAACTGACACTTTTTTAGGAATTGTGTATTAGATCCTCCCTTTTATTTGAGTAGAAATCAAATATGTGAGTGGGAAAGCCTGTGCATCACACAGAGAACTTAGATACTTCAAAATACTCGTGTTGATTAGGGATTTAGGAAATATGGAGCACCAGAGAGTTAGTACCTGAAATCCTATTGCTTTTCAGTCTCAGGACTCTGACAGGTCTGCAGGTAGATATGCTCATCAAATTAAAAAGAAATGACTGTAGACTATCTAAGCAATAATAAATTATTGCCCATGGGCCACTATTTCCTGCCAACTTTATATAGAGAGTTTTATGAATCATGCAAGAAATTGGTGATAAAGATAAAATATCCATTTCAGTCCAGCAGTTTCAGATCCATCTCTCACCATGACCACTTGTTATAGGCTAATTATATAACAAAGCTGCATCACTGTGCAAATCAAAGTATATGATTCATGAGAGCAGGGCAAAAAGGAACAAAGTGGGAGTGTAGCTGAAGTGCAATTGTTACGAATGATAACTTAGGAAGAAGGCTGAGCAGCTTCTGATTGTACAGTTTTCTTGCTGCACCCAGACAGCCAGTTACTGCACCATTTCATTCCCTGCTGTATCAAAGCTGTGAAAAGCTGGGCTCCCTTTTCTGCCAGCTCCAAAAGGAGAAGCTGCAGAGGGAGAAGATCCTCCTATCTGAAGTTGTCGGTTCTCTCTTTCTTCGTCCTGCTGCCCCAGCTGTGATGTGGAAACCACGAGCTTTGTGCATCCACTGTATCCTTTCTATGGCATAACTGGCCCAGCCCCTGGACTTCTTTCGTGCAGTAGAAAAATTACACTTCATTCAAAAACTCATGAGACAGCTTAAGAAGTCATCCAGCATTTCAGTCCCTGCTCAGTGGGATGTTAATGCCTTTTATACTGGTAACAGTTTAAAATTTCTGAGCTCTTGCAATCTGCTACTCTCAAAAATTCATTTGAAATCATTCAGACAGAGTTTCAAACTGAAGTGTAAAGGCAGCTATCAAAAATTTCAATAATGACAAAAAAAGAAAGATTTTGGGGTTATAATTCTCATTTTTATTGAGAGCAGGAGACACAATATCAACTTGCTGTTGGCTATTTATGCACAAATCTCTATTTTTTGTCAGTTTAAGAAAGATTTTTTTAAAAGACTGTGCAATCAGAAAAGTATTTTCCATTTGTATATTATTTAGAATAGTAATTCACTTTTTGTAGCTCTTGGTTATTTTAAAAATAGCCAATAGGAACTAGAAAGTATTGTCTCTGTTGCTAAGAAAAAGATATTTTTGTCTTATAAATAAATAAAGGTGTGCCAACCAAAGCAGAGATACCCTTTATTGTTGATTCCTGGCATATAAATTTCTTTAGTCCCTGTGAGGTTGCATTAGTCACAGTAACAGCATGTCAAATCTGAAATAGTATGGAAACAAAGTAGGAAACTCACCAGCATGTGTAATGGATAGAAACAATTTATCTATTGATTCTATAATTCTTTAAAGGAGCAATCTATTTAAGCAATGTATTGGGAATGTTTTAAATCATTTTTAAGGGATCTGCCCAACAGTTTTGTGTATTGTACAGCAAGCTGCTACTACTCAGAAGTTTTGGGGCCAATTCCTGGTTCACATGATAGAAGTGTTACCAGTATCATAAAATAGATGCAAACATATGTTATGAAGTTAATGCTAAGATAGAAACAGATTGGGCTGACAACATCCTGGAGACTGCATTAATGAATCATTTGCATAAAGTCACTTCAGTGGAAAACTTTATATTCAGTTTACTAATTTTCTCAGCCTGAAGAGAGGTAATTTAAAACAGTACTGAAAAGAAAATATCTCAAGAACTGGTGGTTAAAGACATGTACTATAAGTATTTCCTCTACTATGACTCAGGGTTTTTCCTTGTATCTTCTCTCAGCTCTCTTCCATTACCTTTCTGATATCTAATTCCCTTCTTTTTCAATATAGGGAGAGAGATTCTGCCCTTTCAAAATATATTCTTATATCTTAGTTTTCCTCCCAGTTTTAAGGACCTTCTAACTGATAGAGTTTTTGCAATGAACTCTGTGTGCGTACAGTTTCTACCAGAATTTCCAGACCTGACAATTTTGAAGCGAAATAGACAAAATTATATTTTTTTGTAACAATTATTTCTTTGTTATTTGACTTTTCTTTTACCTAAATGCTTGCATATTTATAGACAAAGGCATTCAAATTTATTTTATAACATATGTACCACTTTAAACAACTGCTTTTCTGATACCAATTTTAATATTTTCTTGCAAAGAAAAAGGTTATTCTTACAAAACATTCTACAGTTTGTTTACAGATAACTGGCCACCTACTTAAGGAAAATTTTTGTCAAAACAATAAGCATATAAAATTGGAATGGTCTGGAATTTCCTTATTTCAAAATTTGTCATGAAGATATGTAGTTTGTTATATTATACAGAGTTATGATAATGCATAAGCTTGTTACTAACAAATGATTTTTTCAGACTAAAGCCACTTGAAAAGCGTGGAAGTAAATAACTTAACTACTAATAATTATCTTTTGATTTTACACTGCTGTCTATTGCCTGCTAGTTATGGCTCTGGCCTCTCTCTTTACATTTTTAAAGAAAATTGAAAATCATTGTCAACAAGCCTTTGGCTTATTCAAGCAAAGTTCCTTTCATAATACTTTCAGAATTTAGGATGTGTCTGTATTTAAAAAGCTGCAGCTGGGGATACTACCAAAGAAAAGAATCTCCAGTGAAATACCTTGGGGAAGATTAATATTATCTTATTGAGGATTTAAATTGAGTGACAAAAGAAAATTTCTCTTCAGATATCTAAAGCAAAATCCATCAAATATCAATACTTGAAACGAAATGGGGGGGTTGCCAGAAAGATGTAGCTTGACATGAAAAGGTATTGCAAAACATAGACAACACAGAATAAAAATATAGCAGTGTTATTCATGGTAGAGGACCCAGAAAAATATGAGGTTTGTAAATCAAAGAATTACGATTTCCAAAAAATTAGAGATGAAATTAAAAACTAATTCATCAGATTTTTAACCCAGGAAATTCCAAGGAAGACAGACATTTTCTGTACAGTTTCACTTTGAAGAATTATTAGATAGAATTTTGATTTAATTAACACACATTTAAATCCCTACGATTAAACAGTTCCTACGTGTTTGCTTAAAACCTTTCTCCCAGACAGATTAAAAAAAAAAAAAAATAGAGAAAATTGGAACAGTTATGAGAAATGGACACCAAATTTTTTTTAAGTGAAACCTTAGAGCAGCTTGTAGCTGCTCATAGCTTTCAACTTTGAAATGGAATATTCACTTCAGGCTGCCATGCCATGGTCACTTCAGCTGGTTAACAGTGGAACTCTGTCAGTGGACAGGATGCAGAATAATTCAAATTTCCAAAGTGGAATGAGAAAACCAGCAAACACTCCCCTTAGGTATTACTTGTAATCCTAAAGTGACTTACAAGTCTGGTCACTCTCTTTAAAAATAAATTCTGTATTTATCCAATGTCTTCTCCTTTCTGTATGTTTACTTCTTGAGAAATATTATTTGCTTTCTGAGATACCATTAAAGTTGAAACCTTTTGGTTCTGCTATAAGTATAAATTCAAAATAAACAACAGTTAAAAATAAACACAGTTTAATGTGAAATATGAACAATTTAAGACCTTTTTTCCCTGAAAAATGGTCATTATCTGAATTTCTACAAATAACAAATATCCAGAACTTAAAGACACATTGATTCCAGTAGTATGAAACTCTTTATTTTCTATGAGAGTAGAAATAAAGAGTATTAGTAGGTCCTATACTTTACATATTTTATGAAATCCATCTGGGAATTACAAAGAGTCAAATTTTCATTCTAGACCCTTTCTCTTCCGTGTAAACTAATACTGAAAGTAGCAAATAATTATAATATGGTCATGACTCTTTGATCATTGTTGTAAGGTGACAAGGAGAAAACACAACAGAAAGTAAAATACAGTTTTATAAGTAATAGGTAAATCCATAACTGAAATTTTACCATCATATTTTGTAGTAATTTTGCATTATTTTGTACTGGAAGGGCCTTGCAGAGCTTTGGGATGTGACCAACTAATCCACTTAATACTTATTTAATTATCTCAGCACTCTGTTTTACAATTCTCCATGAACTACTTAGATGTGAACTGATACCCTCTCATCACAGATCTTAGAATACAACCTTCACAAAATTTAATCAAGGGGAAATTAAAGTAGAACAACATTAAAAAAAATTATATCATCTATATGTTAGTAGTTTTGTTAGTTACTCACAGAACATATATGAATAACATTTTACATATAAACCTCAATTTTGTGATAAATTTTGAAGGTATAAAGGCTCTTAATAATTGAAATCTCAAGCATAATTGAAAACATAAGATACAGGAAATCATAATGGTAATAATTTATATATATATATATATATAAATATGGGATATATTGACTAGCAAAGCTATTTTTTCTTTTTTTTTAGCAAGCATATATTATCTTTAGGATCTTGACCTCTTACAGTTAAATTATAAGGTTATAAGGTCAATAATAAACACTGCAAGAGCACTATATGAGTGATACTGATGTGATTAACCCTGTTTATTATAATAGGAAGTACACCTAATACAGACATTGAAGAGTGGTATATTGGATAGATGGCAAGTGTTTGACCACAGCTTCAGCAGTAGATGCTGCATTGACATGAAATTATGTACACCATGTGCTAGAGACCCCCAGGAACATATAATGGAGAAGAGTCATCTCAAATAATGAAGATTTCATGACCTTTTGTAACTGTTGTAGTTTTATTAAGATAAATTGTGTATTGCAGTGGTGTTTTTAACATACCAATGACTCTAAGACTATTTTATCATTCTTTCTTTAGGTGACAAAAAATAAACAATCACCTCTTACAAAGTTATGATGTTCCCTCCACCCCTTGTCATCCTGTCTGCATTAAGAACAACTGAGAATATGTAGTTTCAGAGATGCAACCAGAGTCTCATCTAAGACTTTAATTTAAAAAACACTATACCCTAAGGTTTTTGTTTTACATTTTTATTCTGACTATGAAATTGAAGTTGAAACCTTTGTCATCACTGTGGAAACCAAACTGACTTATTTCACTGGTGAACTACTATGAAATATTGTTAAAATATAAAAGGTGCTGCATAACTTCCATTATTTGAAACTGACTTACATTGTTTTTCTTCTGTTCATTAGGAGTGACTTGATATTAATCTGGAATATGCAGCTTCAGGAGCTGTTCTTCCATCTTCATGTCCTTCTTTCAAGAGCCACAGAACTATAAGATTCAGCTATTTGTGTGCATATTTGAGAAAAAAAGTGTTTGTGACATATTCCTAACAGTTTAAAGTATGAAGAATTTGTATTTAATGATGTTTTTCTCCCACACTGGTCTTTCTCATACTTGATTTTTTTTTTTGCCCCCAAGGGAAAGATTCAGTGCATATGTAGACAATAAGAAGCCCAATCTATCTAAACTGTAAATATACCTTGTTCAGATCCCAAAAGAATTTGTTTGGTTTCATTATGTAGTATACCATTTCCCCCCCATTTTACTGGTTTTAAAATCCTGATTGGGTAATGTTTGGAGTTGCTGGCTGGAATTACTTTTACTCTTGTAACTCTCTCTCCCATGCACCAGGGGGAAATGAGCAGGTGGCTGATTAGGGTTAAACCCAAATAATCCTTACAGAAGATAGAGAACTTGCTATATTCTGCAGATCCTCTTTCAAAATATTTCCTGGATAGTTCTGTGCCTCCCTGAAATCATCATCAAATGAGGGTGTGCAGGCATACTGTAACTCATGGAGATACGTGCATGCAGCGAAAATTCCAATTATGACCATAAGTGGTATTTGCTCTGGAAAGTATTTTCACCTGTGACTGCCAAAACAAAAGTTGATTGTGTTTCTCTGCTGTAACAGGTGAAGTTGAAGGTAATCTCTTTTCATATGAGATGGTCAAAACCTTTAGAGTAGAAAATTCAGACACTGATCATAAAAAGAAAGAAATTCCCTTCATAATCTCTCTTCACAAATCTGTTTTAGTGGTTGTTTAATTTTTGTTTTCCTTTATGCCCAGAATTGTCCTGCTGGCAATATCCATTGTCTCAGAGTCATTCCTCACTGTGTGGACAGCACGTCCTTTCTTGCCTACATCCAAATGGCGCAGCATTGCATCCGTAAACGGTGTGTTAGAACAGACTTGCAGAACCACAAATGACACTGAACTTTAATGCTAAGCTTTTACTACTGTTTCTTTCATCCTGCAGTTAAGACACCAGCTTTCACTGATAACTGCCTGAATCCTGCATGTAAGCTGTCCTTTACTGGTATAAACAAATTCCCTACGCTGTGTAATGCTTCTGTTTATTGTGTTGATCAAAATTTTGACTGTAGTCATGAATGTTATCAAACATCTTAACCAAGGCTTCCCTCATTCCAAACACCTTATTATAGGAACACATCCTAAATTCTGAACCATTGGGCCAGCTAAACCTTTTTATGTTCTTGAGCCTAACTATATGTTTTCTACAGAACAACTGGATAACAAACAGCACATAAGCTGATTTTACATATGTCCAGTTTTTCTCAATCACACACATTAGGGCTTGTATATTTAAAATAGTTTTTAATAACTATTTGCATTCAACAAAATACCCAGTTTTTTCATGCTTTATTAAAGTGAGAGAATGTCTAGCACAGTTAGGCATTGCAATGGGAGACCTAGCTTTAAATACAATTGAAAGTATTAGACTATGCACCAGATTCCATAATTTTCCAAATTAAAGTGTTTTTTATATCTTAATTATCATATGGCATGGAAAGAGTTAATTAAAGCAAGGAATTTAAGAATGAAAGCTCATCCTCTGAGGAGAGAGTGACATGTCAAGAGAAAGAGTTGTATGAATCTATTTATTTTAAGTACCGGACAAGATCTCCATTTTAAAAAATAATGTGCCACACGTGCTACTACGTTGAAAGAAAAACTGGAATCCCTTGGATGGGAACGCTGGAAACAGACTGTCTACATTTGACCCCTTGAGATCTGTGCATTATTTCAGGCTTGCTGTGCTCATGTTTGAATGATAGTGTGTTTCAGGCTCATGACTCTAAGTGTTCTTTCTATATTTTCTGGCAATAAATGTTTTTGGTAATTGCATGTGATATGGTACTGTATGTTTACTTGATTAAAATCTCATGTGTGAGAATTGAGTTTTGCTTTCTGATTTCTTTTTTAAAAATCATATAATATTTGAATTACATCTCTTTTTACCTCCTAAATCAATACCAATCAAATGATACAGTGATAAAATAAATTTCCATTCAGCAGTGTTATTTTATTAAAATTAAATTGATTTAATATCTGTTTTAAAAGTGCAATTTATACAAATAAAACAAATCAAGTATCCTCTCCCTCAGAAAAGAGGCAGTGGGAAGATCATGATGGCACATGCAACCTCATTAGCAGGCTATCAAGCAAAAATAACTGCTATTAGTCTCATCTGTCTTAACTGTATGAGTGTGTGGCCAGGGTCTATAACTAAGTTTCAATTTCTAGAATGCAACAACTCTAGAAATCAAAAAGTAGGATTCTAAGTTCAACCTTCTGATGTGATTAAGCCTATTATGACCACAGCTCACTAAAAAGATTGTATTCTGCTTTTATTTTCACTCTGGTCAACACTGAAACCAGTGTTGTGGATTAGGTTTTGAAATTAATACTATCCAGATTTACATCCAGTTTTATCAAAGTCACTAAAATTTGAGAACATTGGAGAAAGAACAGCTTGGAATTTGTGATTAAATACATTTTTTTCAAAACACATCTATTAATCCAGGCTGAAAAAGGCAGTGGGAGCATATAAAGTTCAAGGGTTTTTTTTCTTTTTGAGAAAGTATTTTCTAGACAAAATGAATGATAATTATAGATAGAGCCTAAACCCTCAAGCATCCAACAGCTTCAGTTAGAGCAGCTAGAGTAGAAGTTTGACCATCTCTTTTATTAATACACATATCTTCACATGACTTGCTTTATCAACAAATTGAAATATCTCAATTTTGTACAGTTACTGAATAAATTGCAAACTTCATTTATTTTTCCATAGCAGATTTTCATTTTCTGATCAGCCCTAATAAATTTGAAATCTTTATTTTTGATCCACTTCCAATTCAGAGGGTTCTGGACTGTTGCAAAACACAATGGGTTAAATTTGCTTGGGTATTTCTGGCACAGGTGGACAGCTAATGTGTCCATATTGACAAAGAAATTACTTTTCAAAGATAAATAATAAATCCATAGACCATTTGACCAAAAAACTGTTTTATCAAGAAGCAGGTATGTATTTGCTTCATGTTGCAACAAACTGACATAAAGGGGGAACATTTTTTTTGAGAGACATATATAGATAGATATATAGATACAGAAGTGCCATTACATATTTTCATGTGTCTGAAAGGAATAGAAGTAGCAGTTTATAATGCAGTAGCATTTTCAGCTAAGACATGTGAATCCTTCAGATTAATTTCCAGATTTTGTGGAAAAGCCCTGACACTGGAAGCCTTTGTGCAGTGCACAGGACTTGCACTCTAGCTCAGGTGTGAGTGGAAGGTACACCTGAGCTCAGAGTAAAGCACCTTTATCCTTTGAGGTCAGTATGAAGAATTCTGAGGGTGCTTTCCTCTGGACACTACCTTTATTCAGTTATTCTGACAATCTGAACCCTACCCTGATTCTGAAGGAAAAGAAAAAGTAAAATTCTCCCTTCACCTTGCTTATCAGGCACCTCAACACACTCTTCTTTTGCTGACAGTAGTGAGCAGGTATGATGGCTTCTCAGCAGCCTCCAGCATGTAATAGTAGACTTCTCTGTCCCACACTTCATCTTCTAATTATACATCTGTGCCTCATTAATTACACTTTTGTGCCCCACTGAGTTAGGAAGGATCAGGTTAACAAATAATGCAGTGCGTCAGCATTTCTACAAGAAAAAAATATTTATGCTTTATTTAGGGCAGGGCAGCCTGGTTTTTAATACTACTTTTTTGTTTGTTTTGTTTTGCTACCTAAAGAGAGAGCACTCAAGACTTTAATTAGCTTGGTAGGGTCTAGATATTTTTTTAATCTTCTATTTAAAGTTTAGACTTTCGCATGCTGGAGAGACAAATACTGCAATGCAACATACAGCTTTATGAAAGCCTAAATAAATTAGAGAAAAAGATCCATGAAGAAAAGTTCAGGGTGCCTTCAGCAGAAAAATGACCACCCACCTCCCAACAGCCCCATCCACACAGATGTGCAGCTAACAGATTTAATCAGAAAAATGTTCAAACTGGAATTCTCAATAGGATCAGTTCTTGGCACTGAGATTTTTTGAGCTGTAATTCTCTGATCAGCATTACAGATTTTCAGTACAATTTGGTGAAGGTACGAAAGTGCTACGCTTCCCATCCTTTGAAGCTACCATTATACTCAGGTGCTTCTATAATCACCTCTATCGCTTGATCCTACAGGAAGGGTTGATTCTGCATGTCCAGTCAATGAGATGTCAATTTGAAGCAAGTGTACACACTTAGGGAATTCAGTACCTGTCAGTATACTATTGGCCTAAATTAAAACTAGGATTTAAGAATTACTGCAATTCAGACATAAACAAATGACAACATGGCTTGGTTTGAAAAGACAGGTGTCTGCTAAGGAAGGCAGGAGCCTCCCTTGAAATGGAAAATGTAAATCCCTTCCCTCTGAATTTTGAAATTAAGGGGCTCTCAGGCAAAGATGCGGGAATCAGAATAACAGTTCTTTACTAGGAAAACTAAAAATACAAATGCAATAATACAAGAAAAGAAACCACTGACAGAGTCAGAATACCACCTGACACCCTGTTGGTCAGGGTGTTGGTAACAGTGCGATTAAATGGTGGCTGCAGTCCGTCTGGATGTGGTTCTGTTGAAGCAGAGACCCTGTAGAAGGATGTAGGTTTCCTCTGAAGGTCCAGTGGTGGTGTAGATGGGCCTGGTCTTTCCTCTGGGAATCCAGTGGGAGAAGGCTCCCTGAGGTGCTCCAGATGTCAGATGTTATCCAGGTAGGAATGCTTGGCTCCTCCCCCTGGCTCCTCCCCCTCCTCACAGTGAGACTCAATGGCCCATTAACAGAAGATACCTCCTCAACGGAGGAGTGGTTGTGGAAAAGATAAAAAGAACTGCCCCACCTGGTTTTATCAGATGACCAATTAACAGCAGATAACTGCCCCACCTCTGACAGATGGTAATAGAATACACACTCCCAACCCAAGACACAAGAGCATGACAAGAAAAGCCTCTCTGCATTTCTTACCAGCTTAGTACTTGTGTTTTTATAAAATATAATAATATAATGATACATCCTCTGATTTTAACTTTTTTTTCCATACTGACATTTCAAAAGAGTGAATAAAGAAGGAAATTGCTGAGAAGAACTTAATGGCTTTTCTGAGTGCTGGGAAATATTAAGTACTTAGTACTTACTAGCGTTCTGGGAAGAGAAAATAATGTCTGCAATGTTTCTGAGTAAAATACATCAATGGTGTATTAAGAATAATAGTCCACAAAAGAGAGGTTGTGTGCCATCTGAAAACAGTGGCTTGATGGTTATGCTTTGGGATATAATGGAAGAACTCACATTTCCCTGTATTTGATTTGGATCAGGCAACAGAAGGTCAATTGCTCAAGACATTTGAAATACACAAATATAAAAAAAATCCCATTATATATATTTTTTATTTGCTTAGATAATAGATCGCCCCATATATGTCCTAAAGTAAGGGAGGGAGTATCTCAGAGTACTTAAAAAAGCACCCTCTTCTCTGGACCCACAATTTCTGACTCCCATTTCTGACTCAAAACATTGACAAGGGAGTCCTCGACCCCTTACACAAACCCTAAACTCAAGTGAAAAAGACAGATACTTCCTGAAGAAAAGTCTTCTCACTCAAAGCCAGATATCTGAGAGAGAAGAAAAGAACTTCAATGCATTCAAACTTGCTTTGTTAATTTTGGAGATCATGTCCAACTGAAGAAAGAAAGGAATTCAACACTAATTATGTGACATTATGACTTTGGCTGCAATGAATTTTTTTCTATCAATATAAATTCATTTATGAATTTAAAACAGCTTGAGTGGAATAAAATAATTTCCCCACCTCAGAAAACTCCATAATAAAAATCTGCAATATAAAAAATCTAAAATGCTTTTGAAATAGGCCCTTAGAACATTACATGATCAGTATTATTGTTAAATTATTAACGTGAATATAGTTTCAGAACATTTCTATGAGAAAAATTATTATAGAGCCACAGAATAAGCTGAGTCAGAATGGACCCAAAAGGACCATTGGGTCCAACTCCCTGCCCAGCACCATCCCCAAGAGTCACACCCTGTGCCTGAGAGCATTGCCCAAATACATCTTGAACTCTGTCAGGCTGGTGCTATGACCACGTCTCTGGGGGACCTGTTCCGGGGCGCAACCACCCACTGGGAGAAAAGCTTTTCTTTTAATATCCAAGCCAAACCTCCCCTGACACAACTTCAGGCCACTCCCTCAGGTCCTGTCACTGCTCACCACAGAGGAGAGATCAGTGTCTGCCCCTCCTCTTCCCCTCATGAGGAAGTTGTAACTGCAGTGAGGTCTCCCCTCAGTCTCCTCCAGGCTGAACAGACCAAGTGACCTCAGCCACTCCTCATACGGCTTCTCCACAAGGCCCTTCACCATCTTTGTTGCCCTCCTTTGGACACTGTCTAATAGTTTAATGTCTTTCTTGCACTGTGGCACCCCAAACTGCCCTGACACCCCGAGGTGAGGCTGCCCCCTTGCAGAGCAGAGCAGAGTGGGACAATCCCCTCCCTGCCCCAGCTGGTGATGTTTTGCATGATGCACCCCACATCATGCTTGGCCCTCCTGACTACCAGGGCACTGCTGACTCGTAAAAATTTCCATCATTGCCATCTAAGAATAAAACATTTTCAGGATTGATGAATAGTGGTAAAGGGCATGTCTGAAGCAGCATTTTTAAGATTCCAGAAATAAAATAAAAGTCTGTAATATGACAATAATATATTTGATTTTAATCATTTGGTAAATAACTGGAACATTTATGTGAAATTTATAGCATCAGTTGAGCATCACTTTTTTAAAACTAGAACACATTAGACATCCAGCTGGGATAATGTAGTGTAGAAATGGTCTTTTCGCAGTGTTGCTTAAATAAGATAAAAAATATTTTTTTAGAAGCAATATTTTTTAAAAATTATTTCTGTGCTTGAAGATGTCACTTACTGATACTTTGGGTTTTTTTCTGGTCATAGCCTCAAATGGAATGTTATTCTGGCACAAATTGCAATAAGTAATTAACAAGAGCTGTTATGAATTATGGGAGGGTGTTGGGCAGAGGTGGACTGGCTGCTGAGCACCAAATATTGTTTTGTCCACATCTTACTATCAAGCCTATTCTGTAGATTTCTGGTGGGTTTTTGTTTTCAGCTCCAAACTGTTTCTAAGGATGTAGCTACACACATTTGTCTACATCCCTGACTTTCCTTGAAGCTAGGGTTTACAGCCACAGAGAATGTGATATTCTTGGTTAGAAACAAGAATAAACAAGACAATACATAAGCTGAAGGACTCCCCAAAGTGGCAACGTCCTTGGAGTTTTACTGTGGGTTACCAGGAGAATACAAGGGCAATACAGTGAGACCATCTGGATGTTAACAAAACCAGTCAGGCTAGATGATCACAGGAGAAGGAAATTTTCCTGGGAAAGGAAATGCTGATTTATTCCTTGCCTTCAACATCTTCCTAAGAGAGACTGTACAGACAAAGCTGTGAATATAAAATCATTAGAAAGCTTCAGCAACTCAAAGCAGGTTTTGGGATGTTGTGGCTAGAGAGTGTTAAACAGCATTATCTTTACTCTGAAAATGGGAGAAGAAGACACAGATCTGTTCAGTATTATATAATGAATCTCTTACTGAATCAGGAAATGAATACTGGTCTCCTGAGGGCAAGACCAGTATCTGACCTATACGTCTTTTTTTTTCAGTGAACATTTTCTTTTCTTCTTCTGCCTTGTTTAAAGCCTTGTTACAAATTAATACACCTTCTGTGTCAGATCAGTGAGGAAATCTAGGAATCTGAATGTCATATTTGTAGATGCATTCTGGATTTTTGCATGTGTTCTTGTGGATTTTTGCACGTGTTCTTGTGGATTTTTGCACACATATTCTTGTAAAAGCAACTGTAAGAAACTAACAATGTCCAATATATGATACATTTTGCATTAAAGCCTGAGTCTTTAACTGGATGACAAGGACCTTCAGTTCCATCAGCTGGAGTTGTTCCATCACTCTTGGAGTTCTTGGAGCTGTATTAGCTCATGGTCAGCTTAGAATGAAACAATGTGTTATCCTCCCAGATATTATTTCTGTGGCTCATATTAAAACCAAGTTGTTGGAACATCGTTGGAACGAGACCTTTAATGATCCCACCCATTTTTATTATTAAAATTTTGAGGAAAGATGAAAGCTATAGGAATACCTGAGCCATCTGCTTCCTCAAATGTTTTTTAAAACTGATCTTACTCTGTAGACTCATGAATCTTAGGTTCAACAAGAAAGGACTATGTTCAGTTTCATTTTCAAATACAGAAGAAAATAAACCAGCATGGGTTTTCATGTATTCATGTTCAGTATTGAAAAAGAGTTTTCCAGCTAATCATGCAAATTATCTTGGTGATTATATTGCCATTGGAGAAAGATAGGATCCAAATAAAAGTTTCAGATGATATTAAAATAAATTTACTTCAGGCTAGTTGTCAGTGTTTCTAGATTTATAATTCAGGAGGTAATATGTTCAAAAATTAGATTAAGAATTCTTGCTTGAGGACATCAATAGAAAGGAGTAGAAAGTTAAAGATGCCTAGGACAACCACCTCTGTGTATTTGTGATTGAATTTGCCTGAAAAACAAGATATTTCTGGCCCATATTCAAAGAAATGTTGGAGATTTTCTTTCTTTCAAACATGAGTGCTTGAGAAGCTCTATGCAAGTTGGCTTCAGTGACAGAATAAGAGATGATATCAATTCAGTCACTGTACAAAAACAACTTTAAATACTGTGATTGTGCATCGTCATGATTTATAGATTTCAAGAGAATGGGATTCTTTTAAAGCTCAGACTTTCATAGATTACAGGATATGCTAAGCTGGAAAGGATCCATCAGGATCATTGACTCCAGCTTCTGGCCCTCTGCAGGATGCCCCAAGAGTCACACCATGTACCTGACAGCATTGTCCATATAGGTTTTCCTGCTGTGCTTTTACTGACAGGGTGGAGAGCCTGCATCTTCTAGAATGATCCCCTTGAAAAAGAGAAAGAAACTTAGCTGAACTCCTTCCTGAATACGACTGGTTTTGTTTTATTTCTGATCAACAGTGACATTTCCATTAATTGAAGTATGTGCACAATCTGACTTCATTCATGAGCAGCTGACCCTAAGTATCCAAATAGACACTTCGTGATCAGTATCTAGCTTTAGACAAATATTTTTTTCTCATTTCATATTCTTTACTGTGCCATTTTAGACCATGCATAATTTTGACCCACCTTATAATTTTGCAGTCAGTGCACCACATAATAGCTTTTGGCCTGTCACATACATGAGCAAAATATTGCAGGTGGATTAAATGACTTTTGTAGGTCCCTTCTAACTGAACTATTCTATTCTATCCTATTCTATTCTTTAAATATATTTAAATATATTTAGTGGCTTAGTGTTCTGTGTGCCACACAGAAATTTCTTTAGCCACAGGAATACCACACAGAACTGAGATAAGATTAGCCCTCTCAACAGAAAATAAACTCTTTCCACACTACTGCATGGCTGCATTGGCTACATCCATACAGATGCTGGAGGGATCAAGAGAGAGACCTTAACCATTAAAATTGTCACCCTTATCACCTGATGAAAATGAGTAATTTTTCTAGTGAGAACTTCAAGTTATCATTACTAGAATCATCTGTTAGATATAATCATATTCACAATACCTGTATATTGCATAAGTGCTTCACTAATTTCACACTCCAGTACCTTGGCAGTATGCATCTGTGAAACACTTAGGAACCACATAATTTGTTATATTCATAGTCATTATGCTGGTTTTTGCCAATCAATTAATAGCAGGATAAAGTATTTATTGCTTTTTATAAAATCATTCTCCAGTGAAAATTTAACTCTGGCATTGCATATTTGGAAAACTGTATTCTTACGTGTATTTCTGCTCCTTAACTGCTCTACCACATTTTGATGGTATTAGAGAGTTTTATACAGTATTTCATAAAATAAGACTTTTATTAATTATTCTTTTTCGAAATAGCTCTCCTTACATGGAAAGCCTCTAAATATTTGCATGAACTTCACTTTTCATTACTGGTACTGGTGCAATATGGTAGGATTCGAGCTGCAAAGTAAACTCAGTTTTATGCTAAGCTTGATTTTCAAAATATTCTTATTTTTCAAGATTTCTTCAGTTTGGATTTTAGATTGCTATTGTTTTTGAAATTAAAGGACAGCAGTGGAACAATCAGCACTGAAAGAAGCAGCTATTTCTTCAAATACTTTTTTGTTTGCTATGCAGAAGACTCCTGAATTCATCAGCATTATGGAATCATGTTTCTCCTTGACATTCCGGACTGAGAGCTTTAGTTAATATCATGTTGAATGCAATGGAAACTGATATGGTCAGTACCCAGTGAAGTAAAATTTTATGGTTATAATATGTTAATTTTTATTCATAGGAATTCCTTAGAAAGGGCTGGGAATGCTCTCAAACAACTGCTGCATTTTACTGTAGGCTAGGAGACCTGAAATCTTAGAGAAGGAGTTAAAAATAGGTTATTGCATAGACAGCCAGGTGAAACTGAATTATTTCACAGCATTATTTTTTAGACATAAAAAAGAGGGACACCTATTATTTATTCCCTAAAATACAGAAATAAATAATGTTCCCTAGAATTCAAAACAAGCATTTGGAATATAATACTTCATGTGTTTCATTTCAAAGGAAGAGAAATTTGTTACAAGCTGAATGAAAACAAGCTAAACTGAGAAGAAAGTTCTGACTTTACACATTACCCTTAATATCTGTTGCCCAAGAAGTCATCACTTCTTTTACTACTGGCTACAATTATTCTGTAGATTTTTTATGGGGTTTTATTTAGGGTTTTTTTTCCCCTTTTTTTTTATTTTTTCTATTTTTGATGAATAAGAAGATAAAAGGGCAGGGAAATAATTCATTCAAATTTGGGTATTTAAAGTTGGGCTTATACAGTGGATTGTCATCAACCATAAATCTCATAAATGTTATTGAATTAAATACAACCCAGGACAGCACCTAGCAAAAGCAATATCTGTGGGAATGATGTATCAGTGCTGACTTGAGGAAGTCAATTAGTAGGGGAAATTATCGCAGTCAAACAAGCCCACAACTAATGACATAACTACACTTTCTGTTAGAATTAGTGTATGATTTTAGAGGAAAAAAAAAAAAAAAGAGAGAAGCTTCACTGTTTGGTAAATGGTTTCTGGTTATTGCATTTTTCCACAGCCATATTTCTGCTCTGAATGTAAGTACAGACAGCTTATGGTCTAATGAATCCTTTACCTTCTTTTGTAATTCTTAAGCAGATTCAACTTCTTGGGAGTAGTCACAAAAGCTGACTTCTTACTAGAATTGTTGCTATGCTCTCTGTGCTAAAAGAGGCAAAGGAACTGCTGTAACAGAGAATTTTTAAAACAAATTAATTTTTGAAAGTTCCTTAAGGTTAGGTGCAAGATTTATTTCCTGATACTTAGATACATTTGCAAGGTTTCTTGGTAGTTGTTTTTCAATATATGAGTGATCTTCTTTAACTGAGGAGTACAGAGGTAGCCTTCATATTCCAAGAAAGAGAGATTGAATCCTGCACAGGCTAGGATTGTATTAGGCTCTTCCAGGCATAGTAGGTTGCTGCTTGTCATCCCCAAGGTTTTAGAGTTTTAATTCTTAGGATAGAGGTCCCATTTTACAATTGTTCTTTACACTTTTGTCCCTAGATTTGTAATTTTAATTGTCTATAATAAATAATTGTTTATACCTGATATCTGGTGGATTAGAACTGCTTGTCAGCAATCTTTCCTTTTCCTCATTTATCCCTCCTCCATTTGCTGTGTTATCCATTTTTTTTTTCCCAGCAATAATGCTGTTATACAGAGGCTGCAAGTAAGGCCAAAATTAAGCCCTCTGGCATTTTTTTAGAACACATGCTCATTGATAGTTCTTTAAATATTGTATATTAAAACATACATGTTAGAACAATTTATTCAGATTAGTATGTATAATGTTGGTGTTTGCAATTTGTTCTTTGTTAATCAGCATGTTCAGTATGAAACGAAATGACCTATAGAAGTAAAACAAGATCATCAGCATCATCCTTTTACAAGTTCAATGATAGCTTTTCCTGATCAGTGTACAGGCAAGTTCAAAAGTATGTCTTTCCTATAAGCCCATGCTGATTGCCATTAATTATATTATCCTCTTTTAATAGGTTATTCATCAAATCCCATATCTCTTGTTCCATAATTTGTCTGGGATCAATGTCAGGATGACAGGCCTATAATTAGATGTCCCATTTATACTTTTAAAATATTGGCATAACATTAGCTTCATTCCAACCCTTTGGAAACGCTCCAGTGCTCCAAGACTTATTGAAAATCATCACTGATGATCAAGAGATCTGCTCAGCTGACTCTTTACAGCACTTGCAGGCAAAATTATCTGGACCTGCTGATTTAACATCTATCATACTGTTATTTAGCAACCTTGTTATTTCCCATTAATATGGAAAGCCTTTTACAATTTAAATCTCATCCAACTACAGTGTTGAGCTTTTTCACAAAACCATAAAGTTATTCCCTCATTCCCAATGCTGTAATTCAAATTACTTCTCTGGTTTTTAGGGTTTTCCCCTTCTATCATTTTCCTTCTTCTCATCTTTTTTTCTTCCTCCATACATATATACTGGATATAGTCTTCTAAGCTTTTGAAAATTTATCTAAGTTTATGAAAATAATTCTATGACTCCGTTAGGTAAAATGTGATTACATGCCTAATTTGCTGTGACTTTGAAAAGGCAGATTAACTCTGTGCAAGGAATACACAGGATTCCTGAAAGTTAGTTATGTTTAATACCTCAAAGCTAATAAGTAAAATAGATCAGATTGTGCTTTCTGCAAGGTCTAATCTGATATCTTTATTAACAAAGTTAAATACAAAAGTAAAAAAAAAAAATAACTTGTTTTGAAACATTGTGGATAAGTTGCTTGGCTTCTTTAAGAAACATTGTCAATGGTACTGTCAAAAACGGGGTTTGTCATGAATTTGTGAAAATACAGTTTTATGGAGTTCAATGGCAAGGTTCAAGCTACTGCTTGCTACAAAGACTAATAAAAAGGAAGATCAAATTAGAAGTAGTTTCGAATTGTTTACATGGAAGCCAGGAATGCAAAAGTAGGTAAGAGCGAAAAAGATTTGGATGGAAAATGAGGGTGCAAAAGTGTGTAGCAGCTCTTAATCATCATGTACTTTAACATTTACAAATTATATGGTAGATTTCACTACAATTACAACAATGAGTTAACTATGGATTTGAAATAGTAACATTGTGTCATGTTTTAACCTCTGCTGTCAACCCAGCCCCAGGCAGCTGCTTGCTCACTCCCTCACCAGTGAGACTGGGGAGAGAATCAAAAAGGTAAAAGAAAACTCATGAGTTGAGATAAAGACAGTTCAATATGGAAAGCAAAAGCCATGCTCACAAACAAAGCAAAAGAAGGAATTAATTAACTGTTTCCAGTGGGCAGGCACATGTTCAGCTATCCCCAGGACAGCAGGATCCCATCACACATAATGGTGACTTGGGGAAATGTATGTCATCTCCCAAAACATTCCCTCTTTTTCTCCTTTTTCCTTCCCCTTTATATACTGGGCATGATGCCATATGATCTGGAATACCCCTTTGATCAGTTTGAGTTACCTATCCTGGCTGTGTCTCCTCCCAGTCTCTCATGAAACCCCAACTTCCTCACCAGCGTGGCCGTATGAAAGGCAGAAAAGGCTTTGGCTCTGTGTAAGCCCTGCTCAGCAATAACAAAAACATCTCTGTATTATCAACCTTGTCTTCAGCACAAATCCAAAATACAGACTCATAGCAGACAATGGGAAGAATGTTAGCTCTAACCCAGACAAAACTAGCACACCTTCATACAATAATCAGTTCACAGAGGTAAAATGATCCATACAGGTATTTTCATGTGTGGAAAGGTACCTACCAAAAATTCCCCTCAAGTTCAGAGAAACACTCACCTCACTCAAATCCATTTGTGTTTCCCCACAGACAAGGGGTGGACACCAAGAAGTGTGGAGGTGAGGGCAGGGACTATCAGCCCAGGCCTCCAAGTACAACTGACTTTGAGAGCTCTGAGAGGCATCACACTCAGAGAGGGGTGGTGGCACAGCCTTCTGTGGTCCCAAGATAATAGATNACAACTGACTTTGAGAGCTCTGAGAGGTGCCACACTCAGAGAGGGGTCTGTGGTTCCAAGATAATAGACTTCTGTCAGCAGTAAGTTTCCATCCTGGCTATAATGCAAATTGGCTCTTACTGGGCTTTTTTCCCGAAAGTGCAATAACAATGATACCATTCCTCTGGGGCTACAATTCACAACCCTACCACACTACTCAGGCCATAATTCAGGTAAATGGTTTACCAAGGTAACTAAGGATAATTGCTTATCCTTTGTTTTCCACCTCGACTGAGCAGCTGATGTTCCTGGCTGTTTCCACCTTTAGCATGTAAGAGCTCCTGGTCAATCAGGGAGTGACTCATGGCCCAGCTGACCCAATCAAGGCACGATTCACTGCTCAGTCAGCTTGGTCAAGGTTTGTCAGGATCTTCTGAGATCACAGGGCAGGCCCAGGATGTCCCCCACAGACATACAATCTCCATTTGAACACAGAGACTCTGACATCAAAGCGACTGTATAATTACAGCTTCCTGCACTTGGTCTTTTTTGGTTTTACTGTTTCCACAGTATCCTCATTTCTTTGTTTTCTGACAGTGGGAGTTCTACTAAAGGAAGCTGCAGACTGTTCTATAAGAATTCATGTTAGAGGATGGTTTGTTTTCCCCTATATTCACTAATAAAAGAAAACAAAAAAAACCCCCAACAACAACAAAAACAAAACAAACAACCCCCCCCCCAAAAAAAAAAAAACAAAGAAGAAAAAAGAGGGGCCGTTTTACACAATTTCAGAAATTTCTGAGGCAATATTCAAGTAGCTGGGAGGTCTGTAGAAGAAAATGCAAAGTCATTACTGGTGAACTCAATGGAAAACAAAAATATTGGCTGTTAAACAGACTATTAATCTATTAATCAACCAAATTCACTTGCCCTTTAAGACGGCTAAATGCAAAATAAGCTAACTAACCAACAAAAAATTTAGGAAAACTCAAATATCTTTGAAATGTGAGTAATCAGAAAGCAGTTTGAACATACCTATGGCAGACAATATCTTCAGACTATTGAGTCTCAATAAGCAAAAGACTATTGAGTAGAAAGAGGGAAGTGGTATTGCCACATTAGTGAGGTCATTACCTAAATACTGACTGTGTAAAGCTCTTTAGAGCAAAGATGGCAGATTTAAACAGCTTCATAAAATACAGATAAAAGTATTCATGCTTTGACAGTGACCTAAATAGAGACATGTTTTTTGGCTTTTTCAAGAGAAGTTTCAGAGGTGACTTCATCATAAACGAAATATACTGAAAATTGAAGTATAACTGGTTTGTGATTTAATGAGCCATTGCAATAACTTATGAAAGACTAGGACACATTCTACTTTATATGATATCATTCTTTCAAGAGAACTGGCTTTTGGAAAGAGCACAGCTGAAAGTAATGAGTGCATTACAAAAACGAAGCAAAATTATATGCTTTATGCTATGCAAGATACTAGATTAGCTGATTGTGTTGATTTCTTCATGATTTAAAATCTGTGACTCTAGTGAAGAATTAATACTTGAATTATACAGCTAGAGAAGAGTATTCAGCACTTAACAAAGCAATAGCAATAAAAATTTTACTTTGCTAGAGATGAGCTTGATACTGAACTACTGCTGCCAATGAGAGGATTATTGGTGAGTTCAGTGAAGCAGCCTTCTATGAAGCCACTCACTTGGGAAAAAAAGAAGGATTACAAAACCAGAAGCTAAAGTAATGATAAAAGGAGGAAGGCTGGGTGGAAAAAATACATACACCAAGTCAAAGGTAAAATTAGGTAATATTGTCAGCTGTATTGTTTTCAGTTTATTAAAACTAGGTGCTACACTTTGCCTGTGTTCTGACACTGCACATTTGTTTAAGTTTATGCTGTCCAAAGTCTATACAACTTAATGAGAAATATTGCCTGTGTTGGATATTGGATGTTCATGCTGACAAGAAAATGTCACAATCAATACCAAGGAGCTAAACTTGAAGGGTTCACCTCCAAAGAGCATGTTGACTTCTGGAGGTTTGCCACATATAGAGTGAGCCAAGGTCCTACATTTTCACAGTGAGAGATTTAACTCTACAAACATTCTGGCTGTTTTTTCATAAAGAGTGGATTTTATTTTATTTTATTTTATTTAATATATATTTTCCACTCACTTTTGATATAAAAAAATAGCTGCTAGTCATTTTCATATACTGCAGAAGCCAGACACAGTTGCCAGACAGTGGTAGATTTAATGTTTTAATAAAAATTAACAAAAGTTTTCAGGGTGAAAAATTAATTTAAATCCATGCTGCTCATAATACAAAACGTAAATGAGCCTAGCATGCTGATTCAGTAAAATCTGAGCAGCATCCTCTATGTCCCAAAAAAGAATCACAGTCATATCAAAAGAGAGCTGATGAACTCAACTCAGTGTGGGAAGAATGGGAGAGTAATAATTTATCCTAAGATTTTGGGACAAGAGGTGTGAACTTGGTCTGGTTGAGATTAAGTTTAAGATTTTCCACATAACAGTCCACATAGTGTGGTTCTTTGTCTTAGTAGCTGGAAGGTGTTGATAACACACCAGCATTTTGGCTGCTGCTGAGCAGTGCTAGCACAGTATCAGTGCTGTCTCACCAACATTGCCCCCTTCACCATCAGGCTGGGGTTGGAGAAGTTGGTAGGTGAGAGAGTTTAGACAGCTGCCTCTAACACACCAAAAGTGATATGCCATACAATATGCCATTTCTCCGCAGCAGAGGACCACTTGTTGGGGTCAGTAAAAAAATTTTGCATGAATTAGTTTTACCACTGTAGCAGAGGCCTTGGCAATACCCTTGAGCTTTTTCTGCGGGGTAAACTATGTATATATTTATGTGTCTTGGCCTTCTACTATGGTGGTCCTTTTTTTTTATGGAATGGGGATATTGTGCCTCCTAATGTATGTGTGAATACAGAAAACATTTACAATTAAAATGAAATTAACATTGACATTTTAAATTGTTAAGAAAACTTCCCAGTCTGACCATTCTTGAGCCTCTCTGGCAGTCACTCCCAAGGCCAGAGACTGTCACTGCTGGGACTGGAGCCCCTTGGCAGCAGCAGCTCCAGTGGCCCGAGGGGAGCCCCCCTGGCTCCCTGCACACCCCACTCACAGCCAGACAGACCAGGTTTGCTCACCACTTTGAGCCCAGGCTTCCCATCGCAGTCTCAGGTGTCTCATTCCATAAAGCCATTTATTCACAGTGCAGGGACACAGAAACAGCTCCAGCTGATGCTTCTGAGGAGGGACCCCCAACAAAGGAACCCCTTGGCTTTTACACCCTCACAGTCTGTCTGCAGGTCTCACTCTTCCTCCTGATGCCCTGCTCCTGCTTTTCTCCATGTCCCACCAGCTCTCTGGCTGTCACTTCCATTCATCTCTACTGTTACCCAAAAGATCAGCAATTCCAAGCTCCAGCTCTGTGTGCCCGTATCCATTCACCTGGCTGATGTCACCAGTTTTCCTGTCCTTTGTTATCTCAAAGTTTGACAGTTCACAGCCTCTGGTCTCAGACTCCCACCCAAGCCCAATCTCCATCTCCATTTGCAGCTTTCAAGCCCAGCTACCTGGACCAGATATATTTCTCAACAGAAAGTGCATGAGATTTCTTGCAATTGAAAAAATTAGACTCTCTGCTAAAAGTTATTTTCTACAGCAATTCCTGGAAAGTATCATAAGCACAGCAGATGTGTGGCTGCCGCTTGCTTGGAATCAGTTAAATGTTTGTAAAACAAAACTTGCTACTAACATAATTCTTTTCATAGTAATATTTTTATGCAATTTTAACTTACATGACACATCCGAATGAAAAGAAACACATGCTGTTTATTCAAGCTTCTTTTTCCAGGTAAAAAACATATAAGAGTTAGTTCAGAGAAAAGCTCTTGGTTCCTCTGAGAAATCTTAATTGTTTGATGACTCTGTAATGAGGCAGAAACACTTTTTTAGACATACAGACTGTTATTGATTGGAACTGCCAGGAACACCTAGAAGCTCAGTGACAGTTAGGATTGCTATGTAACAGAAGTAAGATGGAAGGATACCCAGAGAAACATTTTTTTTATTTAAAAGACATTTTTGTCTTTTCAGACTTTGCCTTCAATAGTTGAAACAATTATATTTTAATTAATTTGCACAGATTGTAGTGAGTCCTGTGAAAAAGCTAAGGAAAAAAAAAAAAAAAGAAGAAGGCAGATCTTACAATTTATTTTACTTCAGCTACCAGACTTTACATTAGCTAATATATATGTTTCTTTTTTTCTCCCCCTGGATTTCTTTGCTCCATATGTCTCCCATGTATGCTATTATTGCAACTTCAATGAAAGCCATTCATAGAAATGTGCAGAGAATGACTTCCACCCTGGTAAACACCTGTTTTATGTAAACCAATAAATCTCTTCTGAGTTTTGAAGTTTTGCCTCAAGGAGCTAAGCTGCAGCTCTTGACATCTTGGGGGAAGCAAAGGGAGAATTATTTGCTTTCTCATATTTAAAAATTAGATTGTTTTTAATACTTTTCTTGAATGGTTCCTGTAATGTCTAACTTTGATGTTCTTGACATTATTTTTTTTCCCATGGCTTAATTGTACTACTAATTATCTGGTTGATTTATTCAACATATGAGTCAAGAAGTAATGTAATTAATCATTCTATAGCATAAACTTTGAAGTAGGAAGTATTTTCACCTGCTATCATAAACTACACAATTAAGAAATTTTAAACTTTGTTTGCATATAAAAAACCTTTTCGTTTATTTACATATAATAAAGAGACAATAGTTAGTAAGATGGGGCCTAATGTTTCTTTTCTTTTAAGATTATTCACTAATTTATTTTTTAATTTATTTTTAATATATTCTTCCTACAGGAGGAGTGGAAAGAACAATGTTCCAGAGTTTCTAGAACTTTATTTTTTACAGAGGAATCTCATTATTTGAGTATCAAAAGTTTCTTTAAGAAGTTTGTATTGCAGCTTGCTAACAAGTGTTGAAGGTAAAATATGTAAGATAAATGAAGGTAGAATGTATAAGATAAATGAAGCAATACTTCTTAATGGTATCAGTGAAAAAGGAAGAAATATGTTCACCTGTGCTCCATATCAAGGTAATAAATCACTTAGCTTTCATAGCAGAATCTTTCACCATTTTAAATGGTAACACATAAGAAATATATCTTGCACAGATTTAAAGGACAGAATTCTTTGAGCTGCTTGCTTTCATACTGCCCAGCTCCCTGAAATGAAGCTCCTACCATTGAAACAGATTCTGCTGTTAGAGAGAATGGCTAAGTAAATAAGATAATTTTTTAAAATAATGTCTGCTTTAGAAACAATATTTGACCTTGCTATGTATCATGTGACATTTTCTCAGACACTAGTGGCCAAGGGAGCTTATTACCTGTACAGCTTGTTGACTAAGGAATCACATTTAAAATCATATCAAACACACAAACTTTCTCATTTCTCAGAAAAACAGCATTACATGGTGTGCTCATTCATTGGTAATTGAATATCAATTATGTTTTCAGGAAGGATTTTTTCCTCTATTTTCTCCTTTATCTGTCTAGGATCAAATAATTCTTTTTTTTTTTTTTTGAGATATTTTACTTCTATGAAGCATTTTAAAAACCCCAAATATTTTTCTTCTTTCAGAAGACAATCTCCCATTTAATCTCTCTCTGTTGAGGAAGAATTATACAAAAAGAAAAAGAAAAAAGAAAAATCAAAAAGTAAAAAGTAAAAAAAAAAAGAGTAGTTGCAGCTGAAGAAACCAGTGAATTATCATCTCTTGCCTTCCATGTCCACTACCAAATTTCTGTTAGATGCAGCTATATGCAATAACTACTGCACAGATTTTTTTCACTTCCATACTGTGTGACTTTTCTTTTTATTTTGACAATGACAGCCTTGACAGTAACTTTTCTCTCATCCTTTGAGTGTGATTTTCTACTTTCATGAGAAGAACAGCATTGGAGGCTGAACATGAAATTCTCTCTTACCATCTGTTGGAGGCCAGCACTGTAGTAGGGAGATCTGAACAGGTAGAATCCAGGCAGGTTTCACTAGGTTCATAAAAGTGGCCTTCCAGAAAAGTATTCATAGATACTGTCCAATATCATGCAAGCATTTGTTTAACAATCCTTTCAGATGCTTTATCCAGAATTTTGATTTTTCAAAAAAGAGATGGCAGACTTCTATGATTAGTGTACTCTTTAGAGGGAAAATTCCAGAGTATTTGTAAAATTTCATAAAGAAAAACTGGTGTATAAATATTTGCCTTTATTCTCACTGACTCAAAAACAAACTCAGATTTTGATGCTTCAGTAAGTAATGGCCTGTTTGCTCTGAAAGCATCTAAAAAATTGGTAGTTACAAAGTAGATACATGTTTCTGATGGAAGGTGTATGTTCTTTTTTTCTAGATCTAAAATAAAGGGCTCCTATTTTTTTTATTAGAGTCCTATGGCTGCTCTGGGTCACTGTAAAACTGGACAATAACATCTTTGCTGTGAATTCAGTAAAATGTTCTTCATATATAAGTTGTTTTAAAAGAATATGATATTGAGACATATGAATATTTTTTGTAGTAAGGAATGGTGCATTCATATCCATAGATTGCACAGAAATTATCTCAAGAAAGTTATTCTTTGCTAGAGCCAACAACACAAGTATGACTTACTGAAGGAAAGCAGAAATATAAGTGACAGATTTGAGCATTTCTTTAGTATTCAGATAAATATTAGCTGTGTATCTGTGCTGCTATGAAATCTGACATCCTTTTTTAAACCCTTTTTATCTTTAAACAACTACTCCAAAGATGCTGAACATTCTAATATTAAAACAGCCTTTATATTAGGTGGATGATTCCCTTATGTCTATTGTGATATCTAAGACAGAGTTTCATTCTTTATTTGTTGCTTTTTTTTTTTTTTTTTTAATTACATTTTGGGTCTGGGCTTTTTTTGACATTGAATTTTCCATACTTTTTATATTGCCACAAGAGAAGTAAAAGATGTGATGCATACTCATTCCAGGAAAGCAATTTACATAATTTTTTTGTGTTTTTCTGTCTTTCTCAAGAAGAATAAATTAAGGAAATACTTTCAGAATAATAATTTTGGTTTTCCTAATAGCATTTTGGACAGTCTTTTCCACAGAAAATTTGGCTACTGCTGTTGCCACTGCCAGTTTTGATGATGCTTTACAGTGAAGCTCTAAAACTGCAGAATGAAAAAGCGCGTAGAAGGTCACACAGGATTCAGCGAAATGCCTCGTATTGTCTTTTGCTGTTAAACTCATTGCATTGGGCTGGCATGGCAAGGGTTTGGTAGCACAGTGTGCTGAAGGAGTGGCTTCTGTGAGAGGAAGCCTGGGGCTGCCTCAGGTTGGACGCAGCTGGTTCCAGCCAGCCCTGAAAGGCCCCAAAACTGGACCAAACTGAACCCATGGTCCAAGCTGATGACCCATCTGTGATAACATAATTAAGAAAGGGTAAAAGAATGTTGTGTAGCTGTTGTGAGAGAGAGGAAAAAGGAATGAACAGCCCTAAAGACACCAAGGTTAATGAAGAAGGAGTGAGAGGAGGAGGTCCAAGTACCAGAGCAGAGATTGTCCTGAAACCTGTGGAGAAGACCAGGCCCACGGAGGAACAGAGCAGCAGGTCTTCTGTCAGGAGCTGTAGTCTTGTAGGGAACCCAAAACATTCCTGAAGAACAGTACACCATGGAAAGGACCTTGCTGGAGCAGTTCATGAAGCTATTGGGAAGGATCCACACTGAAGAAATTAATGAAGGGCTCTATCCCATTGTTGAGGAACCCACACTGGATCAGAAGAGTGTGATGAGGAAGGAGTGAAGGAGTCAAAAGCCATGAACTGACTAGAACCCCCATTACCTGCCTGCCTGTGCCACTCAGGGCGAAGACTGAGAAGCGTTAGGAATGCAGTTCAGTCTGAGCAGAAAAGCTGGCTGGGAGTAGGTGTTTTTGTTTTCATTTCTCACTATTCTACTCTGTTTTTAATTTACAGTAAATTAAATACATTTCCCCAAGTCTAGTCTGTTTTGCCTGTGTCAGTAGTTTGTGAGTGATCTCCCTGTCCTTATCTCAACCCATGACCCTTTTCACATTTTTTCCCCTGCTGTCCTGCTGATAAAGGAGAGTGAGAGAATGGATGGTTTGGCAGCTGGCAGTCAGTAAGGTTAACCCACCACACTGATTCATAGTCCTTCTTTAGTTATGGAAGGCTGATTTTGATTAAACCAATTTTTTATGATTTTTGAGTAAGGCTGAAAGAGTGCCTGTTTATGATCTATTTTGCTGTAATAAAGACTGACTCATAGGGAAAGGTAATGAATGTTAAAAACTGGTATGTGAAAATTGTTTCTGTATAAGCATATCTTCCCCTTACATTTGGCAGGATTGTCTTTTCTTTTGGAAATACTGGTTGATGAAAATTCTATTGAATTCATATACTAAAGCTTAATATAAACAGATATAACATTTGAATTTTGTTTGTGTGTAATTAAACTCTTAATTTATGATAGCATCTAAAAACACTGATATTTGGGAAAAAATCTGTTCAACAGTAAATAACTTGGGAGACACTGAATGCAATGATGCAATTTCTCCTACTAGCATGCAAATTAACTGCCAAAACAAAAGAATTCTCTACTCATATGAATTACCAAAGATATGTTGCTGGTGGCAAGGTTCCAAGGGCTTACAGTTTGGTTTAGTTCTTAATTTTCCACATATTCTCGTGCATGCACAGATTATTTCTCCAAAATTTTAGGACAGATTTTGCAGTCACACTTGAGCAGCTCTGGAGCAGTGACAGCAATGTGAGGCAGAGCGAGTACCAATCACACGTACACATTCATGGTTCAGGAAACATTGCCAACCTCCGCAGGGCTGGGCCATCTTGCACAAGGTTAAATTTGTATCGTAGTACTCAGTCTTCCATCCTAGCATTCAATATAAGACATGCCAGGATTCAATGTAAAATATAAAAATAATGAAATGAGTCAGAGATGCCTGAGATTTGACAAGCATGACCAAATCATCTTAACAAATCTTTTTAAGACTCGCCATTCTCTATCACTGCTATCAATGTCATACTGCACCCTCAAGGATATACCTTCAGTTAAGGTCAATAATGGGAATTTAATACTGAATTCTATTTGACTGCAATATTTGGGAGCAGGTCATGTGCTATGGGTTTCTCCATAATGCACATATCCGTCATGGGCAGATGGGAACATTTCTCAAAAAGGAAAGGAGAAAAATTATCTGCCCCTTCTTCTCTCTCTCTCTCTCTCTCTGTCTCTTTCTTCACAGTTTTTTACGTTTTCTGATTCTTAAAAAACAGCCCTGAAGTCCAGCTTGAGTATTCACAGTTTGAAACAGCACTTTGTTACATATATTGCAAAAAAGCAACATGTATTTTCAACTTACCTCAGTTGTTCTTGGCATTATATTTTTATTACAGACTATATAATATTCATAATTGATTCATAATATGAATACTGACAGAATAAAATGTTCATAAAAATATAATCACCGTAATTTTGTTTGTTTCTAATGAGTCCTCCAAAAGATGGTCTATGGACAGTCTGTAGCACAGCTGTATTTGATTGAATTAGGTTGGTTTGAATTCTAGCACTGTTTTCAGTTTAGTGGGGTTTGTGTTATTCAGTTCTGTGTGCTGCCTCCAGTGGATTACCAGCACTAGGGCCTATCCTGTCATGGGTAACATCAATACATATGTCAATAGTCTTGTAGTCTGCTTCAAATTATTTGACTTTTCTTCCCCTTTACATATGCAAGAAAGCAGAGCTAATCATAGGGCATCGAGCTCTGGAACATTTAAGACTGAATGAATGAACATGTTAAAGTGAATTACAGTGACTGAAGGATTCCCAAAATTAAACTTGTGGGGGCGCAATTGCCATCATGCCAATCCCAAAAGAAACATCACATTATTTTCACCTTGTGTTTTCACCTGCTATGCAAAACCAGCTTGGTTTATTGTTCCTTTGTTATCACAAAATTTGAAATAAATATCACCATAAAATGAAGATAATTATTTCTCAAGATTATAGAGATTCAAAGTGATTTGCTAATTTGTATTGTGCAGAAAATGTCAACAAGCTTTCAAATATTCAAGAAACATGGACAACTTACATTAGATAACAATATTCTTGTAAACTGTAATAAAACTGTCAAACCTGAATACTGACCCATCATGCCATCATATGAAATAGACCTGTTGATGGTGGCAGTACTTTGTGCAGATTGCTGGTAGTTTCAGGACATTTTATTCTTAATCTTTGAAGATAATACTTGTACATTATATGATGAAGAACAAGACAGTTTTGTATTTACAGAAACTCAAATAATTGTTGAAGCCTGATAGTAGAAAGAAAATCATTGACATTGACTTGGATTTTCCTCTCAGACCCAGTGGCTCCAATTGCATAAGACTTTGTTAAGTGATGTATATGAGTGATATCAGGGTTTATTTCATAAAATATAATTTATTTTTCAGAAGCATTTTCCTTTTAAGGAGAATTTAATTTGAAGTGGAACTAGATGAAATGGAGAAAAAAATTCTTAGCAGACATTTCAAGAAAATAAAATGTTTTGAAGAACAAAAAATGCTAAAAAACCAACAACTTCTTATGGCATTACTGCAACTTATCACAGCTGAAACTATAAACCAGCCATTCAGCTCCTAAGACGTGTATTCCTATATCCTATAATGTCAAAGAAAATATTAAAGGCAATGACTTCTCTTGTTCATGAACTTAACAAAATTAAGCCACTGGCTAATGCATTAGTTTGTGTCAGAGACAGATTTCAGGACTAGGTGAATCTTTTTGAGGATTTTGCCTTGGTAATTTCACCCCTTGTCAGTCACAGTAGTTGCAGGTTAAATGTCTCAGATGGAGCAGTGGCCCACAGGTAGTTGCCATTCCCTGCATTTGTAGTTAAACTAAAGTATATTTGAAAAACTTTGGCTCTCCTGTAGAACATTTTTTATGAAGCACAGTGTGTGAGCAAGTGCAGATGACCTAAGAACACAGGACTGATATATGCCTTCTGAAATACTCCCATAGCAACATGCAGTCTCATCCTTCCAGACCACATCTGTAAGCACAACTGTATTTCATGCAGTTGTGGAGTGCTTTGTAACATTCCTTCTGTGTGGCTTTGTTTTGTGTTCTCCTTTACTAACCATCTCTCCAGGTCTTACCCTGTCTCTGGAAAAAAATGTCGTAAGTCTCAATACAGTGTGTGTTTCAGTGCAAGTGACCCAGGTCCCTGATCCCTGATCCAGATAGGAAATGAATGCATCTCACAAAAGGATGGAGCTCTGCAACTCTACACACTACAAACCACTTTAAAAATAGTGATCGGGAGCTGCTGACAGGTTTTTGTTATCTAGAAGCAGGGAAGGCTTAATTATCATCCAGCTAATCCCATATGGAGACATAGTTTAATAGACCATAATTTTGTGCACTTCACGGTAGCTGCACAGCTTGCCTTAGCTGCTCACTAGCTCTGCGAGTGGCTTGCACAAAGCCACCCCCTTACAATAAAAGCCAATGCCAGCAGAAAGAGAGTGAAGAATGGGCTCACGTGGAAAGGTCTAATCAGGAATGTACTGTCAAGTCCTTTCGGTTACATTCCTTCAAAGGAATTTAGGCATTTCAAGTTAACTCTTTCTCCAGTATTCATTGCCCTTTTCAGAGCATCTGGAGAAGAGAATTGACAGTTATGTCATGCCACATACTGTGTATTTGGAGGACAATTTGCAGATGGTGCTATGAGCTGCAAAGAAAGGAGCATTATGGGGACAGAATATATTACATACACAACACACGTGGTTCAACAAATGCACATTTGTGTTTCTACAGCTATGTGCCTGGGTATATATGACTTCTTTGTTATCTTTGCTACTAGTCAATATAGTTGAGGAAATACGATTTGGTTAATATAAACTAATACTCATTTTACTTGACAAAATGTATATATTTGAAGATTAATTTTGTTTCATAAAATAATTAAAAATTGTAATTATTTTCAAACGTCTGTGATTTATCTCTGTTTGGTTTTGGTTTGTGCCTCTCGGGGGAAACAATATCATGGTTAAATTATATTAAACTACTGAAAGTGAGGTGACCATAAGATTCAGCTAACTCAAGTATTTAGTGTCAAGAGCCATATAAAAATGAAAGTAGATGCATTTGAGTAACTTAAAACTGTTTGAATTAGCATGTCTTTTCCCAGTAATTCCCATGTTTTCCTCCTTTGTTTGCCCTTGTTTCACTGACTGCTGCTTGCCCTCTCAGTAAATTTGAGTGCTAGCCTAAGAAGATACTGGAGCTGATTATGAAAGATGAAGAAAAGGGAATTTAAGTTTAAAAACAATAAAATGGTATGAGAAAAAAGAAATTGAAATGAAAAAAAAAAAAGATGTTTTGCAGTGTAGTGCTACTCAGGGAATAATTCTAACAGAATTAAACAGCCACAGTACAACAGGGGCTTGGTTTATTGAAGGCTTTAAAAGATCCTTTAGGGTCTTGAGTATGCAGTAAATGGGGCCCATCTCTCTCTCAGGAAAATCAACAGGAGTTGATTTTGATATTAATGCAAGTAGGACTGATCCAAAGAGCACATGGAGGGGGAAGCTACGCTATCCCTTTTAGCTCTGGCTTTGAGTTAATAATTCTATTAAAGTCACTATTCAGAAATTAGGGCATGCATGTAAATCATGGGCTTCCTGGATTCTACCTGAAACATGACAGCTATGGAGAGCAAATGAATTTTTCATATTTATCATATCCAAGTGAAAGCTAATATCAGATTACTTTATGTTACTTTACTGAGGCCTGCCAGACAAAATAAGTAATTTCTCGGTGGTAAAATCTATGTCCGTAACTCACATATGTGGATCGATGTATCAAAGAGATAAGTTCTTCTCAGTTTTTTGTATCTTTATTAAAACAACAAATCAGAAAAAATGAAGACTAGTTCTAAAAATGTGCTGGATAATGGTCCTACAATAAAGAATGTGAGCAGCTCTCAAATTCCTACTATTTGGAAACTTTTATTACAAGACATTTCTATGCAGACATAAATCTTGAGCTTGTGATGCCAGTGTTGGGATAAGGCTTTTAAAGGCAATGTCACAGATGTTTTTTCCCCTGATCCAAATAAGAAGGCTTCTTGCAACACTTTGCCCCTTAATGTTGTTCGTAATAGGACTGATTTAAATATCATGTACAGTCATAAATTTATTGTTATTTTTTTAGCAAAAAAAATCTTTAAAAAATATATTTCACATTGTAGGCCCTGAGATAACCTATTGAGATGCGCAGTTGCATCTCATTTTCATTTTTTATCCCAGGGTCATTTTTCTGAATGAGACACATCAATATCTCAGCTACATAGATTTAAGGGGTTATGTCTTTCTTTCCCTAAGAGACCTGCAAAACTTTGAACTTCACAGTGACAGAAATTGAGATGATCTATAGAGTTCAATTCTAAAACTATATATCTTGGTGGCAGAGACTTCTGATCAATAAGCTCATGTGAACTTATTTCCATTTCTAACCTGCATGTACTTATATCATGTGTTCCACACAAGTTCTTCTTTGTCCTGTTTCAGGGACTTCCAACATTGACTTACAGACATAAGATTAAAAAATGAACGGTTATGTGCTGTAGAATTTTCACCACAGATGCTGGGCAAAATTCCCAATCAAATAGCAGCATGGATCTGATATGATATCAAGGAAGGGAGATTAATGAGAAATATGACATAGGGCTGCAGTCAGACCTATGGTATAGTACAGCTGTTGTGATTTCTATAAGAGTTTAGAAATTTTGCAGACCCAAAATAAATGCTCCCAATTTAAGGAAGTCACATATAAAAATCTTGACTTGAGCCTATTTATTTCACAGTAATAATACAATTAACATTTACAGGTCTAATGACTGAGATCAATGATATAGCTCACAGAAAATGTTTACAAAAACCCTCCACACTCAATAATTTGCCACTGTTGCTTAAACAAGCTTTTTTTTGTATTTTTCTACATAATATTGAAGAAAATGGTTCTGCATTGGAAAGGTAAGGATTCCAATAGTTGATTTTGATATCAAGTGCCAAAGGTGACACTTTATGAACTGAACAGGTTTAAAGACACTGTTTTATTTGGATTGGGATTGTATTTTCTGAAATACATGAACACTCAGTGATCCTTACTCTATATGATGTCTGACATTGCATTCTGAACTCAAATAAAGAGGTATACATCTGGTTTGGCTGTCACATAAGTATAACAGCATCCTTTAGTCTGTACTGGAAAGGGATCATGAGGGGGCCTTAAAATCCAAGAGGATTTCCCTCATATCAAGTGCTCCTTGATTGCTTCCTGAAAGAAGACCACAAATTAAATTGCGGTCTAATTAAAATTAGATATATCACTACCTAAATTTCTTGCTGCAATTCAAACAATAAATGACATTTTAAAAAATAATTAATTCCAAGATTCACACATAATTCTCCTTGAAATATGCACTACTATATCAAATATGTGTCTGATTTATTATATTCATAGACTTATAAATACATATGTTATAAAAATTTCTTTTTTTTTTTAATCTTTCTTGCCATGAAAGTCAGGAAGTTAAAATCCATTCTGCTCTTTCACCACTTTTGCAAGATTTACAAGCCTAAAATGTTATAGTTGATGAGTGTTTTTTCTTCAGATGGGAATGCAGGCAGTAACATTGCTCATGAATGAACAGGTAACTCTGTAAATATGTCTTATTATATATATATATAAATATGTAAATATAACTCTGTAAATATCTTCCTTTTCCATGATCCCACACACTGGGTACAACAGGGATTATTTTTGCAAAAAAGCAAGGACCAAACAGGGTTGTAAACACTCTCATCTAATTCTACCACTTTCATCCACTTAGTAATGTACTGTTAGTGATCAGACTCAGCAGTTCAGCATCCAGCAGCCCCCCAGGAAAAAGTTCTTATGAACTTACCAGTAGCTGACTGGTAAATTATATGAAATCACCAGGGTCCTATTAATCTAAAGTGGTTTCAAAAGAAAAATGATGGAGTTGTAGACCTGGACTTTCCTTTTTATCCCATGAAGGCAGCCATCTAACAAAGGTAAATGATTCTTATGAAGTGCTAAAATAAAAGTAGTTGTCAAATACCCTTATAACATTGTTTATAAAACTGATTACAGATTTTGGTCATCATTCTGTTGTAAGATGGCCTGCTGTGGCAATTATCATTTAAAATATCTGAGGCACTGCCTGTTGGTCTCCTCATGCCAGAGGTATGTTTCATTTATCAAGGACATACTGAGGGCTCAATTCCCAACATGTAAAAAAAGGTCATTTATAGAGAATATAGTACATTTTTGCTGCTACTAAATAGCAGGCCTGTTAATACTTCCTGCTGTTTTTCAGATCCGACCATTTTTTGCCCCATGGTGTATCACAAAGTATCAGTAAACTGAAGTTAGCAACAGAAAAAAGAAAGATGAAGTGAGAAATGCAGAAAACTTTTTACACTATTTCCTCTTAATCTGGGCACTGTTTCTTACTTAGCTTGCTAATGAGAAATTGTTTTTTCCTGATGGAAAAAAAAATCTCATAAAGAGTAGATAAAAAGGATCTAGATTCACTAAGTTATTTTGTATGAGCCTCAAATAATTAATTCTGAAATAATCTGCTGACAATGCCACTTGAATTGTGGAAAGGATGAGAAGTGCAGCTTTAATATTTATTTTCTATTCAACCATATGTATCTATAATATTTAGGCAATATAACATTAAATGAGAAACTACCTCTAAAATTTGAGTATAATTCTGCCCTTTGGAGAATTATAAATGACTTTATAAAATGAAAAACATTTGGAATACAGCCCTAAGTTCTTAAGAAATCTCTTTCTCCTTTAATATGCTCTCTGGCAGTATAGAAAATGTTACAGGTAAAGTCAATTAAAGCAGTTGCTCATGATGCATTGGTCTCAAATTTATAGACACAAAGCCTTTTTTCTTTCTTTTTTCTTTTCTCTTTTATTTCTTCCCTTTTTCTTCCCTTTTATTTTCCTATTTTTAAGTTATTTTCACAGTATTACCATTTATTACATAATATACAGAATATGGACTGGATATTTCATACAAGTTTTGCACTTAGGAGTTTCAGACCATTGCACAATGAGGGTCTTATGCAGACTTGTATATCCCATTGAAAATTATTTCTAAATGGAATGAGCCCAAATTTTTGAAACTGATGAAAAGTCTTCAAAAAGCCTGTGACTGCGGTTACAGATCCCTTGGCAATATTCCCATTGAAATTGGCAGAGCAAAGAATTGCTGATTTCAGTTGTAGACTAGATAGTGATAAAGCGTTAAAACCAAAGGACAGAGGAAACCAAATGGGAGTGTTAGACTCTTAGGATTCTTGTTTGGCATGAATTAGGTGCCTCACATTGGGTCTAACTCTCATAATCTGTCCTGGGGTCACCCTCCTGATGCATGGTGTGAAGTTGTAGTAAGTTGTGTAAGAGGTGAGCACACAGAGCCCTCTGCTAAGGGCAAAAGCCAATGACTGTTCTAGCAGGAGGAGTTACAGATCTGCCTCTGACATGCAGCCAAAGGAGATATTTTTCCCTTAACCCCAGGGGTTAGTAAATTCACACAGCCATGTCAGGGGATCTGATCTATATACTCCATATTCTGTGAACATTTCCTATTTATCAGAGGTGAGCTGGTACTTTCAGCTCCTTTGCACATCCCTTGGCACAGGACTTTACAAACCTGGAAAATGACTAAAGAATAAGTATAGTCTTCTGACTTGATAGCTTACATTTAGACCAGTCAGCAGCTGAGAAATAATCAAGGTTCTAGGCTTTATTCTTAATTTTCCTTAAAATCCAATTAGTGTTTATTGTAAAACATAAATAGAGTTAGAACTGAGATTTCCTTCATCTCCCTGTTGAACCTAGCTTTGGGTTTACCCCTGCATAATTTCTTTTGATTTTTTTGACTGCTCTGGAACTGTTCAACTCCTTGAATTTCTCATGCTTAGTTCATTAATTTTTGTGTGTGTATTCTTATCTGTGCAACCTCTGGGGTTTCTCATATGATACTATTATTTGTATTTCCACAGAGTGTGGGATTTGCGTTGAGAATGAGGACCTCTTATGCAAGGCTCAATACAGCCACATGCTACAGTGTGTTATCCACAGAAATTACAAAATTAATTAATATGTTGTTTCTATTTGCTACATCACAGCATATGCAACTATAATCGAGCCATTTGAAATATGTTAAGTGTTGGTGTAGACTAAATTCCTTAGTAAAAAATATGCACTTGCACTGGCAAAAAGCCAGATAAGAGACTGATGGCAGGGTTTGGCATAAAGTACAGCGTAACAATAATTTGCATGTCAGTAATTGGAAATATATACTCACGCATGCCATTTACCTTACCTGATATGTCGCTGATGAATATGTAAACCTTAACTTCCATATATACCCATTCTACATCTGTAAAATTGAAATAACACATGTTCTTCTCATAAGACAGCAAAGAAATAAAGTCACTTATAACTAAAAAGAATTTATCTTGATATGTGGCAAAAAAATGTCCACGATATATTAAGAATTGTCTATTCAAACCTGGTTTTGAATATAGATATCTAAATCTAGTTGAGGGAGAGACAGTGAACGACAAATATATAACAACTACATACCTACTGATTTAATGGACATTGTCCATTACACACACTGACAGCAGCAGAAAATGTAATCATTAATTTACAGGTTATATCATAATTCAAAACACAATTTGGAAAATTTTATCTTTCTGATTTATTTTTCTTTTAAAGAACTTTTATGTTAAAAATGCTGGCTTTAAATAAGCAAACTCATGAAAGGAAGGAAGCAGAACAACAGGACAGATAAATGTTTTCCCAAAACATTTAAAACAAAACATGAAATTTTAGCTATAATTGTTTTTCATTCTGTCAAAACCTGTCTTCTGTCTGAGTATCACTAAAAAACTGACTTGAATCTTCAACTGCTTTTCCATGAAGTCTCATTAAGAATGACAAGTATTTAATGATAATACAGCTCAACTCTATGACATTAATAAACAGCTAAATAGTAATGGAATTATTCCAATCTCGTTAAAGCATATACAGTTGTTTCAGTCTGTAGCTTTTTTTTCACTCATGAGATTCCACTGGGAATAGTTTGTAAAGAGGGGCTTTTGAGAGGGTATACCTATTCACAAAAAATAAGAGGATAAGAGGTGACTTTTTGCATGCAGTGGGGGACAAAGAATAGGTAAGATAAGCATGTCTATTCATATCTTGCATTCATACATTCCATTTAAAACAAATACAATAAAACCCCCACCCCTCGCAAAACACAACTTCCCATACTTTTTGTCGGAATTAGAGCACTCTAGGTTAAAACTATTACAGTATTATTTAAGACTAGAATAAAAACTGTAGGCTTGATTCACGCTGAAGTAGGTTTATGCAGGTCCCTTGTGACATATAAAGTTCATTGTTGTTAAACTCCACATCTGAATATCCTGCAATACATATGACTAATCTTGTGTAGGGATGTCAGAGAAGTACTTTTAAACCTTATTGTTATCATCACTGCAGAATATTCACCAAGAGACCGCTGGCTTAGGAAGACGATTAATGGAGTAAGACTGCTTATAACAATGTTACAGTTGTCACAACTCCAAGTTGTCCCTTAGAGAATTTTCTTTTTCTCTGTTGAATATAGGAAGGAACCTGGGCGGATGGGACTTTGAGGTAAAGTAATGCTCTATGAGTATTGGTCCATCTTTTGTTTTGCAACTGAGCATTGCACTGTCGTGGTTCTTTTATTTGTCCTCAAGCTGCAAATAACTCCTTACTCATAACATACTGAAGTTATTCAGTAAAAAACAGGGAGAAATTCCAAAAGGTAGCCCTCATTTCCTCTCAGTCCTCACTGCTCCTTTCCCATGCCTCACATCTGTTCCAGCTAACTCATTCATTCTGTGCTAACAAAGATGGAAGAATAAGAGTAAAATAATGTCAAAGGCTTGGTCTGGACCTCAGTTTGGCTGCGGTGGCCACTGACTCACCAGATGCCACTGCCATTTCTCCACGAAGTCTATACCTTCTCCTTCAGAAAGAACAGGGTTTGTTCAGTGAAAGCAAAGGAGGAGAGCATCCAAACTACTACAGATGAAAAGAGCAGAGCTTGGTCTAAAAGCTTGAGAACGGCTGTACCAAGACTGCACAAAAATAATAAGAAATTAATAATTTCTGGACAAAGAATATGTATTGGATAAAGGGTAACAGTGCACACAGATACAACAACCGAATTCTAATTGGGTTTATACACCAGCTAAGAACACACTGATCTAGGACTAAGAAATCTGTCTTTGTGAGGAGGAAAGGAACAAACAATTTTGTTCAGAACATTCAATATCTCTGTCACATTTTGCATGTTTTATTCTTACTTCCTCTATCCTGAATGAGAAAATGTATTGAACAGCTGCCCACAACTCAAAGGTGGAAACATAAAGGCATAGAATGGAAATGTAAAAACTTCATGTCCTTCTTTGTTGTGGGATCAAAGGTCAATATCTCTGGTTTCTAGTACATGCAAATTACCAGTATATGGTTTATTTCTTGAGATATAGTTCAAAAGAGCCTATGATTTTGGGGCTTGCCATGTAAGTTACCTGGCAATGCCTAGGACTTTTCATTTGTCTGTTTTGAAATTTGTATTCTGACCAATATTCAAGCAAACTAAATCCCTAATATTTACAAGGCTTCCTTAACTGTCCAAACACTTTCTAATCACTCTTGCTCTACAAAAGAGCTCTATAATAATCTTTCTGTGAACTCTACTTTCCAAATTTAACTTTTCCTGCAATCCAAACTACCATCAGTAGTTTGAGAGCCTCATCGTGCCATTTGGCATATTTCTGCAGAAGAACACCTACAGTCCCTCAACCTCTGGCTGCTCCTTAAAGGTATTTTTCAACAAAGCATTGGCCAAGACAAATTCTTCTTAGTTTGTGATACATAAAATCATAACTCCAAATGCTATGCATGCAAATCATCACACGCTGCACAGAACACCCATCTTTTCTTCCTCCCTTCTTTCCTTCCTCGTCTTTTGTAAAACTCCCTTCTTTCCTTTCATGTGAAAGAAATCTCTGCAAAGCTATTAAGGGTAATGATGGACAGATTCCTCTAACCTGTATTAAAGGTACAAGGAGATAGTCAAGTTCATTCACAGGTACGCATTTGCTCCTGTGATGCCACCTGCATGTTCTGTTGACCAAGATGTCTTAGCCATCTGCCTTCCTAACTTTGTATTTCAGTGGTCAATGTGTGTTGGGAAGACAGCCCTTCTTAACAACAACAACAAAAAAATTTCTAAATATTACGGTACAGACAGTGCATGAGACCAGAGCTAAGGAAAACAGCTGTGCTATTACCTAACTATGACTTTAATTAATTTTTCTGTTCAAAGATTTTCATTTTTCATGCGATGGTTGCAGATTATTTTTTATCAAAGTGTGAAAACAGTAAAAAAACAGCTTTGTTCTCAAGCACTTTATCTATTACACTCAAAACTTGTAAAAACAAAAAGGAACATAATATACATGATCTTATTGTTAATCCAATTAACTATTTAACAGTACAACAGTCTAAAAAATAGCAATAATACTCTTAAATCATTGTATGTGAACTGGCTAGGATCTACCCCTTTTTCCTGGCCTTATTCTTATCCTTTCAGTATGTCTTTGGGATTTGTGGTCAGGACTTCATTATGCCTCACGAGTGGCGAGATGGAAAGGTTTTAATGGGTTTGGAACATCAAAAGTCTCACCAGGAGGAACATGTCATTTATGAAGTGCATGCGAGATTTGTGTGCAGAGGTGGGGTGCATCTTTCCTCTTCAGTTTGATATGCTTGTATTTATTTTTAAATGCTTCCTTACCTCTGGCTGGTGCTTCCTGGCTGGTTATGAGCATAACCCTCACCATTTCCCCATGCTCAGACATGAGGACGCCCTGGGTTTGCCAGACCCTTCCCATGGAGGCACTGGCATAGTTCAGGCTCAGGCAGGGGAGGCAACAGACACTTGGACCTGAGATAGGAGCTGAAACCAGCCCAGCCCAGCTCTGGCCAAGGTGAGCCTGAGGCAGCCCTGAGACTGGTGCTTTGAGCTCAGGGAACAGCCTAAAGGCTTTTACTAGAAACGACAAAAAAAATAGAATTTACTGTGTTACAATTCGGGCCACAGATGAAACTGTTATTTGGTTTTGGGTGCTGTTTTTTTTTTGTTTGGTTGTTTTTTTTTTCTCATCTATTTTTAAAATAAATATGTACAAAGTCACATCTTACACTCTCGCATAAAGTCCTATTATAAAAAACTTTCATCAACATGATAGTTTGTATTTAAATATATCTTAATAATGAGTTTCCTGGAACAGACGAACACATACTAACTACTAAGCTGTTTTCACATGGACTTAATTCAGTAAATTAACTGGTGGTCTGTTAGCCACACTCCACATTAGTGAAAGAACTACATTCCTTGAAATTAATTGCATCCAGATTTGCTAAAGAGCATTAGCATCTTTTTTTTCCTAGAAGTACTAAGTGCATTGTGTACTCATACAGATATATATATATATGGTAAAAGCTTTTTTCTTATCATTTTCTTGCATGTTGTTGAATATCATGAATCTAAAAGTGTGATTTACTGTGTAGACTGATCTCTGCTTTTATGTGAATGCATAATATTTATTTTTAATGCTAATGCATCCTCTCTGGAAACAGAGCTAGTCTGTAATGACGTCTTTCTTTTAGTTTAAAGCTGGACATTCTTGCATGAACTCAGAGGAAAATATTTCAATATTTTTTTTTCATTATTGCTGCTCTGTATTAAAAAGACAGAGGATGAAATCCAAAAAATGCTTTATAAAACTTTTAGACTGTGCATGCATAAATTAAGCTGATCCAACAGAATGAACTCACATACAATGAGAAAGAAAAGCTGTATGTATATTCTGTACATTTCTGACTGATCTTTGGATATTTGGCTCTTTTTTTTTTTTTTTTTAAAGACAAAGCAGTCAAA
>VZSE01001598.1:737199-764477 GCA_013398275.1 Promerops cafer | reverse complement strand
TTTTTTTTTTTTTTTTTAAAGACCAAGCAGTGCTAAACTGAAATTTCAAAAATGTGCTAAATAATTGCTTCTAGTCAGAGGTGAAGGATATGCAAGTAATAATGAGTTTCAAATTGTTTTTTCTCTTTCTCTTTCTTTCTTTCTTTCTTTCTTTCTTTCTTTCTTTCTTTCTTTCTCTTCCTTCCTTCCTTCCTTCCTTCCTTCCTTCCTTCCTTCCTTCCTTCCTTTTTCTTTCTTTCTTTCTTTCTTTCTTTCTTTCTTTCTTTCTTTCTTTCTTTCTTTCTTTCTTTCTTTCTTTNTTTCTTTCTCTCTTTTTCTTTCTTTCTTTCTTTCTTCCTTCCTTCCTTCCTTCCTTCCTTCCTTCCTTCCTTCCTTCCTTCCCCTGTTGTGATTTGAAGCTCACAGCAGTTTATATTCATTTTGAAGAGGAATCCCATTGAATAGTGGTAAACTGTGATACTTCGGATGCCATACAAAGACTATTATGAGTTTAACAAGCCTTAGTTAATTTCTCTAATGTACCATATTAGGATAACAGAACTTAGACTGGATAGTTGACACATCTGAAAATGGATTAGAGTTGACATTTCATGTGGGCAGGCCTCATGCAAATGACAGAAAACTGACTGAGTTGGTTACTTAGCTTAAATATCTTTCTTCACTTGCAAACTTTGTGTAGGTGTGTTTATTGCTGTGTGTTTATTGTTGGCAAGATTCTTATCATTGTAATCAAAAAGAATGGATAGGGAGTAGAAGTATAAAAAGTATACAATGCTTTTCAGATCTTTCCTTTGGCTTAAGATCTAGCTCAGAATAATTTACTTTCCTGGGCACTCCAAGATACTTATCTGATCATTAGACTGCATGAGGCAATTCATCCTAATGCGGGTTAGTTATGCAAAATAGATAAAGGGTTAAAATTATGTGGGACCAGATTTACTGCTATTTACTTCTAGGGAACCTCTTTCTTCAAAGGCACCTGATCTAAAAAAATTATTCTGGTGTTCTAGTGTANTATATAAAACTAGCTAGCTGGGAAAATTACTTGCCTGTTGTTTGTTATGTGTATTTTATTAGTATCTTTCTGAAAACTAATTGAGTAAGACAGTGTAAGAAAGAGGTAAGAGTAGCTAAAGAGAAGTATTTTTTTTCAATACGTGTATGCTAACAAACATCTAGATTCAGCATTAATAAAATTGTGAGACTTACGATTTAGAAACCAAAGAATAAGCAAAAATGCAATGAGAAATACCATTATGTTATCCCTGGTTCCATTGTTAAAACCCACAATTTTGGGTCTTGTATTTTCATTAGTTACTCTTGTATATCATTAACAAATATATCCAGCATGAAAACCTTGCCTATACATAATGGGCATAGTAATTTTCTTTCATGTCTTTCACACTGAAGAGGAAAACAACTGTACTCATTATGAATATTCCTGACTTCTGGAAAACACAGTGTTTGAAATCTACAGCACTGTTTACTTCTATTGTTGTACAGGAATACATAAAAAATAATTGTGTGACTTGCTGTATGTATCAGCCCAAATCATCATAATGCAGTGACTCTCCACAACGGATTTCTTGCTTTACAAACTCTGTGAAGTCATGGGTAAATTTTCTCATGATGAGTAATGATGCTGAGGAGATTCTAAAGAAAGATAATTGAAATTGCCAGGAGAGTTATCACATGGAAAAAAAACCACTAACCAACCAACCCACCAAGAAGCCCTGAAAACTACAAAACAAAATCACTTAAAAATCATATGCCATTGATTTTCTTTGTATCAAACTACCAGGGTTAATAGGATTTTATAGATATATATACAAGCAAGAGAAGAGGTATGACATGTAGAAGGTACTTTGTCTTCTGTCTTCTAGAAATCAGAACTGTAAGTTTTTTTCTGCTCCCTTTTCATCAAAGTGTTTAAGACTGTTTCATTTTAGAATTCTGTAGGGTTAGTGACTTCAAAGAAATGGCTGTATAAGTTTCTAGTTAAGCATGTGCTTGTATATTTGGTTTGATTAGAGACAAATTTTCCAGCAATTTACCAAATTAAAATTTTGAAAAACAATATATTAACACATAATGTTTATGAGAAAAGTAAATGAAAGCAAGAAATCTCTTTATAATTGAATGTGTGCATGTGCGGTTTCTTTGCCAAGCAATCTTTCTGTCTGTTCTGTATTAAATGTCTCTTATTCAGGTGTTAAAACATAGTGTGATCTGACTACAATCTTCTGAAGATGAGCAGTAAGAAGGAAAATTAGAGTAGGATGAAAGGATGATAAAATTTCTGTTGTGAAAGTGAGTAAAGACAAGCAATAGGCAATAGCAAAAGAGCACTAATAACCAGCAATGGGAAATGAAGCATTTTATATTAATGAAGTAAGTTTCTTTTTACTTTGAAATACTTTTTTCTCAGCATTAGTAACAATAATAATGATTCTCTTCACTGCTTGCGAATGAACACAGAACTTTTGCAAGGATAGTCACATGGTTTAGTGAAGCTGTCCTGCTGCTTCTCTGCTCCACTACTGAACTCTGTGGACCTTTTTTAAGATGCAACTGAGGGTATACAAAGGATAACATTAAGGATGTATGCTCAACTAGACAAAATAAGTCCTTATGTTATTTACATATTTTTGTGGATTCACAATAAAATAAAAAAGGACAAAAATTATTAAAAATTCATATTTCTTGGATTTTGGACATCTTCCTCTCTGCTTTTTGGTGAATAGACTGTGTTATTCATAATTTTATTCTGGAAGTGTTTGTTTTTAAACCAATTACAAAAAAAGAGAGTTTCAGGAGGCTACAACTATGTCAGAATAAGTAGATGGTTTAAAAGACCTAGCATTTGGTTTTGGAACAGTTGTAGATCACAAAGGATGCTGCATTGTTCTCATAAATTTGTATTTCCTAACTATCAGAGGGACTGGCTATATGAACTTGCTGTTCAAAATTGGAATTATTAAAAGAAATTTATTTCAAAAGTCTATATAGGTAGTTAAATGGCATCTTCCTAACCAGGTAGATGTGAAAATTTCATATCCTGAGAAAAAAACCCCAACCAACCAGTCATGAGAGCTGCAGAGCTTTAGTCCCATCCACAAAGCCTCTCATACTCCCTCTGAGGCATGCAAATAACACAGAGACCTTTGTTCTTTTTTTCTCCCCTCTTAAATTCTGTACCTGGTTATTCTTCTTGGGTGCTACACACTGTGCTGAACAGCTGAACAGTTCAGGTGACTTCCAGCTAAGCCTTGAGATCTTAGTGTTCACTAGCCCAAGTGAAAGTGAACAAAGATCTCCAAATTCAACCGGTGATGAAGAAGTGCTAAGCAGTTAATTAGCAAGGGAATTATTATTTTTATCCCCCAAACTATCTAGTCTCATTTTAGAATGCTCCTCTGGATGAATCTGTGCAAGTGATGTGGCACAAAACCTCCCGCCCTTCTAATATTATACCCAAGTAACAGCTCTTTTAAGTGCCGTGTTCAGAATGACAGGAAAAAGTATTTTCTCTCCAGAGTTTTCACCTAATTTATTATCTTGTTCTCTATGAACAGTTTCATAAAATAAAATAGACAACCATCTTAAGGCACCCATACAAATTCAATATCAAGCTAGAGCTACATTAGGCAACAGCTTTTAAGATGGACCTTTTAACAGAGATTTCTTATAGGAGTGGGTTTTGTGATTGCATTCCCAGCCCTTCATTAGGCTGAGATTAATGAATTTGCAGTACTGTAAATTTTGATAGAAAAACAGCTTCCCTAGAATAAAAGTAATAAAGTACATCCCTGGCTTCCATTCCAGGTACTTTTTCATTATTGGTAGCAGAGTGTATGCACTTCCTCAGAACCATGAGAGATGCTCAGTTCTATCTAAAGTCACAAAACTGAAGAGCCTCTGACAATGCTAATGCATTTCAGAGATTATTGTTTCTTGGCTATGGTCCCTGAACATGGTGACAGCTATAGTGCTGATGCTTCCCATTCTCAAAAGTCTGTCAAACCCAATTAAAAACTGCATTCTGGTAATCCTTGTCCTTTTCAGACAGCAGCTTGCTGTGGAGATATTTATCTTACTTCCTACTTGCTCCAAATAATCCTTCTGTGTTTACATTCTGTTCCTCTTCCCATATGTACATGGATGTACATGAACACATTTCCTAGAACAAAGAAGACTACCTGCTTGCACTGCCATGTATGCCAATATTTCACTATGCCTACTTTTTAATGTAAAGTTTAAAACATAAAACTTGCGATCATGTATTTTCCCATACTGTCCTTCTTCAAAAGATTAGCAGTTTTTAAAATGCTTTCTGGAAATGAATTCATATGTATAAGGCTTTTTAAAATAAGATATTTAATTTACAAGTCTATGTTATGATGTTATTTTCCAACTGTTATGATGTTCTTTTCTGAGTTTTCCAATTTCAGAAATTGGCTCCTCTACAGAGTAATTTGGAACACCACAGATAAACTCCTTTTCTGTATTGCCTTCTGGAGGAGACTGCAGAAGGAAAGTAGGAAACTTGGTCAATCATACTGAGCCTCAGATTAGTTACCTTTTTCCATGAGATCATTGTCTTAATTTTGCTGGAATCAGTAGAATTTGGTAGTTTCAAACTACATGGAAGAACTAAAACCTCTTTAAGGAAATCTGTTGAGTTCCTTACACTTCAGTGGAATGTAAATTCCCAGGTGAAAACCATAATTTTATGTTTATTTTAACAAGATCTGCAAAACATAAGATCCTGAGAAAAAATTGTGACACCATTCTCTACTGTGACCATGAAGAATGCTTCTGAGTTCTTTAGCTTCTAATACAAATCTAGTGTGTAGAATTACTTTTAAAAATACTAAATATTGCTTATGCAGAGTCACCAAAGGGACAAATACCCAATACCTCCAGTTTAGCTTTTTTTCATTATTGCTTTTGGGGAAGTTTTTGGAAGGAAAATACATTGAGAGATAGAAAATACAAAGAAATTACTTTTAGCTCAAGAGGTTACTCTACCTTGAATAATTTGAAGCTGTGAAAGTTGGTGGTGGAAATAAAATGTATGCATATACACATGAATTTCAAGTCTTTACTTGCAGAATGAGCTGCAACGAGGCAGCTGAAGGAGTATTTGAATGAGTAATGGCAGTTAGAAGTGTCTGAATTTTGCTATAAATTTAACACTAATGTTTATGGTGTGAAATGTTTCTACAGAGACATTTAATAGATCTAGTCCTTTGCCTTGAAATTCAGCACTTCAGTATAAAACTCTTAATATACCAAGTTATGGTATTGCATAATTGTAGATAAGATAACCAAGTTCAGTTTCAGAAAAAATGAGTATTCAGAGTGGAAACTGTAGGAATGTGGAACTAGATTCTTTCTGTTAATGTGACTTGCCTACAATTCTGTGTGTTTTGTGGATAACACAGAGAATGTTAACAGTGGTAACTCATAAGTATATGCATATTCCACACTTAGCTTATGCTTGTTATCAACCTACATTTTTAAGCACTCTGCAAGAATTTTTCTTGAAATGTTAGAAAATGCAATTGAAATAGCTAATGACAGAGTTAGAATGTTGATTTTTTATAAACTGTTTATCACTTAGCAGCTGGTAAAGATAGCTTTTTTATTAGTCTGTTATAAAAAGTTAAGAATACAGCCAAGATCTTATCAGGAAGGGAAAAAATGAGTTACAATTCATCCAGCTCAACTCTTCTATGTATACCAATTTTACTCACACATGTAAAGTTGGCAGTTAAAATCTGGAGTTTTATTCCAAACAAACTTTGGGTTACCATAATTTACTTGCTAATCATTACAGCTAAGATGGGAAAGAAATTATCTGGACAATAGAAAAAGTAACTGGCAAACAATTTGTAAAACAGTATAGGTTCTGGGTGAATGTTATGCTCCAGTTCACTTGGAGGGTTTAGGGGAAAGTTGGTTAATTCATTCTGGGTTGTTTCTGGGAAGAAACAACACAATTCTCATGCGGTTCAAAAACAGACTTTCACTTGCAAACTTTAGAACATTATGGTAGAATAAGGCATTTGGCAAATTTTAAAGCAACACCCAGACAAAATAAGGCATTTCACAAACTTTAACTTAGCAAATTTATACTTTGCCAACTGTAACTTATCTAAAGAACAAGGCACTTACTAAGATATTGACTGGAATTTTTTAGCCTTGCTTACAATATTTTTGAGAGGAAGTTAGGAGAAGAAAGAGAGAGGAAAAGGAGGCATAAAGGTAGTCACCACCCACAATCTACCAATGAGATTTGACTGTTGCTATTTGAATGTCTGTTTGTCAAAGTGCTGGTCACAGTCTTGATCTAGCAGGGGTGGAAAAAGCCTACAAAACACAGAGTTCAATAGTTAGACATCAGGATCTGGCTCCCATCATCCCAGAGAGAGTATTTAAGTTATATCTGAGAAAGGTTCCCATAAGAAGCCTTTTGATCTCCACTGTTAAACAGATGTACAGGTCTAAGGTGAATGAGAGGAATTCCATCAAATTTATCACTAACATCAAAAGTCTATCACAGTGCAGCCTGTTTCATATATGTATGATTTGATTTGATTACATGCCAAGATGTGTGAAAGAATTGCTTTCTATGGGGGAATGTAGGAATTCTTTTTAAATTTAAGGTTGAAAAATAGTTCAAATCTTTAAGGAGTTTTTTTTCCTATGTTGTCAAGAAGTTTATGTTATTTTAAACTATGGCCAGAGAAACTTGGTCATTAAAAATTGGCACCACTAACCATTCCCATGGCTAGGGAATTTTCAGTATTGTTCCCTGTGCATATATTGGGTATTGGTGGAAATAGTATGAAAAAATCATGTTTGAATGTCTAATTTGTAGGCAATGCCTATTGCAGTATCACAGCTTCGTGTTGGTATGTGACAAAATATGAAATTAATTTTTTTTTTTTTTTACCAGGGCAAGCTCAAGCAGTGACAGTCTGTTTGGTCTGGCTGAGCTGGAGTTCCTTTTCCCACAGCAGCCCTCCCCGTGCTGTGTTTGCCCTGGTAGCTGGAAAGGAGCTGAAAACCCTCCCGTGTTTTGGCTGCTGCTGCTGCTGGGCAGGGCTGGCACAGCACCATCTCCCCTCTATCACTCCCTTCCCATCAGGGAGCTGGCAGTGGGCAATATCCTGAGACACAACTAGGCCAGCTGACCCAAATTAACCTAAGGGCTATTCCATACAATCTGATGTCAGCTCAGGTATAAAAGCTAAGGGAGGGAGGAAGGACAGGGGATGGGTGCTATGTTATAATGTTTGCCTTCTGGAACAACAGTTCCATGTGCAGATGCCCTCCTTCCCAGGAATTGGATAAACTTCACTCACCGATGGGAAGTAGAGGTTAAACATTTTCTCTCTTTGTTTATGCGTGTGCAAGATTTTGTGGTTTTTTGCTTCTTATTTATTTTTTGGTTTTTTGCTTATCTCAACCTACAAGTTGTTTTCCATCTTATTTTCTCTCCCCTGCCCTTCTGGGAAGGGGAGTGATGGAGTGTCTTGCATTCAGCCAGGGTCAACCCCCTATAGAGACAGAGATATAAAACCTTGAAAAAACATCACTGGTAATCAAGAGTGCAGAAATTATGGGTGAGAAGATTAAAGAAGCAGATGAACCAACATTTTACAACAATTTTTTTTTTTTGGTAAGGGATATTACAGTAAAGAGATAACTCAGGTTGAGCAGTAAATGGCAATCGGAACATAGGAGGAAAGGAGAAAATAATATGAGGTTATTATCCTTTGCTTATTTTCAGCAGAAAAGGTTGATATAACTAATGGTCACTTCACAAATAGAAAGGTATTTTCAGTTTACATTGGTACATTTTAAAAGTATGAGTGTGAATTCATTAGCTCTTTTAAGAGGCCTAACTTTCCCAGTCTCAAGTCCTGAAAAAAGACTGACTAAAGATGGAAATTGATATAAAGTGATAGAACATCATTAAAAACATAGGAGAAAACAGTTGCAGATTCCATGTCACATAACTAGACCTGACTCTCAGGTTCAATTACGTATTATCAAGTATTCTGTTGTGGATTAGTGTCTAGACATCAGGAAAACACTTGCCAAATGTCCCTGAGAAAATCTTTGCTCAATTAAACTTACTGATTGGTTTTTAAAAAAGATCAGCATTGAAAGTGTGTCTCAGGACTCTAGCTCTTCTACTGTGTTATTTCTCACATGATTTTTATGACAGTGCTTATAGCAAATACATCACATGAGAAACCTTTATGAAAGGTTCTGGCACACAGTACATTTGGAGACAAGAGTGTTTAGGGCCTCTGAGAAAAATCTTACTGCTTGGAAATAAACCCTTTGGCACAAGAATAGAGCTCCTGCCCAGGCTAACAGCACTCTGGGGGTCTCTTCTACTCCTTTACATTTTATACTTAAAATCTCCCCGGAGAAATTACAAAAATTAAATTCTGTGGGGCAATACTTTTAATTTTTCGAAACATAGCAATAAAAGCCTCTCTGGACCTTTTGACTTTAGGGCTAAAAATCTGAAGTAAGCTTTGTTACCAAGTAAACTACAGTAAGACTCAATATTGATACTTCTACTTACAGGTCAGCATAAAGTTCATGCTGATTTTGGCACTGCTTCATATGGTGCCTTGCTGCCACATTACATTTTGAATTTGTCATTATTTGTATTTGTCATTATATTTTAATAACAAAAGAGAATTCAAAAGCTTGGAAATAAGCAAGATGTAATATTAAAACTACTTGTTTAGGAATGTAGATCACTCTGTTTTATTTCTTATATTATTCTGGAAAGCAGCTCTGAAGAGAAAAACCTGGGGTTCCTGGTGGATGACAAGTTGAGCCAGCAGTGTGTCCTGGTGTCCAGGAAAGTCATTGGGATGCATTAGGAAGAGCACTGCCAGCAGATCAAGGGATGAGCCTTTCTACTCAGTATTAGTGAAGATGCACCTGGAGTGCTGTGTCCAGTTCTGGGCTCCTCAGGATGAGGGAGACATGGAGATCCAGGAGCAGGTCCGGGGGAAGACAACAAAAACTAGGGGAATGGAGCATCTCTCTTATGAGGAAAGGCTGAGAGAGTAGGGCCTGCGGAGCCTTGAGATGACTGAGAGGGGAATTCACCAATGTCTATATTTGAAGGGAGGGCATCAAGAGCATCAAGCCAGGCTACTTATTTGTGCCAAGGACAGGAGACCATGGGCAGAAACAGAAATACAGGAAGTTCTGACTGAACATGAGGAAGAACTTTACTGTGTTGTTAACAGAGCACTAGAACAGATTGCCCAGAGAGGTTGTGGGGTCTTGTCCACTAGAGATATTCAAAAGCTGCCTGGACACAAACCTGAGTAACAAGCTCTAGGATGACTCAGCTTAAGCAGGGAAGTTGGACTATATGACCTTCAGTAGTCCCTTCTAACCTTACACATTTTGTGATTCTGTGATTTTCATGTTCTTAAAAATTATGCATAGATAACTCATGAAGAATCATAGAATAAAAAAAAAGTCACACTATAATTTGTCAGTTCTCTTGCTTTTAACCAAATTGGTAATAGTTTCTCATAGCTCTGTGATTTTTATGAACTATTTTTGAGATAGAGAACTTGAAGGCATATTTGAAATTACGTTTCTCTAACAAATACCTCAATTTGTTGAAAACTGCAGATATTTCCAGAAAAATTCTTTGGTTTGTTTTAGACAAGCAGTGGGTCACAGGTAGAATTCTGAACTGCAGCAGTTCACAGAAATAAAAGAAATATCTGAAAGACAAGACCATTAATTTCTGTATTCCTACTGTTTTTTTCTTACGGTGTATTAAAGAGCCTTTGGGGCTTTGAATGTTTGTTTGAAAGATTCTTGGGTCTAGAATTTCATGCACTTTCATCTATTTGTTCTTTAATAATCTACCACTTTTGAAATACTTTGCAATAGAGTTGAAGAAGTAAATGTGTTAATATCTAAATGAATATAGATAATAATAGAATTTTCAATAAACAGTTACAGAAACAAGCAAATACTTTAGCAATGGAAAAAGAAATAATGTGATTATTAAAAAATAAGAGTAATTTGGGTTTTCTGTTTTTGAATCTTCTTTGGTTTGGTTGTTTAGGAGGTTTCTTTGGATGATTTTGTTCTTTCATTCACTCTGTTTGTTTTGGTTTATTATTTTATTTCTGTCATGTTTGCAGGTAATTTAGAAGAATCCTTATTCTGTCCTGATTTTTTTTTTCTATCTTCTTCATTCACTACCCAATCTATAAACAAGAGAGAAAGTAGAATTAAGGAAAAGCACAGTCATTGCTGATGCATGGTCTTGTCTCCCATGCCTTTCCTGATTTACTACTGCCTTCAATGAAAGGTGGGAACACAAAGTCCAAAGAGAGTTCCAATAGGAAAGCAATTATCCATCTATTTTAAAAAATGAACCAAGTCCAGATATCCTACTGGCTTCATAATATTGTACTATGTTTTATGAAGCAGAAAGTGGCGCTGCTATTGGCAAGGTTTACCTAAAGCTGAATTATTAGAAAAAATGGACAAATAATATTTTTTTCTTTTACGATAATTGGCTAAAAAAGAGAAACATAATTTAATTTTTAGGCTAAATTCAGTGCAGGATTGGGTATATAATTTTGCTTGATTTAGTTCTTCTTTTACAGTCTGTGAAATGTAAATGTGAATGCAATAGAATCTAAATCTAAAACTGTCTCTAAATATGAAAGTTCCAGTGGATTCTGTAAAAAAGTTGTGCAAGGAAAGATTTTTATATTGATTGAATGTGTCTGATTCTGAAAACTATGCATCCCTTTCTCTTCAACACCTCAGTATTAAGCTCTTTGTAACATGTGCTAGAGGTTTCTCCTTCCTAATCAATGGTAGGTTTTTTTCATTTTCAGTTAACTTGACATTATATCTGTTCTAAAAGCTTTATCCTTTCATGCTTTTATCCTAATGCTGTAGCGTATTCCTCATTAAAAGCTAATAATGTTTTACAGACTCTTTTTGTCAAGGAAACCACTTCTATTTTGGTATTACTCAGGTTTATATCACATATTATCATCTTCATTGTTATTAATAAACCCAGCCTCCTGACAGCAGGGGTTAAATGACTCTGCTGATAACTGTGTTGAATACATAGTGAAACTGAGAATTGGCATCAGAAAGTTCTGAAATAACACCAGTGTATTCTATGTTAAAATATCTTAATAGAAGAAATGAAATAATTTCATAAGGAAATCAGCAATACCGTATGTATATGTGCCCCAGCTGATCTTATTCTAGGTCATTGGCTTTTCAAATGTGAAAGCATAAATAGCCTTTCATGTTGTCTGTAGTTTTACATTGAACTTTACTGAACTGACATGAAGAAAGTGAGTAGAAAAAGTGTGCATTTTCATTTAAAGGAAGTGGTGTCCAAATATCTTTAAGGGTGTTCATACATGCAGTATCATTATAACCTGCACTTTTGCTTTACTTTGCATGAGTCAATTAATCAGTCTAAATAAAATCTGCTTAGTATTCATGTTGTACTTGTTTTATTTTGCATTCATAAGACACAAATATGAATGAATCATTTAAATTCAGGTCTAGTCCATTCTTTAGAAATGTTATGTACTGTCTAATTTCCTTTTTTATTACCCTGGATTTTCATTTGATCTGTTTTAGCATTTTGAGGTAAGTATTTATTTTAATAATCATAAAAAACCCCACATTTCAACTCCATTTTATCATATTCTGCTTTCTGCTTTGAGTTAATTTCTTTAACATTAATGATAGGTTTTTTTCTCATGTATTATGTTTCCCTTGTGTATTATCTTGGGATAATCTTGTCTCCAGCTTACTGAAAAAGCTGTTAGGGAATTTCTATGTAGTTTCATATAAATGAAATATATAAAGTTTGAACAACTGATGTCAGCTAAATATCTTTATTTAGGCCAAGGAAATAAGTAGTTGCGTAAAGAGAAAATATTTTAATTTGTCCACAGCACATTCCAATTTAATTCAGAGTCAACCTCTGAAACAGTTGAATTCTTTGTTCACAATGCACATAGCAAAAATCCACAGAAAATCTTGCCTGTAAAAACAGAGGATAATAGGAAAATTTTGGTATCTCATAAGTATGGTCACATTTTATTGTTTACTGTTTTTTTAACTGTTTCAGGCTCTGAATTTTCAAAATTATTTTTATATGAATATAGATGTAACTGAACTTAAGGGTCAGCTAAACTGGGATTACATGGTGTCATAATTTAAATTACTGCAAGTACACATCATTCAGTTTTTCCATGAGAAAGTGTTTCAGATGATAAAAATTAAAATTAATTAAAGACTATATTGTGTTGAAAAAAGAAGTAGAAATATTACTCTGGCTAAGAGAATTAATTTAAAAAAAACATTTTTGAGATATTTAATCTGTCACCTATGCTACAAGACTATATGTCTAATATTCTATCTAATAAAGAATATGCTTTTTAAAAAAGTACTGCTAAACTTAATTACATTTTAGAAAATATTTGTGATTACTGTATTTTAGAAGATACTGAAAAAAAATTACTTTCCTCTAATACCCCTGATGACCAATGCTATAAATTAGTTGTAATCGCCAAATATATTGATCTTATCTAATAGTCCACCTGAGGGGCACTGCAGTGCTAACTAAAGTGTATTGGATTTTGTGTCAAATACATGCTCCACTGAAATGGTGTGGTTTTGCTTCTAAAGAAATACTCTTCAAAAAAAGTTCTGATTTTTTAGAGCATTTTATGCCTTTATCTTTTCTGAAATACTTCCGATGCACGTTCCTGTGCATCCCTGGATATGTTCTGCATGCCTGGTCAGTAGACTGTGGTCCTTCATGGAAACTCCTGCCCCAATCAGGCATAGTGTGGGTGGATGAAGGCAGGGATTCCAGGAGCTTTCTTGCTTCACACCTCTCCCACTCAGATACTTTGCCTCAAAGTACAGCCAAGCACACAGTAAATACACTGATTTCCTCCCAGCCCTGTGGTTGCATTCAATTTCTGCCTATCTCTGGCCCTAGACGCTCCCCTTCTGTCAAGGCATCCTTCACATTTTTCTGTCTTTGTGAAACTCATTGGCAGAGCTGTACCAAGGATGAGAGAGCAGAGATGGGAACATCCTGCGGATTATACATGGGCTTTGAAGGAGCTGAAAATTCAGGACATTAGGCTTTGAAGGCATCTGTGACATGTCTGGAAGGAGGAACTGCGATCCCTTGTTATGAAGACCAGTGCTGAATGTACAACACACACATCATGTGGGTATTTTAATCCTACCCGTAATTGCCTACCTGTATTTACATCTATATAGATATATATGCATTATATACAAATTGAATGTTCCTTCTTTGCTGTTGTCTACTTTGGTTCACTCCATTTTTTGCTTGACAGTCCCTGTAGGACATTCTGCTTTCAGTCTTACTTGAACTACTTTTCATTTGGGAGCACACTTTATCCGCCTTAAATCCTTTCTTCTTTAAACTCCATGGCTTAAACCATCCTTCCTGCTTTCAGATTTAAAGCCTGCATCAGCTTTCACTTGAAACGTTATGCAGATATTTGTCTCCTCTTACATTACAAGTGAATTTTGTTGTAGAGTTGCTGAGTTAATATATGTAAAGCACTTTTGTGCTCTTTTCAATTTGCTTGAATCCTGAATGGATACGGCATGCTGGTTTCAAAGATAGCATGCATAGGAAACCTGGTATTAACCTCCAGCCATCTTACATTCTACAACTTAAAAGACACAGACACTAAGGGACTCTGCATAATGAATGTGAAGGAGTGATCTACATGGCTGATAGCTTTAGAGGTGTTATACCTGAGACATATGTGATGAAATATTATCAAATTTCTCCCAATCCACCTTTTAAAAGAAACAGACTTGTTCCCTGTATAGTGATTCAATTTTTATACTTCTCTTGATATTTTCTTTTAAATAGTTGTGTCTGTTCACTCTGTCAATGATTTTGTGTTATTCAAAGAAGAGGTACACATATAGCTAACACTGCATTGAAACTCTGGTTTGGGATTTGAAGTGAGTTGTGAGATATGCATAAACCTTCTGCTGCACTGCAATACTTAAGGCATGGGTAACATTTATGTGAAATTTGAGTGAAGAGCTTCACCTCCTAGCTGAACCTTCAGGATAAAATTAAGTATTTAAGCTTACTATATCGTTTATGAGGAGAAGAAGCACCTCAGAATGGGAACAGGTTTTCCTGTTGCTATTTTTTTTTAATAGCACTCAGGGGAAGAAGTCTGGTTTAGATGAATTTTAGGCACAAATCTATAAAAGGGTCTATTCAGCTCATTATACATATTCAATGAAAATCTATATTACTTATCATACTCCAGTGGTCTGGCTAAGTACTAGTAAGAAAGAGTCATTATGTATTTTATTAGCAGAACCATTTTTCAAGAAGAATTAAGGAATTATCACATCAAAATATCTAGTAATCCAGTGTTTGAACACTTCTTAAGGCTGTCAGACACTCAATTCATGTCCCTGCATCATTCTTATGAATTGCTTTCTCCTTCATGACATACTTCCTCCCACATAACTGTGGAATTGAGGGCACCTTCAGCAAGTTTCCTGACAGAATCAAGCTATGTGGAACAGTCAATGGGCTAGAGGGGAAGGATGGTATCCAGAGGGACTCTGATAGGCTTGGAATTTGTGCCTGTGCAAACTTCATGAAGTTCAATCAGGCCAAGTGCAAGGTCCTGCATGTAGGCCAGAGCAGTCTCAAGCACAAATACAGGCTGGGCAGAGAATGCATCAAGGGCAGCCTTGAGGAAAAGGATTTGGGGGTGTTGATTAACAAGCAGCTTAACATGACCCAGAAAGGTGCACTTGCAGCCCAGAAAGCCAGCTGTATTCTGGACTGCACCAAAAGAAGTGTGGCCAGGAGGTCAAGGAAGGTGATTCTTCCTCTCTACTCCACCCATGTAAGACCCTGTCTGGAGCACTGCATCAAGGCCTGGGCCCCTGATATAAGAAGGACATGTACCTGTTGGAGTGGGCCCAAAGGAGAGCCAGAAAGATGGTCAGAAGGATGGAGTACCACTCCTATGAGGAGAGGCTGAGAGAACTGGGGTTGTTCAGCCTGAAAAAGGGAAGGCTCTCCAGGGAGATCATAATCAGCCTTCCAGGGAGCCTACAGGAAAACTGAAGAGGGACTGTTTACAAGGATATTTAGTCTCAGGAAAAGGCAGATTACTTTAAACTGAAAGAGAGTAGGTTTAGATGAGATATTAAGAAACTCTTAACTGTAAGAGTGGTGAGGTACTGGAACAGGTTTCCCAGAGAATCACAGAACTGTTATTGATGGAAGGGACTTCTAGAAATCATCTAGTCCAACTCCCCTGCCCAGGAAGGGGACAGGTGGGTTTTGATCAGTTGACACAGGAATGTGTCCAGGTGGATTTTGAATGTCTCCAGAGAGGGAGACAACATGAACTCCATTGGCAGCCTTTTCTAGTGCTCTGCTAACCTCAATGTGAAGAAGTTCTTCCTCATGTTGAGGTGGAACTTCTTGTATTTTAGTTTCTGCCCATTACTCCTGTCACTGGGCACATCTGAAAGAGTCTGGAACTATCTTCTTGGCACCCAGCTTTGAGATATTTAAAGTTGTGGATGCCCCTCCCAGGAAGTGTTCAAAGCCAGGCTGAATGAGGCTTTGAGCCACCTGTTCTAATGAAAGATGTCCCTTGCTATGTCAGTGGGTTTGTAACTAAATGATCTTTAAGTTCCCTTCCTACTCAAACCATTCAGTGATTCTGATTCCCTTCTGCTCCACAACTATATATCTATACATCTATACATCTGCTCTAACAATTTAATAGTACAGTTTTCTGTAACAACTGCTCTTCCAGTTCCTTGGGCCAGTGGAGGCTGTCTTCAGAGCTGTAAAATTTCTTAAATTTCAAGGTCACGCTGGGTAGTTTCGGTCTTAAAAAAGAATCTCACTGGCTAAGTAAAGGCACAGAACTAAGCAAGTATTTGGGTAAAAAGGCAATAATCAGACTAATGATAATTTGTGTTGTAGCTAAAGTTGTGGGATTACTTTTATAAATATTTGTAAAGACCTATCACTTCCCAGACATGAGAAGAGTAGAGAAACATATTATTTGTTTTCTTATGCATATTATAATTTCTTGACCTCGCTGATGTTAATGGAAAGGGGCAAGCTGGTTACAAAATTGATTATCTCCTTTATCTTTGGACCACAGAGAATTATTTCCAGTAACAGAATAGCTCTTTGAATTTGTAGATTTTGGCATTTCTGTCATTCCTATTTGCAATATGTTAAAACTTAGCCAAATATACATTTTGCATTATTGCAAGTTTTTAACATGTGACACAAAACATTTTTTGAGGGAAAAGTGTGCTTCATTATTAAATCCTTGAGGGCTATCCTGTTTGTGTTCTCAGAATAAGATTTAGCTCTTCAAAAAATGCCAAGGAAATAAGGCAATTTAAACAAATTCATTTTAATCTGCATAGTTTCTGATTTCCCAGCAGTAGCTTCCCTCTGTAATGTTCATAGTTTTCATTTAATATTTGTGTCTGAATAGTGACAAAATAATTTCTCTTCCCTTCCCCTTTCCTTGTCTTGTCTCCTGCCATTTCTTCTCTCTTTGAAACTAATGAAACATAATTTTCTGGTTTAAATGGGATCAGAACTTTTTTTCTACATTTGAATAAAATATGGAATGAAATACACAAAGCATTTACAGTGCTGAAAGAAAACTTAGTGCTCCATATATACCTATATTTCTGTGAATGGTTGCTCTATCCATTTCAGAAATAATAAAGATGAATTTTAGTCCTGAGAGGGCAGACAGAAAGTCAGAGATGTCACACCAGAAAGGATGTCATGGAGGTCATCTTTGTCTGATCTTTGGTGGCAGGAAAAAGTTTGTAAGGTTACAGCATCCTTAATCCTAATGTCCAGAAACAAGACCTTCTTCCTAAGCAGAAGTGTGGAAACCTCAGTTGTCTATTTGCCAGTGGGTTGGAGAACATTCAGTTTTTTTTCCAAAGGAAAATCGTAAGTATTAAAAATATATATTTATGAGACTCAGTTTATAGAAATGTATGAATTTTTTTTTTTTTTTTTTTACTATTGCCTTGATCTTTCTTCTATGCCAGCTGCCAGCTTTCCACTTAAGCATGTATTTTAAGATAAAGAACAATTTTTCCACTAATGACACCATCTTTGGAATAAGTTGAACTAACAGGTAGAATTTCAGGAACGCTGTTAAATGTAAAAGCTGTATCAAGCCTGCAAGTTTCTTCCCTGGAATAGGATAAAAATTGTCAGCATTCACATCATTCTGGAGAATCACTGGCAGAATATCACCCCAGCCCAAGGATGTTGCATAAGCCTCTTCAGAAGAAACCTCTTCTTCCAAAACTATTTGGCTTACTTGTGATGATTTCTATTCTAAAGATATGCAAATCTTTTACATAGTCATGAAACAGAGGAAGGATCCTTCCATCCATTAGATTTCAGACTGCAGTTGATGTTTGCTTCAGCTCCACCTTTATGAAAAGAAAGTTTTCTCCTCTTGTTGATCCATGCAGCAAATTTTACATCTCAGAAAGGGAACAGCACAAAGACTACCCACAAGAAAGAGGCCTGTTAAGTGCAGAAGTCAGGTTTTTTGTTTTTTTTTTTTCTTTTCTAAGAGCTTTAAATCTGGTTGACTTTTTTAAAGTAAATGTGTAGAGACTAGTGCAGTGAAAACCAGATAATTTTTAATATTGGAAGAAAAGAATGAAGGAAAACATTATCAGTCAATGGGCTTTTCACATGCTGAGGAGTTAAAAACACATTTTGTATCTTTAAAAATGAGTCAAGCTATTCTGTCAAGTTGCAAAAAAGAATAAGGTGACTCAGATAAAAATGAATTTTAAAGTGAGCCAGATGCCGCAATTTAGATGATTCAGAATATAGTAGTTCCTCAGACATGTCTTCCAGTAGTAAAATGTTATTAAATATTTTAATACATATGGCTGAGTTTATTGAGAGTGTCTTTGAGTCCCTTTCAACCATGTTTTAGAAAAGAAATACAAAGGCTATCAAAGTACTCTCACATGCTCACTACAGTAGACATTCTAAATATAAACATTAATACAAGATTATGTAACTAGATTTAATTTTAATGTGAAAAAATGACCTTTCAATCAAATCTGTAAATCAGAGAAGTTTTCAGAAAACAAGAAACAATTGGCATTAATGAAACAGGAATAGTATTCCTCCTCAGTTGAGAATTTTCCTAATGAATTGTGTCTTGTATACATTCCTGTTTTCACACCTAAAACCACATTTAAAATACCTTAATCAGGGAAATTAGTATATTTCACAAAGTACACTATGATTTTATTCTTAAGGTGTACATACTTTATCAGCACAGGTTTTACACATTTCCTTGGCTACATGGTCTTTATTTCTGCTGCCTAGTGATGCCTACGGCTTTAAACAAGTAAAAGACTTGTTATGTGGATTGTAAAAGCACCATAGGCATTTTGGATTAGATTCTTGAAAGATAAGGCATTCTTTCTTCATGACAATATGAACTTCTCCAAGGCTTAGCAAAAATTCTGTCATTTACATTATATTTCAGATATTCAAGCTTTCTACTTCTTTTTTTAGAGGTCTTTGAAAACAGAAAGTAGAAAACTAAATGTTACTTTCTTTTACTTGTCTGTCAAGCAGAACACAAGTGCTTTGGTGTGAAAACTTAAATTGTCTTATCTATTTTTCAATTGACAGCCCTCATAATTTTCTAAATGTTATATATTTATTAAGTAGTAATAAATGTATATAATATGTATTTAATTGTTTCACATCATTTCTTAGGTAGAAACTTGCCATACAAAACAACTACATGTAAGATTTTCTGGTCCCGGTTCTAATATAAAATCTCTTTTTGAGCAGAATACATGAAGAAACCTTATTTTTTACACTCCATTATACAACAGCCTCAGTTTCAAGGGAAACTCTGCTCTTCTGATAGTATTTTCTCAAACAACTCAGTATGTTTACATGCTTAAAGGGAAATTACTTAAATATGCTACCTTTAGAAACACTGCATTGTGTTACTGGAAGACTGAAAAAATTTGATTCTGAATCAATAAAATAAAAAAAAAATGATGTAAGTAATATAACTTACTGCAAGCTTTAATGTGACAAATGCCTAGACAGCAATTTTGATGATCTTATTTATTCAGAGAATGGAAATCTACTTTATATGGCCTATTTTTTCCAGAAAACTTAGTCATGTATTTATAGGTAAGTTACCCCTCTGGGTTTTCAAATCCCATCTGCGTACACAGCAAACATTTATCTTATTGAAAGGCTGGGTTATGTTTTTATGCTTTTGTTTTTTGAGGCATCAAGACTTGCAAAGGGCAAAACATAATTGAGATGACTGTTTCCACACTGAAGTTCTTCTGCATGGCCTCTGTTTCTCAAATCCTCAAAACTTATTTCAATTCAAGTATTTGTTGGGCTCCTACAGAAATATTTATATTTTGGAAGTTTGACTACATGATGATAAGTGGAACAGCATCAGCAGGAGAGATCTGAGCTATGTATACATCAGCAAATGATGTGGTTGAGTTGGAATGGATTTAGGCACTGGAATGTTTGGTGCTGAGAATCTCATGTCCATGTAATTTCTGAGAATATATTTCAGGCTGGCTTCAGTGCAGACTCGTGGGCTGACTGATATATAATCCTGGATTTATTGCATTTTCCAATTTAATTTCATTTGTAAGAAATTCAGCTGATGTAGTCTAAGAATGGTCCACAATATGAACTGAAAAGTATATAAGTGTATTTAACTTCAAGATTCACTTTTGGAAAACACTTTTGATTTGAACCAGGAAAAATTAGTAACGCAGATGCAAAGAGTCCTGAATTCTGAACACGATGACATTCCTCAGTCATAGGACATCAGTTAAAAATCACTGTCATGAATCACAGAATAAACAGTATTTAAAATCTTGTTACAACTTTTAGGTGAACTATTGTTCATTCTGAGATAAGGCTGTGTGGGACATAGCTTGTCAACAAGATAAATAACAAAACAGATATACTGGAAATAGCAATTTTATCATTCTTGTTTATGACTTGCATGGGGAAAGTTATGAATGCTTAGGAACATTATGTTCCTTGAAAGCTCCTGTCCTTGTGATGATTTGGTTTGTTATGTGGGTTTTCTTGTGGTTTTGGGGTTTTTATTGTTGATGTTGTTTGTTTTGTTTGGTTTTTGTTTGAATGTTTTTTGGTTTTGAATGTATTAAAAGAAATTTCCAAATTCTACTTGACACACTGAACATTCAATCCTTAAATCTGAGACCAAATAAAGGTGGAAAACCAGCAGCATTATTAGAATTCTCTTGTGGGCAGCACCACGTTCTGTTCATCAACCTGCTGTACCCATTTTCTTAGCCCTCACTGGGAAATTAAATAATCCTGACTGACAACTGACACATTAATTGCCTTTGAGGGAGCACACCTTTAAAAAGCAGTAATTTAAAGTCTTCTGCTTTGGTGGAAGAACCAATTTGCAGCATCATCAGTCAGGGTTTTGACATGTAACTTTGCACTTGCCATTTTGTTAATAAAGAATCACACTTGAATCCTGAGAGAGTGTTTCCCTAAAGAGAAACTTAGATGTCTTTGTGAAATTAAGATGACTTTGATAGGGACATGTAATGAATGTTTAAATGAGTTATTAACCTTTCATGACTTCAGTGAGTGTTACTGCAAGACAATTCATCATTATATTGTCATAAACTGCAAAAAGGTGAATATCACAGTAAGATCAATTTCTTTAAAAGTTTATTTCTAGATAAATTAGTGAATAACAAAACCTATTTCTCATGTTTTTAATGTTTAGCAAACTACATGAAAGAAAGAATATGTTGACAATAAATTTTACTATATTTAAGTAAATAAACAGGAAATTTTAAAAAATCATCCAGCAATTAATATTTTCAAATATTTAATTCAGATCAAATTTTACCATGCATGTTTATTAAGTCAAGAATAGTTATATCATCTTCCTTTCTAACAAAGGAACATGATAGTCTCTGTATGTAAATCAATTTATCAAAATATCAAGATACATAGTCTCTGTGTGTAAATCAATTTATAAAAAAACCCTTCCTTTTTTATCCTATGCAAAATATCAATGAAATAAAAAAATTTAAGAATTTTAAAATTTAAAAGTGTCAAATTCAAGCGTATGTTGATATTCTGAGTGCAGAAAATTTTCAATGGTTTAAGGTTCTATTTTTTTTTAAATGAGATGGGTGCATTCAAAATTCACTTTTGAGGAATGAACCAGCTTGTTTGATCAGTTTTGTTCTGTTTTTGTAAGCCTCAGTACAAGGCAGTTGTGAAAAGTTTTATTTTAAACCTACTTAAAAACGTTTTGATTACCTTATGACTTGGAAAATGGAAAAAAAAAATCATGTAAATTCTTTTCAGGAAGTACAGTCTTCTATGAAGAAAAAAATCTACACTCAACAATAAACTTGTGCAGCTTTTAAGTAAATTTAGAATAAGAATTAATATCAGGCAAAAATTTGCTTTTCAGTAGTTTATAAAGCATGTCATGTCTTTAGATTCTCTGTTGACGAATCTGCAGTTCTATGAAATGAGACATGTTCTTTGTAAAGGCAAAATTGTATCTCACACTAGTAAGAATGCCTCTTTCTGTGACAAGCTACACACATTCTTTAAGTGTCATTATATTGGCGGAAAAGTGTCTTAGGTCAATAGTTTCTTTTACTGACTAAAACCAATTAATACTAAGACATCCTTAAATTGTGATTAATAACAAGATATTATAGAATTTTTATTACTTCATTTTCAAGATAATATTTTAAGAGAAGTTGAAAAATTGCTAATACTTTGAGGATATAAAAGGCTGTTTCATTTAGAAATGCACTGTAAGTATAAAGAGAAAAAAATATTGGGAAAAGCAAGTGACATGCAAAACACAATACTGAGAATGAAGAATTTAAGCAATAACATGAAGAAGCTTTTAAGACTGGAAATGCACTGTTTTGGGTAGGTGATGATCCCCAAGAGCTGTAAATTATTATACGCAGTACGAAACTGGAATCGAACAAAGATACAAGATTATTTTCCACAACAGGAACTATATGTCCTTTTGACATAATTATGTGACAATTACCAAAAAAAAATTTTGCCCTTTCCTGTAATGTGTTTGCTCTCATTATTTGTCTTTTTTGTCATCATGTCAGCAATTTCAAATTTGAAAGTTAAATCATGGCAAATTGTCACAGTGGTAGTTCATGCAGTGTTAGAAGTACATTTATGTGATTGTTTTAGTAAATGGCTCATTGAAAAAATATTTTCTGCTCAGTTGAAAGTTTTGCTGCAGGGATTAAAGCATATGAATCTGAAATACAAATTCCAGTTATTCATGTGTAAAAATTGACCTTTCCCTGATATATTCTTAATAAAAATATTCACTAAGTTGAATATGAAGTAGAATTTTGTGTTTATTTCATTTTATCTTTGGCAATAAAATTAATGCAAATTTATGCCATTTAAATATTTAAAATTAAGCTAAACCAGAAAATTTTCGTAAGTAAAAAAAAGTACTTATATGTTATGGAAATTATTTTCTTTAAAAATTGTCATATAAATTTCTTATCCACAATGTTCTCAGACATGTTACGTTCTATTTATTCTAAAGAAAAACATAAAACTAAGAAAGAAAAAGCAATATTTGTCTCTGAATTTTAAGAGGATTATTTTTTTTTACAAAGTAATTGTAAATGCATAAAAAGCTACCCTAGAAATATTGAAGATATTTTAGTTCAGAATTTGTAATGACTGGGATCATTATCAGAGATATGAAAACTCCAGGGAATTGTTTTATCCCTACTGTTTGCACCTGTAACAAAAAGTAAGTAAAAAGTTTTGTCGTAGATATGCACATTTGCATATTCAAGATAGTTTTGATATTACTATCATCTAGCTGCACCCAGAACTCAAAGGCTATTGCAAATCATCATATGCAAAAAAGCCTGTCACAACATTGTCACAAGTAATCCAATTTTCTTCTCTTTTTTTCCTAGCTGTTTCAAACTGTAATTAACTTTCATGTGAAATGGAGATTCAGTCTTTTAAGATATCTTCAGAGTTGATAATGTGCAAAAAGGTTAAGCCACTGCATTAGTACAGAAGAAATAATGGGTTACAAAATATAGCGAGCTCTGAACCCTTAAGCTTGTTTTGGCAATAGACACAGAATCATCTCCTACCATGGCTGTGACTAAAAAAAGGGCAACACTGTTTTGATTGGGGGTTTTTGTAAAGCCAGTATCTCGTTACCACAACATGATATCTGAAACTGGGTAGGATCCAGCATGTCTAATGTAGTTTCAGAGTGAGGCTCTTCAAAATCACAAACATTTTTGATTTTTGCCTTGATAATTGGCCAAGACACTAGTAAAACTGCTTTCTTACCCAGTCTACAAGGAGTTGTCAGTTAGGACACACTAACTGCTGCCTCACCCTGAGTGCTGTATGTGAGAACTGCTGCACAGAAGAAGCCTGGAAAAGGAGGGAGCAGTGTGCGTGTGTGTTTAGGTATGGACAAGAGTTGCAGTTCCAGAGCCATCACTTTGTCTCAAGTGCATTCTTGATTACACGGGAGGATACTGCTTCTGTAAAGGGGTTCTTTTCTTCACTGTGTAGGAGAAATGTGCTAGAAGCTTGAATTTAGTTTCTACAGGGAACCGGAATCTTCTGGCTCTTAACACTTGAACACTTGATTTTGCAGCTTCAATAATGAATTTGCAAGATAGCTTTTCTTGGATGTACTTTAATATAGGTAAGTAACTACAGTTTTAGGACCACAGCTCAACTCATTGGGTTGAAAAAACTGATCTACTTACTTGGTTTTGGTGGAAGGAATAGAAAAAGAGCGTAGCCTGACTTCTTTGCTTCCTTGGAGGTCTGGTTCACTAGACAGATGAGAAGAAATTCTCATTTATAGCTTGCTGCCAATTGTCTTCCTTCTGGAGGATGGAGGACTGTTCTTACTGCAGATGAAACACATGCTGTTGCATGGATGCATCAAACTCAAAATTTTTTGTTTATAGAGATGTTGTGAATTTTTATTCTCATAGGGCTCAGACAAATGAAAGGTAATGACTCTTGCTAAAGAATTAAAGCTGAAGTAGCCACCTGGGACAGCTTAATGACATCATGTTTTCATCATGGTAATTCATGGGTTAAATTATTTTCTCACAATAATTTACTGCACAAGACAGTCACTAAGACATCCTATCTCTAGGACATCTCTAGGTCATCTCTGCAGAGAATGAACTCTTCTCATATGCTGAAGTAGATAGGAAGAAAATGATAGTATAAATAATCTCAGCAGATTTTGATTTGGGAAGAAAGCTACACTAATTCTTTGTTGTTCTATGAGACTTATTTTCATGTGTTTTGTTTCTTTCATGCTCTTAATTTTCTTCTAGTTAGTATTTTCATTAAAAATCAAGCATAGATACAGAATATTACTTCATTGGTTTTGGTGCATCTTCAGCAAAATTCTACAAGAAAAACTTGGTCCAATGACTCTAGAAAACTTTCATTAAATGGGAGTTTGCCCTGTAGCAGATTTGCAAGCTGTTCAAATTTCTGCTAAGTTAAGTCAATCAATCTCCATAACAAGAAGATAGTTTTATGGAATGCCTGAGGCCCTCTGATTCTCTGATGGTTTCTACAAGGCAAAAAATCTCAGGTTTGGTCAACTTGTTCTGAGGAAATTCTTGTTTGTTAAGAATGCTCCACAACAATATAATCAGAATTCCTGACATCTTTGTCTGTGCTCAGGAAAAAAAACAAAAACAAAACAAAAAAAACCAACTAAATACTTCTTGTTACTTGAAGTAAATTTTTTTTCTTAATTCTTTCTCTTTTGTATCACAGTCTGCTTCCAAGGCATCCCTAGTCATTTCAACAATGCTCCCTGATCATCTAGAAATTTGCAACTGCCTCATTTTGATGAATAGTATTTCAAAGGAAATTTTGATAAAAATTGTTCTGAATTTAAGTGGAATATAGAAACAGATACAAGCTTTCTGCACAAAAGAAAATATGAAGACCACAAAAATACAGAATTAAAAACAGAATGGGGGAGGGGAATTATGACTAGTTTGTCCAAATTTAAGTGAAATGTATTTGCCACATGTATTTGGTCTTTGTCATTCTGCTTTGTGAGACTGAAGGCAAAAGTAGAAAAGAAAGCCTAAAAATACTGAAGTATTTTTAAGATTTTTAAGATTTTGTGTTCTTGATGTACTCAAGGTACAAAATCAGAGCAATTTCAGCCATATTACTGAATAAAATGGATGTAATGTTTTATTAGGAATTCAGCTGTTCAAAACAAGGAAACTTGTGCTAATACTTGCCTTTCCAAGCTGAAATACGTTGTAGGTTGACCTAGCCTGGATGCCAGGTGCCTACCAACCACTCTATCACTCCCCTTCCCAGCAGGACAGGGAAGAGAAAATAAGGTGGAAAACAAATTATAGGTTAAGATAAGGCAGTTCACTAAAGCAAAAAAGCAAGAATTTGCACTTGCATTAAAAAAGAGATAAAAAAAAAAGGTTTATTCTCTACTTCCCATCAGTGAGTGGTGTCAATCCACTTCCCAGGCAGCAGAGCTTCAGCACATGGAGCAGTTGCTGCAGAAGGCAAACACTGTAGATAACAAAAGCCCCTCCATTCCTGCTCCCTCCCTTAGCTCTTACACCTGAGCTGTCACATGGAATGGAGTGGCCCTTTGGTTAATTTGGCTCAGCTGGCCTGGCTGTGACCCCTCCCAGGACCTTTGCCACCCCCAGCCCTGCCCAGCAGCAGCCAAAACACAGGAGGGTTTTCAGCTCCTTTCCAGCTGCCAGGGCAGACACACACGGGGAGGGCTGCTGTGGGAAAAGGAGCTCCCACTCAGCCAATACAAAAGAAGCCTTAATGAAGGAAAAGGTATATTGATGCAAAATAACATGCTCTATTTAATGTATCATGGGAGTTTAGAACTGAAATAATTCTAACAGCAAACATTAACCCCTGATTTTTCTAGTCATTGATGAGCATACGTCATGTTTGAAGAAGATGGAGGTATCATTAAGGTGGTTTGGTTGCTGCATATATCAAGACTTTCTCTCAGTGAAGAATGAACACTTTTATTTGATTTCTGTATGAGGTCCCTGGTATCTTGATTCTTTTCTCAAGTCTCTTCCACTTCTATTAATGCAGAAATCACTGATTTTCAATTTTCTTTGTTCTGTTTTCTGTTTTTTCTTCCCCTTCTCTTCTTCCTTCTTCCTTTTTTTCCCTCTCCCTCTCTCTCTCCCTTTCCATCTCCCTTCCACAACTCTGTTAAAAATACTCAACAGCCTTCTATCTGGAGACTTCCTTATTGATAGATACATAAATTTACTTTCCCTTTTCTCTTTCTATACTTAAGAGCAAAATCTGGTCTGGTTATTCGTCTTCAAAGGACAAAGACAAGTCAGTCGAGGGTTTTTTTGGTTTTTTAATTATGTCCTCTTTCCACTATGTCTTTAAACAGTTTTAAAACATCTTCAGAGCATGCCTACAAAGTCCATAGTAGGAAGTGAAATGGTCATACATTCTTTTTTAATCTTTATGATTTATATTATTTTTCACCTCTAATTAAAGTCACTTTTAGGAAAACAGAACTGTTAATTTCAGGTTCTTACAGGAAGATATAGAGAAATGAGGATCTGCCTAGAAGTGGATGTTTTGTCTCAGCTAAGAGTTCTCAAGAAAAACCCCAGCTGACCATGGGAATAGACTAGATTGAATTTCATTCTTGGGAAAGTCTGCATGTCCTATGCTTCTGTAGATAGGGCTTTTTTTTTTTTTTTTTTTTTTAAGTTAATACTAGAATTTTGGCAATCCAAGGAGCAAAAAAAGTCTTCTCTATTTTTCACATCATTGAAGTGACATATTTGGGGAACACAAAGTATAGATGAGGGTACATTAATTTCTCTTCTAGAAATTTTGCAGCTTGAAATTTTTACATTTTTTATGGTAGCAAACACGTTATTTTGTAAGAATCATGTTTCAGTTGGTTGTATTCTTGATATTTAGACCGCATTTTATTCTTCAGTGTAATTTTTTTTTTTTTTTTTTT
>VZSE01001598.1:720209-737190 GCA_013398275.1 Promerops cafer | reverse complement strand
AGTTGAACCGGATTTTTTTCTTTAGTTTTATCTTTTTTTTTTTTTTTTTTTTTTGCCTCAGAATTTAAGACCTCTTTAGGTTCAAGTCTTACCATGAAGAGGAAAATTAATTTAGATTTCCTATTTTAACCCCTAAGGAAAATGAACTTTTTCTTTTGTCTACTGTGAAAGTAATACGGATGATGAATGCCTGACTTGTGAACCTGGTGGAATGTTGCTGAGAACCATAGAGCTAGTCATTCCACAGTTTCAATAGGCAGATGTTTTAGCATGTCTATGAACACAAAAAAAGACATAATCCTTTATTGAAATATCAGATAGGTTGTTTTAGGAGGGGAGAAAAGCTGCAAAATGTCTTTTAGGGGATCTCAATTTTGATTGAGGTCCCTGCAGAGGCAAATTTTCTGATAAAAGACTGATCTACGTGTAGAGAGACATACAGAGGCACAAGGATAGGTGGAGGAAACTCAACAAACCAATCAGAGAAAATTTCCATTTCTGGGTCCTCCAGGTGTATCCCAGGAGAGTTTCCTTCTCGTGGACCAGGTTACACACACCACCATAAAACAGTGACCTTCTCTCCAGGTCACCTTTTACACTGAGTATGGTGACTGCTTAGGTATATGGGACACAATATGGAATCCAGAGGAAGAATATTTTGGGAATGTACTAATATTTTTATGGTATGCTTTGGAGGAGCATGGTGAGTTGACTCTGACTAGATGCCAGGTGCCTACCAAAGCTCCTCTATCACTCCCCTCCTCAACTGGAAACAGACTCATACGTCATGATAAGCACAGGGATCGATCACTCAGTGATTACTGTCATGAACAAAACAGACTTGGGGAATGTAATTTAATTTATTGCCAATCAAATCAGAGTAGAATAATGAAAAATAAAAATGTATCTTAAAAACATCTTCCCTCACCCCTCCCATCTTGGGCTTAACTTCACTCCCAATCTTCTCTGCCTGCACTGCCTTCCCAGAAGCACAGGGGGATGAGGAATGGATGCTGTTATCAGCTCACCATACATTGTCCCTGTCACTCCTTCCTCTTCAGGGGTAGAATTCCTCACACTCTTACCTTGCTCCAGCATGGGGTTCATCCCATGGGAGACCGTCAGAAACTTCTACAACAGGAGTCCTTTCCACAAGGCCCTGCTCTTCATTAACTGCTCCAGCTTTGGTGCCTTCCACAGGGTGCTGACCTTCAGCAATAGACTGCTCCAGCATTGGTATCCCTTGGGGTCACAAGTCCTGCCAGCAAACCTGCTCCAGCATGGGACCCTCAGTCCACAGGGCCACAGGTCCTGCCAGATGTCTTCTCCAGTGCAAGCTTACAGGTGTGTGTATCTGTGTGTCTTGGAGCTTTGTGTGCCTGGGTGCCAGCAGCTGGGAGAATGAGGACATAAGAGCTCTAATTAGCACATGGACTGTAAGGCCAGCTCCTGGGGAGACATGTATGGTACAGATACAGACACAATATCTACAAAGATGTACATAGACATATTTCTCACTAATGCATCTTCAGCCTGCTCAGCCCGTGAGGGGAGCAGGAAAAGGCTATTGATGCTGTTTCTACTTGCATGAATGTTGTGTTTTCTGTCTGTGCTGATCTGTGTGGCTTGCCAGGGGGATACATATGTGTATGAAATACATGCAATTGTCTGTGTGCATATTGAGAAAATGTGCCCAGTCTTGCTGCTGGAGCTGAATCAGCCTTCGTTTTCTTGGGCTACTCAGTTCAGCAACCCTAGCAATCATATGACTCTAGCCAGAGAGTGTCAGAACTATAAACATTTCCAGTGTGACCCTTCACTAAAACTGCAGATCAAGAACACCTATAGGATTCTTCTTGACTCCCTTCAGGTGTGGATTTCTTACCGTGCAACACAATTTACAGGGCTCTTTTGTAGGCTCTTTCTCCTTTGATACCCACACCTTTAAAACTGAAAGTACAAAGCAAAAAGGAGAATTTTTTTAAACAGTGCTTTGAATGCACTTTCAGTTGAATGGCTGTATTTAAAATCAAAAATTGACAGTTTATATTGGCTAAAAGCATTTCCAGTGGAGGATATAAAGTCTTCAAAGGCAGGAAAATGTTACAGTCTTTCTCTTATGATTAATTCTCAGCTGTCTGTGAGAACTTCTTTTAACTATCAGGGATTTCACAACACAGTTGCTAAATGTAGATGCAGCCAGGCTTTTTCATAGATGATGTACTTATTCCTAAAATGAATATATGTTCATATCCATTTCTCAATACAAAATATACAGAGATAAGAGACTTGGGGTGAAATGTAAGGTGCAGTCTCTTCCTACTCTGATAGGTCTTACAGAATCTTGCAATCTCAAAAGTGTTGTTTTTAAAATAATTTTAAGTTAGTGGTATTAAGTGCTCTCCCTTCTCTTGTTCGTGGCTGAATCCTGTGTGGCAGCTAAGTGCCATGCAGCTGCTTGATCATTTCCCTCTGGTGGGGTGAGGGAGAGAATGCAAAGAGTAAAAGTGAGGAAACTGAAAGAGAGAGAAGATGAAGAGATGAAGACCATTTAATAGGTAAAGCAAAAGCTAGGTGTGTAAGCCAATCAAAATAAGAAATTAATTCACCAGTTCCCATGGGTAGACAGGTGTTCAGCCCTCCCCAGGAAAGCAGGAGTCCTTCACACCTGATGTTCATTGGGGAAGACAAACACCATTTCTTCCTCTTTCTTCTTCTTTCCCCAGCTTTATATGCTGAGCACGATGCCATATGCTCTGGCATACCCCCTGAGCCAGCTGGGGTCACCTATCCTGGCCGTGTCCCCTCCCAGCTCCTTGTGCAGCCCTGGTCTTTGTGCTGGCAGGGTGAGGTGAGTAGCAGAAAAAGCCTTGACTCTGTGCAAGCACTGCACAGCAATAAGAAAAGCATCCCTGTGTTACCAACATAATTTCCAGCACAAATCCAAAACAAAAACCCATACTAGCTACAGTGAAAAAATTAGCCCTATTTCAGCCAAAGCCAGCACACATTGGCAAATAAGGGAGAAGGCAGGGAACATTGAAATGCTAAAAGTGCTTATACAAACTACAGACCTTTCAAATATTTCTGCACAAAGAGCACTAGAACATACTTACGACCACAATGTAGAGAAAGATGAAATAATGATACTTTTATAAACTTAGTTGGAAGAGCATCATGCAAACTTTATATATATCATTACTCTAAATTAGAAATAGGGACAAATCACAGAATTGAAGCATGAAAAGTTCTGTGACTGCTAACTCCACTCTAGTCAATCACCCAATTTCTCTTAATTTGGTCAAATCACAGTGTCTGAACATGTATGTCTATACCCATTGCATATTTTAAATTTTCTCATTAATCTAGCTTTCATATTCTCCTAAAGATAGCTTTGGAATATAAAATGGATGCTCTAAACACTACAAAGGAAGAATTAAAGCCATCATTATTTGTCAATTTAACAGGATAAAATTTGCTGAGGAAAGGCTGAAGGACTTCCTTGGCTGAAAAAAGAGGCAGCTTTAAGGGAGCTGAACAGCACCTTTCTAATAATAGGGAGAAAGTCATCAAGTAGACAAAGCCAGGCTCATCACAGCAGTTGAAGACAGGCAGAGAAGAGACAATGGATATTCATTGAAATGAGAGTTGTCATAAACAGAAGTAGGAGGGTCTAACTGGATATAAGAGTAAATGCTTTCACATTTATAATAATAAATAATAAATGTGGATAATAAAGCCTTGAAGCAGATTGTACAAAGAAAGATTTTTTTCCCGAGTTGCCATCCTTAGATGTTTGCCCAACTATATAAATCTCTGAGCAATTTGATCTCACAACATCACCCTGATTTGAGAAGTTTTGACTAAGGTCCTCTTCAATCTGAGTTATCCTATCATTCTGTGAGTTGAACTGAATATCTCCCCTAAATATTTGGAAAACATTTTTCTCTCTACAGAAGATTGGATAAAGGTATTCTGAGCTTTCCTTAGAGACGCATGGAAAATGCTAGAGTTTGGGTTTCCATGTTTGGTTTGGGTTTTGGTGCGTGTTGTTTGGGGTTTTCTTAATTTTTTGTTTTGTTTTAGTTTTTTGGGGTTTTTTTTGTTTTGTTTTGTTTTTTTTATTTACATTGTGAATGCTGTGTTTTTTGAGATCAGGTTATCATGCTGGTGAATTTATGTGATACATTGGATCAGTCAGTAACCCTGCATTCATGGACAAGCCTCAGAGCTGTGATTGCAAAAAAGGCACAACTACCAGCAGGCAAAGACATCTTACATTATTTTGGAAATCCTAGTTTCCTGTTGGACAGCAGTTTAGGCAAGAACTTTCATGGTCATGGACAAAAATCTTGTGCTGCAGGAGTTCAGGGCACAATCTAAAACAGGACTTTTAGAGCCCAAAGCACAATGGATGGACATGCAGGAATGGACCTGTAGAAAGAGAAGACAACAAAGTCTATAGGTTTCTGCTTTCAGCAGTACTAGCAGCAGAAACTGCTGGACTGAGTTCTAGGTAGAACAGCTGATCACTGTCCCTCTCATACTGTTTTGCCACCTTTACAATTTGCTGCTTGAATTGCTGCCAGACAGAGCCTTTTAACAGAAAGAGAATGGAAGAGGCATTTGAGATCCTAATCCCTGACAGGTGAATACGTTTTATATTAAATATCAAAAAGCAGAAGCAGTCATGGAAACAAAGACCACATCACCAGACCACTCTTCCATAAGAAGTTTATCTTGTATGTTGTAGTCCACCTGAAGAATATTCTTTTTTGTTTATTTTTACCATTTCTTTCTTCATTCACAAGTCCTGTTTAGATGATGATGTAGGATTGTAAACTCAGAATATAAGAAAATTGAACTCTGAATGGAGTTAAAGATTTTTCTATTTTCCTCCAGATTCCTCTTGAATCACTGAATAGAGCTGTGCATCTTAATTTGGGAAGACCAAGACATTTTTAAAGATATGTAGCGGTAACTTGCAGTGAATTTGTAGAGCAAGTATACACTTGTGTTGGAGAACATCAAATCACATTCTTTCTGTTCTGCTATCTAGAAGGTATCTAATTGTGCATTACTCCTGCTAGGTGTGTTATTTAAGTACATTGTACCCATTGAATACATATGCATTCCCAGTCCCATGAACATGAATGCCCAGAAGCTGTATGTAGACAGTTAAAAGTCTGCAGTCCATTAAGGAGTTAGTTTGAGTTTTAACATTTTAACATTTCTGAGCTGTGTTTTCCAAAATCTCAATTTTACATTGACTTGCATAATTTCAAATCCATCTTTGGAAGCTTAATTTTTTTTTTTTTTTTCTTACCTCTGAGGGTAAAATTAGAGGAAACTGAGAAATTATATTCACATCCCAACAGAAATTATAATGATAGAGAAATTAAAGGGTAAAATGCAGTTTCTATTCTCTGGATGGATTGCTGTTGGCACACCTGAGACCTAATCCACATTGTTTGCCCACACCTACAATCTGTTAATGTAAGCACCTGTTACGGGGCATGGAATGGAGGGTGGAGTAGAGTGGAGACATCAAGCCCAGGCTCTGATGAAATCCTTGCAGGGAGAACTCAGTGGTTCTTTGCAGCTGATAAACTGGATAGCACCTGTCAGCAAGGGGAGAGAGGAGATGTCCTGCTGCTGAGCCAACAGCTGTGGCAAAATCACTCTCCCTGAATGAACTTGGTTCATCATAGCCTAATTGTAAGATTAATACACACCTCCATCCCAAAGTTAACTGCCTTTAAGGTACAACCCCTCTCACTGACTGTACACTCTAGATTTCATGGACTATGTCTTTAAGAGAGAAGGGAGATAATTTTACACCAATCAGTTACAAAGGTATGTATGACTGGAGTTGCTCAAGCTCCACCTAAATATGAAGAAATAGTATGAAAGTAAGTTGAGAATGGGGATAAGTTAGGGAAAACTCCATTACAACTGCTGGGATTTGTCAATGGGCTGAACTTGTCTTCTCCTCCAGAAGGATACATACTAGGTAAGAACCACACTGTGTGTGCTGAATATTTTTAATGGAGTTTAGAGCTGGTCTGTGTATTGCTTTGAGTATGGTTTTGCAGTCAGATACTATCACCAGCAGTCCCCAAACCTTAAACTGTCACAATTTTCTATTAACAAAGAGTATTTCATAAACTGCTAGTTTGAGTCCCTCACGGGTGCACGCAGTCACCAGCAGCAGGTACTATACTCGAGTAAGTGTAAGACCCACTGAGGGGTCATTAAATGAGAAGACCCATGGAGAGATCTCCTTTATGCTGTGGGTGTCTGTCACTGAATGTCAGTCAAACCACCCTGCAATCTAACAGTACTGCTCAGTGCAGTGTCCCCAGAACAGGACACCGACAGACTGGTCCGGCCACGAATCTCACCTTTCCTGGGGCGCTGACAGACAAATCAAACTCTAAGGGTTGAGGAAACCTCCCCGCACTAAGGGTCAATGAAATCTCCCCATTTCACTTGGCAAACAAGGAAAAATGTTTTGGTGAGAGGTCTTTAGCAACATGAAAAGTACTTGGAATTTTATATTCGTGTATATAAAAATTGGGATAGAATGTAGCAGAAACTTTCTGATCTTTGTCAAACATGAGAAAAGGATTTTGTTGCTTATATACCATGCACTGTTCATCCTTGGGATAACTCTATAACATTTTATTTTGTGGTTTTGTTTATACACAGCTAAAAAATGCATACTCTATAGACCTGCCAAATAATATTTGTCAGTGCATTTTGGTAGGATTAACCTCCCAGACATACTAAAGTCTCTGAACACTGAAGTTTCACTTGAAGCAAACACTACAAGAAAGTCCTAAGGAAACAAATAAAAACCAAGAGAAAATTCTGCCCCCCAAAATTGGCAAGGTGAATATATTTTTATCTTAACCTTTCAATATGTGAGGTATATAGTTTACATTTTCTATTATTTTTAAATTCTATTTCATTTTCATTCTACATTTTTCTGTTATTACATTTCTGTATTCTAATTTACATTTTTACATTTTTGGTAATATTTGAGTTTCTGTACATATCTTCCATAAATATGTGTTAATTTGAGCCATTAAAGAAACAGGTAATTTTAAAAGTACTGAAAAAATCCTTTGTGTAATAGTATCTGATTTTTCAGTCTGTTAGGGTAAACATATTTGGAGCTGTAGGATTGTTGACATTAAGCAGAAAGTAACCTTTATTTTTAAAAGTAGTATTTGTAATACAAATGGGCAATCTATATTTGATTTCAGATATTTTCTTTATCCCACTTTTATTTTTTTTTCATCTTTCAAATCCTAAATCTAGAGTTGATTTCCTGTGGGAATTAATGAATTGTGAGTTTTCCCTCCGTTTTTAATCTCAGGACCAAAATTAAATTGTATAATTAGAATTGGTTTCCCATTGAGTTTTATTAGCATGAGTTCTGATTTCTGTGTGAAACCCTGATGTTCTCCCACTTTCAATCTACAGGATGTATATTTTGGTGGCATTTTATTATCACACACATTTGTGTTACACTAATTATAAAGACATATAAGTTTAGATTTATTTTAAGCAAAACCTCAGAACTACATCAAGTGCCCTCTGAAAGTGCACTGAAATTGCTGTGTGTTGGCAGGGGTTGACTGAGGGTATCAGATCTTCTCTGTGGTCATTGCTCCAGGCTGCAGTTTTCTCCATGCCTACTGAGCATGGAAAGTGAAGTAGTGGAGGAACACTCCATCAAAGCATCTACCAGTAGGTGACAAACTGCCTTCCCAGATTGCTACTGGTTGCCCCTAGGTTGTCCCAGTGCCTTGCCAAACTCTTCTCCAGTACAAAGTGTTGGCTGAAATATTCTTGAGACTCAATACACTACAGCTCAGAAAATACCATATAAAAATCACACTTTATCTGTGCATTTCCTGATTGCTGATCCACGGTCAAAAATTCATGTTGCTCTTTAGTAAGAAAGAACTTTCTGTATATCTCCCTCTCTTTTCTTTCCCTCTCTGCTTTTCCTGTCTGCTTAATTTTTTTCTCATTTAAGTCAGCAACAGCAAGGATCACTCAAGACATGATTCTGCCCATTTATTTTCTTTTGCTGTTAATATTTAAAAAAAAAAAAAATTAAGGTCACATTATTCTGGAGAACTGCACGACTAGCACTTGAGAAAGTACAGTACTTAAACATATTTAAAATAAGGACATCACCAAGGTAAAGCAGAAGAAAACAAGAGAGGCAGTAGTTTAATCCTATTTCTGGGAGATAAATGCCTCAGCTTTACAATATTTGTTAAGTTGTCTGGAACCCTAAAGGACCACAGATAATTCCCTCAACAAAGCATGAAAAACAAGAATTGCCATTGTATATGGCTGTTGAAAACTCTTCTTCTAATATGAAAGATTATTTGAACATAAGTCTCCAGAGTGCCTTTCTCAGAAAGATGTAATGAGGTCACAAAAGAAAGAATTTCAGAAGGAATTAGCAGACTTAGAGGAACTTGCAAAGAGACTGAAAGAGGTGCTTTCAGGAAATAAATAATACAATCAAAGGGTGACTAATTGCGGCACATGAGAACCCACTCAGGGGCAGGTGTAAGGATTATGCTTTAGATCTCAAACTGCAAATGTTGTTGCTTCCAGATATGCTTTGCAGAAGTCCTTAAGAAATGAAGATGACCCAAAGAGTTCCAATACTGAGTTATCTAAGTGACACTTGTATTTTCTCCATAAATACACCTTGAAACACACAGCCAGAAATTTTACCTATTGAGACATCGTATTTCAAACACACTTCCCAGACACTGAAAATATTTTTGAGATATTACTATGTCATAGGCACAAAAGAGCAAAAGTAAATCCTTAACTTTCAGTTTCAGCAATTTGTATACTTCAATACCTAAACTCACAGTTAGCCACATAGCATATATCAATTAGTGAAATAGGATAATTACAGAGTTTAAAGTCTATTATGTCTTTGCTGTGCCCAGTAAGTTCTTTAAATATTAATCAATGCTCCAGGAGATTTCCAGAGGGACAATTCATAAAATATAGTTCTTCTAAGGAGCTATCAAATGCAATATGAAGTTATCAATTCAGCAGAAAAACACAACAAAAAGAAAAAAAAAGAGTAAAAAAAAACATAGGTATGGCAAATTTATTGCTGTAAAATAACAAAACAGTATGGAGAAGAAGTAATGTGAATATAAAAATAATTAAATGCAGGGAGAAGCAAATATTCTAATCTCATCCAAATTACAATGTTTTTACAGGAAGTTAAAAGGCATTACTTTTCTACAAAGTGTAATACAGAATTTTTGCTGGAACATAGATTTAAGTGCTTGTCAGTAATAAGGCCATCTATATAGAAATAGAATAAGATACATAGCTTACTAAGTTCCAGTCAATTAAAAAATATTTTAAAACATATTAAATCCATGTAAACTTTAAATCTTATATTTTGAAGTCTATTTACATTAAATAACATTAAAGTCTGTGCTACTTACTGAGGTGCTAACTAGATTAATCTCTTTCAACTAAGTGCATTTTCTGTGTCTGTGCAGACTGCACAAGGCAGAATTGTATTAATTTTGCTAAGAAATTATACAGAGATGAAGAAGAAACAGATTTGTGAACCTCATCTGGTTTTAAGTAATTTTTTCCTATTCTTGAAGCAAATAAGCATTTTTCTTGACTATGGCAGATAATTTTTAAATTGTTTCCTATGGATTATACTGTATGTGCCTCATGTCCATGAATAATATTAGGCTGGAAATTAGAAGAAAGTCTCACAAATGTGTTTATGAAATTCTAGAATAGTAATCCAGTAGGTGGCCAGAAGTTGTCCCCATGCCTGATAGATCAAACATCAGATGGCTTCAAGATGGACCTTCCACTGAACAAGCTCAAACTTGTTGGTGACAGTGGTAGTGCCTCTGGAAACACAGTCAAGGAGAGGGAAACGTTACTGTGCAAGAACAACTGCAGCTGTAGGGAGGAGTGAGAATATGTGAGAGAAACAGCTCTGTAGAGACAAAGGTCAGTGGAGAAGGAGGAGTTCATGCAAATATGCCCATGGGAAAGACTTAGGTTGGAGAAGCTCATGGAAAGCTGTCTCCTGTGAGAGGGATCCCAGGCTGGAGCAGGGGAAGGATTTGAGGAGTTCTTCCCCTGAGGAGGAAGGAGCAGAAGAGACAAAATGCCATGAGGTAACTGCAAGTCCCATTTCCTGTTCCCTCACACTCTTGGCAACGGAAGTAGAGAAGTCTGGACTCAAGTTGAGCCTGGGAAGAAGGGAGGGGTAAGGGAAGGTGTTTTAAATTTTAGTTCTCGTCTCTTATTAACTTAGTCTGATTTGATTGGTAATAAATACAACCCCTTTCCCCAAGTCTGTTTTGCCAGTGATGGCAACTGCTCAATGTTCTCCTCCTGTCTTTATCTCAACCCAGAAGCCTTTGATTATATTTTCTCTCCAGCTGAAGAAGGGAGGGATAGAGCATCTTTGGTGGGCAACTCGTGTCCAGCGAGGGTTGACCCACCAGTGCCAGACTGTTTTTTAGGGATGCTGAAATTAGGTCTTATACTACTTTGATGCTCTTTAGCCACTTTCTGTATTTCTTCTTTCTCTCCTATTGAGTTTTGATATGGTACTGCAAAAGAGTATCTGAATCTGCAATGATAGCATCAATTAAGTAAACTCAAAACTGATGGATTCATTAGGCTTTTTGTCTTCTTTTATCCAATTCCTGATGGACTCAAGGCCAAACACCTTCAAATTTTAGAACTGCTCCTCATATCCTGATTCTTTTTAAATATCTTCTCTTTTTTAATTAAATAGCAAAGACCTTCTGATCATGAGGAGCCTATTTTCTCAGAATTTATGTTATGAAAAGGAGGTCATGGGTACATACTCAAGGTATATAATTTGACAATTTCAAAACATTCTATATTTCTATTTCACACCTTTCTTTGTTGGAAGAGTTGGATTTTTTTTCACTTTGGTTTATTTGTTTGTGGTTTGGGGGATTCTTTGGTTTATGTTGTTTTATATTTGGGTTTGCATTGGGCTTTTTTCCTAGTACTGTTATTTTTGTTTTCCCAAGGCTTATTTCAGAGTTTATATAAATTATGCTGTCACCAAGAGAATATTTTAACTTTCTGCTGTCCATTTGATCTTCACAACAAAGGATTGAATCTTAATTTAGTTCTTGTGCAATGAAATTTCTGCTTGATTAGGAGAAAAGTCTCTGCTGGCAGATATCTCAGGGTCATTGTAACAGGCTTCCAATTATGTCCTCTTTGTCTCGAAAGGATTCTAGTCATGCCAATCTGCAGACGTATTCACTGGCTCAGGATCTCCCAGACAGGGAATTTACTAATTGGAAACGGGACTCTTTTTTTGAAGTGATTTCTTTTGCTTCTCCTTGTTTCATCAAAAATTGCATCCTAAGCATCTGCTATATAGATATCTATTTCCAGTTTCCAAATACTGATTGTGGAGAAATGCAGAATCAGCTGCACCTCTTAGTGATGTAGGAGGACTTAGTGTAAGCCATACATCAGCAATGATCATGATTGCTCTTAGCCACATTTGGTTTAGTTCTTTACTCAAATTCAGGACTGTCTTCAATAATATCTTACTCAATCAGTTGAATAAAAGAAAATTCAAACATTTTATAAATTTAGCTGTTTAGGTTGTTTTTCTATGACACACACAGAACTTTAAATATTTCAGAAATCTTTAAAAAATAATATTATTTCTTTAAGGAAGTCAAATAGACTGATAAAGAGAGAAAGAAATGCCTTAACATCCCCATAATTTTGCTTCTGAAAGGAAAGCTAAAAGAATTTGTGAAAGCCAAAACTACCCTCCAGAGCCTCACTTTTACATCAGAAAACAGCATTTTTTTGCTACTGCACTTAAAATATTTTCAAGTCTACTCCCAGTCTACAACTTAGGTTCCTTGGTGAATGAAAAGATTTTAGTGTCTATATGACCTATACTACATTATTTAGTGCATTCTGTGATTTTTTTTTTTTTTTCTATCTAAAAGGGAAAACTTTCACAGAATCACAGACTAGGTCAGTTTGGAAGGAACCACAGTCATATTGTCCAACCTCCCTGCTCAGTCAGAGCCGTCCTAAAGCACATGGCACAGGATTGTGTCCAGATGGCTCTTGATTGTCTCCAGTGAGGGACACCCTACAACCTCTCTGGATAACCTATTCTAGTGCTCAGTCATTCACACAACAGAAAAAAATTTCCTCATGTTCAGGTGGAACTTTCTATGCATCATTTTATGCTCATTGCCTCTTGTCCTATGGCTTGGCACAATCAAGAAGAGCCTGGATCCATTCTCTTGATACCCATCCTTTAGACATTTATACACATTAATGATCTCCCCTCTCAGTCACCTCTCCTTGAGACTGAACAGACTCAGCTCCCTCAGCCTTTTCTCATAAGGGAGATTCTCCAGACCCTTGACTATCTTAGTATCTCTGCACTGGACCTGCTCCAGAAGCTCCTTATCTCCTTGTACTGAGGAACCCAGAGTTGAGTCAGTTCTTCAAATTTGGCCTTACCAGGGCTGAGTAGAGGGGCAGGATCAGCTCCCTTGACCTGCTGGCAATGCTCTTCCTAATGCATCTCAGGATTCCCTTGGCCTCCCTAGCTTTACAGACACACTGCTGGCTCATGGACAGCTTGCTGTCCGCCAGGATCTTCAGGTCCTTCTCTACAGAGCTGCTTTCCCTATTACTTATGCTGTATCTTCACTCCTATTCATACCCCATTTCCTCAGCAGCATTTTCTCCCCCTCTCACCATTTATTACCAATACTGAATTAGAGACCAAGATCCTAGTTGCATTTCTTTATATTTTTCAACTGATCTTATGTATGTAAGAAAAAAAAGAAAGACCTCTCTCCTCTTATAAATCAAATCACAGTGTAATAAAGTACCACACCTTGCTGTTACTTACAGTTTTCTCTTTCAATAGGAGTAAGACAGAAATGGCTCTCACAATTTTTCATTGTGAATTTCAGAGGGTTAAAATCTGTGAATTAAACCAGTGCATCAAAACGTACTACAGAATTTCTGTTGCCTATGATCTAGACAGGTACCCTGTGAATGATTAAATAGGAAAAATATCTCATGTGAGACATGACAATGATGGTCAGGGGATTAAAATCATAGAATTATTTAGGTTGGAAGGGACCTTTGAGATCATTGACTCTAACCATTAACCCAGCACTGCCAAATTCACCACTAAACCATTTCCTTAAGTCCCCATCTATACATCTTTTAAATACCTCCAGAATGGTGACACAACCATTCCTCTGATTATTCAGTTCCAATGATTGACAACCCTTTCACTGAAGTCTATTTTTCCCAAATCCAATTTAAAATCCAATTTAAATTTCACCTTGTTCAACTTGAGTATTTTTTCTCCTTTCCTGTTACTTGTTATTTGGGAGAAGACACCAACCTCCACCTGGCTACAGATTCCTTTCAGGTAGTTGTAGAAAGGGATAAGGTAACCCCCCAGTCTCCTTTTCTCTTCTTGGAAGGTGTAGATGGTCAGATGATAAAAGCTGAGCCATCCCTCACATTATAAATAGAGAGTGAGGTAACAATTACTAGAGCAACAGATTGAAGCTCATTGTAAGTTCTTCCACACCTCAGTCCTGATCTGTAGGCATTGTAGTGCCTCTATCTGGTATCTTTGGACAGTATTTTCATTTTTACCTCTCTTCCACTAAGGGTACAAAATGAAACTGCTGAATGTAACTCAGTAAGAGGCCTGGTTACATTACAGATAAGAGTAGGAAAGCAGGAGTATACAGTTGTGTTATGGTTCCATGATAGAAAATACTGTTTTGTACACCATATTTTTAAAGCAGCTTAGAATGCTATAACGTATTTTTTATTAGACTGTACATGATAATCTAACGAGATGGAAGGAATGAATGTCAAATAAAGTATATGTTCCTCTGGGGAAGACTTTAAAATGACAAACAGTGCATTCCTGTAATGGTCAGCTCTCTTTGCTTTTAATCATTTAATAACATCTACTCTTATGTAATGGAACTACGGACATAGGAAACAGATTTGAAGAATGATCTAGGAGAGAAATATAAATGAGTACATATCAGGTTGATGAAAATGTATTCTGGTTCTCTCATGATATTTGGATGGGATTTCAGTTTCAGTGTAGAGTGTTTTCTAGTCATTAGATGGATACGAACAGAGTTGATGGTCTTCCATGTTGTCTCAGAGTATAAGGAAAAACCTCAGTGACAAAAATGGTGCCAAACTAAGCAGTGTTATCCCCAATAAATATTATTGGAAAATATCTACATAAAGATGTATTTTTAATTTCAAACTCCCAGTCAGTCATATTTAGCTTTTGAATGTACCAAACTTAAATCATAAGCACAGTACTGCAAAATGTCAAACCCACCTTAGCATGATCCTCATTCTGATCGTGAGCATCAATAAGATTCTGGGCAGAAGTGTAACAAAATGAAAATTGGTCATCCAGTTCCAATTTAGGTTGTATTTCCATTTAAGCTAAAAAACCCACAGGTAACTGCCATAGTAAGAAACCTTACTAAGTTCCCCACTTAATTTATTCATTACAGGAATCTGAGTCATTATAGGCATCTGATCTAGTGCTCAAAAAATGCTAGAAAAGCTTTCTTCAGTTACAGGTGGTTTTTCATGAGGTCTAATATAACCAATATCTGTACCCATTATCATGTAAAAACAGTCATCAGTATCCACACACTCCAGCATGAGATTAGCAGGAGGAATATGGAAATTAATATTCCCTGATGTTACTCATAAATAATGCCATTTCTGATATGGGTGACTCCATCAGCCAACAGGCTATACACAACATTCCTACACAGAAATTTCTTCTCACTTATCTTAAGACAAAGATCTTTTAACTCATGTTTAACTTTTAACACTATTTATGTGTCAATAACTTGCAAAGGCCTTGTGCACTCATTTTGAGACTACTTAACTATGGAATCATGTGATAATTGAAGTTATAATGATTTTGAAATTGATCTCTGGGCACCATTTGGTAACAGCATTCTTCCCTCTTCCTTACCCTCTAAAACAAAGGCCAACACCATTGCATTTAGATAGGTCACCAGGAGTCATGCCACCCACTTCACAGATAGATTGCTCCTTAAAGAACTAATTACTTGTATCCCTTCTCATCTGGAGACCTGTGAAATCAAATCTTCCTCCAGGATATAGGACGTTAAGAAAATTGTAGTATCTTCCATATCAAAAGTTTTCTGAAGCTGTGTAACAATACAATCAAGTTTAAAAGATTCTCAAATTTAGAGAAAGTGAAAACAAAGACTCGTGAACAAATCCACTGGAGAAACACCTTGTGTTCTAGTTTCACTTCTCAAACTCTTTATTCTAGAATAAAAGTACTAGAAGTAATGCTGGGAACCCAGCTGAAAGCCAAGATTACATCTTTTCCTCTAAATGTCATATCAACTTACTTTTTTGATTTCTGCCATATACTGAATGAATGTCTTCAGTGAAATGATTATGGTTTAAAATTTCTCCTCAGTAATTTGCTTTATTTATTTATTTATAAAATCTAATATGATGATGAGCCATGATGATATATTCGGCTTCCTAAAGACACTAGTTACAAAAGCAAGAATCAGGCAAAAATAAAAAAGGAAAACAATGTTGGCTACTTCAAAATATTCCATGGTGGACCTTATTTAAGAAAGCTATATGTGACTTCCCGGCTTTCAATGCTAATAACACAAGTCCCTTCCTGAGCTAATTGACACAGCAACCAGCTGTGTGACTATTTCAGAAAGTCAGGATGGATTGTTATTGATTATACCCAAATGCTGTCCAACACATAAAAAAAAGATCTTCTACAGCATAATCCATAAGTATCATTAATTGGAATAAAGTTTTATTCATATTTTACATTCAGTGATCTTTAATTAGAACTATTTGTGCATTAATGATGCATAGTAGTAAAGCAAACAAAATGCATATACCTCTATGATAATTGCGCATTACTCAAAAGCTAAAGATAAAAAAAAGCAAATATCAAAGCCACAAACAGAATAAAACTATCTCAAAACCCAAAAGTCTTTGTAGCAACATGAGAAGCACTTTAATATTCCACAATGTAATTAGAACAAATAGGTATAATTTGTCACTCTGTACAAAATAAAACCATTTGATTTGGTATTCAATTATTCTTCCTAGTTGCATTCAGTAAGAAGACCCTGTTCCACTGAAGCACATAGGAGAATGCAAATACTTTGAGGAAACAGAGAAAAAAAATAAAAAAGAGAGAAAGAAGCAAAAAAACCAACAAGCATCAGAACAGTATCTTGAGTTAAATTTCACAAATGTATTCATACATCATTTTGCCCTCTCTGAGATTTGTTTGGTGGTGTGTTGGTCTGTTCTTCTGTGACAATTCATAAATTCTCATGTGGAACACTGAAAGGAAGACTGACATCTAATACAGGAACCTAAATTATACACTGGCCTTGCATTACAGTGTTGTATGCCGATAATGTGAATTGCTATGGAATGTTATTTATTCCAGTACTGCCCTTTCCTAAAATATTGTGCATATGGTACCTCTTTCATATCAAATTTGCTTTTTTTGGCAGGGCAGGTTGTGAATAGCAAATTGCCTTGCGAGCAGTCATGTATTTTCTTGCCAGTGTTGATTCAGGGGAATCTTGCACACTTCTTCATTTCAGGCCTATTTCTATTCAGAGAGTTTTCATAACAGTTAAACTCTTTCAGCTTTAACGAAATTCCTTCTCAGCCCACACTTTCTCATAGAGGGAAGAATTAAGTTCTTCTAACTGTTTCCTGCACACCATCTGCTCAATAAGATATATGGCCTTCGATACATAGTCCAGATGAAGACTGAGGGGCTGTAAAGATTTCAAATTCTTTAATG